>JARDYH010000002.1:56535000-56950000 GCA_029215795.1 Anniella stebbinsi
GTGATGAAGAGGGAATTTCACCAGGAGCTACATGCATACAAATGACACCTGCTGAAATTCCCTCTTCATCACAACTGTTAAAGATAAAGGAGACCTGTCCTCCTTTTCATATGGTCAGCCTAACCAATGAGTACCCCCTCCAAATTCATTTCCGTTCCCCAAAAGATTAAAGTAGTTCCACCTCCACTTTTGCCATCATCTCCTCTCCCCAAACTTGACCTATGACAGGCATAAATCCAACAGGTTTGACTGTCACCAGTATTGAACTATAGTGGTACACAAAGCTGCATCTGTTGAATGTGTGCTGGCTGCCACACAGCTGTGAAAACACAGGCCTTCTGTCAAGAACAGCCACAGCGATACTGCCGAGGAACATTGTTTAAAGATATTCTTCCTTTCACAAGATCTCTATTCTTTAAAATAAATGCTGTCTTTTCATTTTATTTTTTTGTAAAGGAGAAGAATATAGACTCACAAAAGCAACAGATGAGGTTGATCTGGTGATCAATAGAGGTCAGATGTATCGTAAGAGCTTTCCTTCAGAAAATGGATCTTTTGATATTCTACCTGTTTTTGCAAACCTGTTCCTGTTCATTTATCTGTTCTTTGTTAAGTGCTCCAATGTTTTATGTCAGAAAGAGCGTTGGATTTCATATCAAGTGACGGCTGAGCTGCCTAGTGAAGCCTCTTTGACTGGCAGCTGTTACATGCATGGGGCAACCCTGCTGTGACAGAATGCTTCACACTTGTTTACAATTCTCCTGAAAGAATGCATGATATGCTTAAAGAGTCCTGCTGAGCAGCAGTCAGTCTTGAATAGCACTAACCTTGTAAGTTGCATTAATTTAATGTTTAATTTAACGCTCCCAAATCTTACAGCCAATACCTTCCCGCTGCATGGTGGGAAAACACAACCAAAATGTTACATTTTACAATGAACAACTCCTTTAAGCACACAGTTTATCCACCTTCCCACTCCCGCCTGTGATGACACAAAATGCAGGCTATATTTGAATGTTATTCTTAATTCTAAGTGAGGAATGGAGGAGGTCAGTGTCTTTCCTGAAGAAAGGAAGAATGGAATTTTGAGGAGGGTAGAACTAATGAAGTATTGATGTATATCCACAGTTAAATATTTTCCCTGATGTTCTGCCTTATGTACAGCATCAGGAAAGTTTAAAAAACATTTTGTTGTTGTTCATTTTTTAAAAAAGATGTTTCATATTTAAAGCAAGATTTCCTGTACTGAGAGACCACATTTCTTTTAACTAGGCAAGGATGGAACCATCTCCATCTGGTTCTTGTCCCTTTCCTATGTGCTGACTGGTAAGTCCATTCTGTCCCATTTCCATGTAGGTTTCTTTAGGAAAAGTCATTTAAAGCCCGTGTGCTTTTACTGAATTTTAATTTTAATGTTTAGTTTTTAAATTAAGAACTTATGAGGAGATCCCAGGGGTGCTCTTTATCTTTGTTTTAATTTCTGTTAAAGTTCCTAGCATCTTGGAGCAGCTGGAAAGCTCAGTATTTGCCATATTCAACAAAAATGCAATTGAAAATGCTTTGGAAGCAGTGGAACATCGTGATTTGTACTGGGAGTGATCTATGAAAAAAGATGGCTTCCTCCATGTACCAATGGGAGAAGCTGTCTTTCCCCCTGTATAATGTCCTTGGTAACCTCATGGTTAAAAAAATATTGTATTTTTCAAGTCTATTAAAATTATCTCATATATGTATAGATATATTACTGAAAACCATCAAATATGAATTTCTGTGGTGATTCTGGTTGTTTTAATAGTAGCCTGAGACATATTGAAACCTAGTTTGTTCACAGGAATAGGATTCCCCCCACTGGATAAAATGTATTTCATATTGATCATGAATGAACTACAAAACAATACTTTCTTCTTCTTGTGGGCTATATGAAAGCATCCTGAGTGTTTGTTCCCTTCTGCTCTAGACAAGTGTCAACATTGTAATGTTCACCATGATAGGAGGAAGACATGATATCATTTTAGTAATTATAAAGGATATTATTTATTTCAATTGTGGGTTGACAACTCACCCAGGCATCTTATTTAAGAACTGATTTGTACTGGGAGTGATCTACCAAACCAACAGGTCAGACAAAACCAACAGGTCAGAAAAAGACTTAATCACATGAAGTCAATGAAACTAACTATGGAATGGTGGAATGGACAGTCAATGGCCTTAGGCTAGAGAGTGCTGCCAAGACAGGTAAATCATGACCTGTATAAAGATGATAAAAACAGCTGACGTCACTGTTCATCCTATTACATATTCACTGCATTTGGCATAAGGATTGTGTTCTCAGCAAATTTACAAAAAGAAAAAAAAAGGAAGAAAAGGAGCAGATGGGTCATTTGGTACACCTTCTGTTCCCTGACGAGGCATTTTAAGCAGAAGAATAAGAAGTAATGGATAACAACAACATTCCTTCCACCATCTCTACTGATAATGGTTTAAAACATATGTACAATGCTTAAACTTTGCAGCCATTTTCTAAATTACACAGATTCCACCTCCAAACAGGTATAAAATGGAGGATATCTGGCCTGGTGACAGTACATGTGGACAATATCTTGGTGTTGTAGTTGATCATAAGTTGAACATGAGTCAGAGAAGTGAGATGCGGCTGAAAAAAAGGCAATTGCAAGTTTAGATTGCATCAGTAGAAGCATCGTTTCTAAATAATAGAAAATAATAGTTCCACCCTCCTCTGTGCTGGTCAGCCCTCACCTCAAATATCGTGTCCAGTTTTGGACCCCACACTTTAAGAAGGATTCAGATAAATTGGAACAAATTCAGAGAAGAGCAGCTAAGATGATCAGAGGACGAGAAACTATGTCCTGTGAAGAAAGGCTGAGAGAACTGGGTATGTTTCACCTTTAGAAGAGAAGATTGGTGGGGGCGGAGGAGATGGAATGTGATAGCATTTTCCAAGTATCTAAGGGGTTGTCACATGGAGGGTCACAACTTGTTCTCTATCATCCAAGACTGTGGGACACAAAATACTGGGCTTAAGTTACAGGAAGGCAGATTTCAGGTAAACATCAGAAAAAAAAACTTCCTAAGGGTCAGAGTAGCTAGACAAGGGAATCAACTGCCAAGGGAGGTGTTAGGCTCTCCATCATATTCAAGAGGAGACTGGACAGTCATCTGTCAGAGATGTTTTAAACTGGATGTAGGAATCCAGTTTACCCAGCACGGGGCTGGACCGGATGAGTTAAATGGCCCCTTCCAACTCAATTATTCTATAAGCCTAAATAAACACTGGTTATATATATATTTAGCAGTAATGCTAATGAGCTTTTGATTGAGTACTCCTGAGGTTCCTCACATAATCCCTTATTAAAATACTGAAATACTGTGGCCATTTTTTAAATTGTGGTTTTGTATCTGCCAAACAATAGTAGGCCATTAAAACATCCTCATTTTCAGATGCATTTAGAATGTTGTGGGTACTGTTAATGCCAGCAAGAAGTTTTCACATTAGAGTGAACATGTAATTTTATATTAGTGAGGGTGCTTGTTATGTTCACAAGTCCTTTCTATAAAAGGTCACCACTCAATTTCAACTCTAAAATTAGAAATGTTTTCTGAAGGCTATCAAATTTAATAAACTATGAACCTTGAACAATAGTCTTGATGTCATTTGAGAATAGAATAAGGATGGACAGATAAAATAATTGTAATAATAATTATGATGCCTGCTTCCTCTTAGACATACACATGCATTCCTTAGCATACAATCAAAACTATTAGCCATTCCAAAGCCATCAGTTTCTATAATCGTCTGTGTTTCCAGAAGAATATTTGAATGTGGTTTTATTATTTGGTGTGTGTGTGGGGATCCAGATTAGGCAACTGGGAGAAATTCATTCAGTGCACATTTTAATATGAATTTATGAAATTTTGCCCTTTTGAAATTTGCCCAAATCTCATTTATACTTTGAAATTTGTAGGGATGTATGAGAAATTAATTTCAGTTCATTTTTGATCAGAATTTACACAGTTCACACCTTTTGGACCAAATATGGACTAAGATGCAATCTGATGTCAAAGTCCATACATTTCTGAGCTTGCAATATGATTCACAGTCCTAAAAAATTTTTTCGACAGCATACATTTGAAGAATGCACATGAAGAAATGTGTACTTTTGATAAATGAATACACATATGCTTTAAGAATAAATGTGTACATTTCAAAGATGTGCACAATTGACGTGCACATCTGCAATAATATGCACAAATGTGTACATGCAGATAGATAACACCAGAAAGGTGATTTTACAAAGGTGTTCTTTCCACCAGTGGTATAAAGCATTAGCTGAAAGGGGTATGTGAATGCCACAGATATCAAGAGAGAGGGGAGCGGAAAGTTACAAAAAGGATCTGGAACTAAGACGTCCTTCACACCTAATCCCCCCCCCCCCCGGTTTGCCTCCACATTTTTTTAACTCTGAGGCAGAAGCATGTCAAGCTTATGATCCCTTTCACCTGAATAGCTGCTCTTTCGCTCCTTTGTTCTTCCACTCCACTCCTCCCCTTCTCTTTCTTCCTCCATTCAGGTCCTATCAGATGAGTACTTCAACCAGGCCGCCTTTCTGCTGGGCAGAAATGGAATGACCTTTTAGTCTGGCTCTTTGGGAGCAGGGAGGGAGTACAATTCTGTCTCTGCAGAGATTCAGACATTGTATGATTTTTTTAAAAAAACGCATTCGAGCCTGGGATGCAGGGTTTGGGTTTTATATTGAGGCTTGGAGCCAGCTTCTGGGAGAGATCGCTTTTCCCTGCCAGTACCTGATGTAATCCATTCAAGCTCCTGTTACTTCAAAACTACACAGAGTCTTAGGGCGCATTTAATGTGTTTAGGGAAAATAATCCAGACTTTTAACATTCTAGGAAAGGCTGGGGAAGAGACGGAGTGTCAGCAGGAAAGGCACGGCATCTTGTGAGTACTGTGCTGCAAATCCACACACCAGGCATGGCGAGAGTGCACTAAATCGCTGGTGTGATGGAGCCCTAAGTAACTAGACTTGCTGTTTTGGGGGTAGCAGAGAGGACAAACTCTACCAACTCTATCACATGAGTTGTGGGGGTGGAATGTACGGAGATATAAGCCACCTTCAGGTGTTCAAAATCCCAAGCGCTTGGCAAAGGCTTGCTCAGCCTGGCTCCTTGAAGCAGGGCCATGCGAGCTTGCGCAAATTCTCCAAACACTATTTCTAACACAATCTTCAATGGCCATGCTTTCCCTTTATAGATTATTGATTTTCAGTTTTAATAAGCTAGAAGCCCAGTATAACATAAACAAAGGTAGAGGAAAAACTTATCCTTTGTTTTATTTGTTTGAAGTTCTTCCATCTAAGACTATATCATTAAATTTCCATGGTTGTTTCTTTAGGGTGGGGGGAAGTTTAAGTAGGCTGACCATATGAAAAGGAGGACAGGGCTCATGTAACTTTAACAGTTGCAGAGAAAAGGGAATTTCAGCCAGGGTCATTTGTATGCAATTAGTTCCTGGTGAAATTCCCTCTTCATCACAGCAGTTAAAGTTGCAGGCACTATACTAGAGTGACCATATACAAAAGAAGGCAGGGCCCCTGCAACTTTAACTGTTGTGATGAAGAGGGAATTTCACCAGGAACTAATTGCATACAAATGACACTGGCTGAAATTCCCTTTTCTCTACAACTGTTAAAGATACAGGAGCCCTGTCCTCCTTTTCATATGGTCAGCCTAGGTTTAAGTGGCTGGTTCAGGTAATGTAAATTGAATTTGCTTCTATCCCTACTGACATTAAACTTGTAACTTTTGGGTACATTTGATATGGTTTCAGGGGGCTTGTGCAGGAGAACTTCCTACTGGATTGTGCACTTAATTCTTTAGATGAAACACATTCAAACTGTATTTGCTATATTCTACATATCATATGCCTTTATAGTCTTGTCTTCAGTTCAATCGGTCTTACCTCCTTAGCATTATATTTAGGATGAATAGCACAATTCTAGACATATTTACTCAGAAGTAAGCCTCATTGAATTCAGTGTTACTTACTCCCAGGTATATGTATGTTGGATTGCAGCCCACAGCTTTGCATTCTTACAACGGAAAAAATAAAATAACTTATTTTCATTGGGATAATTTTTATACTTCCTCATGTGTATCAGATGATGATCTTTGTTGATATGAGAAGATCCTTTTAAGGGGCACTGAATATCTTTGGATTTTAATTTTAGAAACTGTAAACATTTCTGAAGTGAGAGGAAACCAGGCTCAAATTTCCATGGAAGCCTTGTAATATAATTACAGATATGTGTTTGTTGTGATTGCTTGGCAATTTGAGCTTATACAATGTGCCTTTTCCTTTGGTGCTTTTTTATTTCTTGATCAGATTCTGGGCTGAGCTATGACACTGAGGCTGTAATCCTCTACCTACTTACATTGGACTCATTGGAGCTTACTTCTGAGTAAACATGCACTGTAACTAGAGCCCTATACAGATGTTCACCTACTCACATGTAGGGTAAAGTGTGAATGGATATGGGCACAGACCCATAACCCAAGAATCCCCATGTGCCTGGCACCCAGTTAGACTCCTGTGCATTGAGTGTGAAGGTGTGAAGAATTATCTGTAAGCACATTCAACTAAATGTGCTTACAGAGTTCGCATGATCGTGAATTTTACCCTATCTGTTCAAACTTTCGTGATCAATCTGTGAAGGTAAACTGGATACCAGGGCTGCTTGGGGAAGGCCTTATGAGTATGCCCACTTCCTCCTTCACATTAAGCCCTACATGTGAGGCAGTGAATGCCTGCATAGGACATAGGTGTTCCGGGTTTTATGTTTGGTCCTATTGCTGACTCTATTTAAGATCTATTTAGATCAGGCTAGCATAATCTGCTGCCTTGCAGATGTTTTTGACAACAACTTCCATCAACATTGACCTTGTTATTTGGAGTTGATGGGAGCTATAGTCCAAAACATCTGGAGGCACTAGGTTAGGGAAAGCTTATTTAGATTTTGTAAGAGAACACCCCCAACACCTAGAGTTCATCCTGAACCCAGATTACAAATCCAGCAGTACATTTATTTGTTTTGAAATGGTCATGGTTGATCTATGTTGGCCACAAGTTAATCCATCAGAAACAAGCCCAGGATAGCTACAACCATTTCAAATGGCAAACCCATATGTTCTAGGTGTTATATACTCAAAGTGTTTGAATATACAGTATGACAGAAAGAATTAATCTTTTGGTCCATATGTCTGGAAATTCTCATGGGCTTAAAGCCCAGACAACAACTTCTATGACCTGTGGTACTAAAGATTATGCACTTTTCATCCTGAACATTATGGATCAAATAGACCCTTGTAATCCAAGGAACACCTAATTTCTTTGAACAAGTTCAAATCGTCAGGGCCCGATGAACTGCATGCTAGAGTAATAATGGAGCTGGCAGAAGAACTCTCAGAACCACTGTCTATTATTTTTGCGAAATCATGGAAGACAGATGAAGTGCTGAACTACTGAAGGAGGGCAAATGTTGTCCCTATCTTCAAAAAGGGCAAAAAAGAGGAACCTAGGAACTACAGACCAGTTAGCCTGACATCAATCCCTGGGAAATTTTTGGAGCAGATTATGAAGAAATCAATCTATAAGCACCTTGAGAACAACACAGTGATTACTGGAAGCCAGCATGGAATTGTCAAGAATAAATCCTACAAGACTAATCTGATCTCATTCTTTGATTGGGTAACCTCCCTTGTGGACTGTGGGAATGCTGTGGACATAATATATCTTGACTTCAGCAAAACTTTTGTCAAAGTACCACATGATATTCTGTTCAACAAGCTATCTAAAAGGGGACAGATGGAGTAACTATTAGGTGGATCCACAGTTGGCTACAGAATTGGACTCAAAGAGTGCTTATCAATTGTACCTTCTCAAACTGGGGGCATGTAACAAGCGGGGTACCACAGGGCTCAGTCTTGGGCCCAGTGTTCTTCAACATTTGTATTCATGATTTGGATGAGGAGGTGCAGGGAATGCTTATCAAATTTTCAGATGACACAAAATTGGGTGGAATCGCTAATACCCTGGAAGACAGAAACAAACTCCAAAGTGATCTTAATAGACTGGAGCGCTGGGGCTGAAAACAACAGAATTACATTTAATAGGAATAAATGCCAAGTTCTACACCTAGGAAAAAGAAACCAAATGCACAGTTACAAGTTGGGGGATACTTTGTTCAGCAATACTACAAGTGACCAGGATCTTGGAATTGTTGTAGAACACAACCTGTATATGAGCCAACAGTGTGATGTGGCTGCAAAAAAAGCAAATGCTATTTTGGTCTGAATTAATAGATGTATAGCTTCCAAATTGTGTGAGGTAGTGGTTGCCCTGTATTTGGCACTGCTTAGGCCTCATCTTGAGTACATTTCAAGAAGTATGCAGACAAGCTGGAGGGGGATTCAGAAGAGGGCAACGAGGATGATCAGTGGTCTGGAAACAAAACCCTATGAAGAGAGACTGAAAGAATTGGGCATGTTTAGCCTGGAGAAGATAAGACTGAGGGGAGACATGATAACACTCTTCAAGTACTTTAAATGTTGTCACACAGAGGTGGGCCAGGATTTCTTCTTTATCATCCCAGATTGCAGGACATGGAATAATGGGCTCAAGTTACAGGAAGCTAGATTCCAGCTGGACATGAGGAAAAACTTCCTGACCATTAGAGCAGTGCGACAATGAAACCAATTACCTAGGGAGGTCGTGGGCTCTCCTACACTAGAGGCATTCAAGATGCAGCTGGACAGCCATCTGTCAGGTATGCTTTAAGGTGGATTCCTGCATTGAGCAGGGGTTTGGACTTGATGGCCTTATCAGCCCCTTCCAACTCTACTTTTCTATTATTCTATGACAGAAGTAAATCTGAGTGAGTCTTACATCTACAAAATTTTCAATCCATTTACATTTGAAATTTCTCTAATCACATTGGCAAAGGTACAATTCAGAATACAAAAAGCTGATTTCCACAGTCATTTTGGGTGGCTTTTTCCTCCACACAAACTTTTGCCAAATACATGATTATGTGGAGTGATGTGATTTAAGGAACTTTTTATTGTTTTAAACAATGTTGCATAAATTATTGCAAAGTGTACCCACCTATTCACCTAATATGTTTTCCATGCAATCCCAGCCATTCTTGAAAATTAATACATGGAGAACAAGTGATTGAATGAAACTTATACAAAAAAAGTCTGGTTTCAGATTCAAAAACCAAGTAGTTCTCATGGCTGCAGACATAATATTAAAATACATAGAAAATTCCAGGTAATAACTCAGCAAGGGTTGAGCTGAGTAGGACTTACAGGGTCAAGGGATAGATATTTTGTCCTTAGAGTTGTTCTTTGCTCTTGCCCATGGGTAGTTGGAGCAAAAGTCTGTACGATAAAAAAATGTTGAAATATGTTCGATTAATGGCATTCAGAGAGGGAAGTACAGACTCTGTTCTTTCTGCATTTTGCAGATTGTCAGGTGCCTTTCGTTGAGTTGTCCACTCATTGACTGAACTGAATATTGTTATATTTTTTGTTTCCGAATTTGCACAAATCAACACTTATGCAAATTCACACTTGCACAAATTTGCCTTTGCAAAAAAGAGAAAATCCCCCCCCCCCAAATGCACAAATCCCCCAAAATGTGAATTTCCATGCTTTAGCCTAAAGGGGAAATATGCATTTTCAACCCTATAAGAAAAAAATGTGTATTTTTCTATAACTAAATTTGTGCAAAATTTTGTCCACAGAATCCACCCGACTAGCAAAAGGGCATCACACTGCAGAATCCATGGGCCAGATTCATAAATATCCAACCCATTGCAGTTTTCTCCAACATCCTTACATTCAGACCACTATTGCAGATTTTCCTGGTATAGAATTTGGATTCAAAGGTGGGAGGGGTGGGGGTTCTGCATAACTAAGACATAATGAGGTGCAATAATCATTGGGTATATATGTATGGATGTAAGTTTTGATCCTCCAGCACTACATGTGTTAGCATTCACTAAGAATATTTCAGTGGCGTATTTAAAGGGGCATTACTACTCTTCACCCATTACCCAATTATGGCTGTCTACCTCAGTACCTTTGAACTAATTTTCTGCTTAATTAGCTGCAATTCTCATTGTCTGGCAAACAATTCAAACCCCTTGAGTGAGTACCTTCTGGTCTGAAAACCTGTTAATATTTAATACTTCTCCTTTTAATATCTTTTTCAAATGTTCCGTTAATGGTTGTAATGATTATTTCAAGGATGATCATTTATTTTGATTTAACTCAACCAAATTATAATGGTAATGTTTTAATATCTGCTTGGGTGACAGATGCAGTGATCTGATTTTTTTGGACCTAGAATGAACCTTCACATTGAAATCTCCATTTCTGCAGAACCAAGATACAATGGTAGTCTTCCCCAACCTGCTGCTCTGAAGATGACATGATGGACTGCAACTACTATCATCCCCAGCCAGCAATGGGAGTTATAGTCCGACATATCTGGAGAACTGTGTTGCAACATTTGGACAAATTCAATGTCTAATAGAAAGCCAAGTTCCAATCTGCGGATCAGTTGGAGGAGTGCAGATCTGATCATTTTGAATAGGAATTTGCAACAATTGAATTCTTAAGCATCTTTAGCCTTTCGTAGGATCTATAATCTCTGTGGACCAGTAAAAGACTGCCATAGTGATATTATTTCTCGGACAACTACATGTGAAGCTCTCTGGGAATGATGTATGCTAGAGAGTTTACATATGGTTGAATAGCATGTACAGTTCCCTGAATAAGATCATTGAGTATATGCCTTCATGTACAACCATTTAAACTTGAGAATACCTGCAGTGAAGTGAAACAAGTGTTAAGAATCATGCAAGTTAATTACCTTACCATTCAAAAGATACATATTAAGCACCTTCCTCTTTATCCTTTAAAATAGGCTGGACATCAAGAAATAATACCACTATTGCCACAGATGTAAAGCTTACAGCTTCCACAGTAATAAGTACAAGTTGATTTGAATCTCAAATCAAAAAGGGATTCTAAATTCAGCAGCAGGATATCCCTACTCCCTATTTTATGCATAACTAATTATTAGTTAGGTAGCTATGTGACTCAAAGATAAGCTATCTCTCTAAAACCTTCCAAATATCCATGAGCTAATTTAACTTTCCCCAAAAAACAATGTAACATAACTGAAATGCCCAATAAATTGATCTAAGTTCTTTTCCTTAGCACCTCGGTGCTTTTAATTTCTAGTGGATTTCGTAGTGCAGAGTCCCATAACATTCTTTTTAGATCATACTTAATCTAGCAAGGTAGTAATAATATTAATCAATCTATTTAATTTAAAGCTTCCTTTATATGCTAGTATCCCCCCTTTCATACCATGGTTGACATATAGCAGAGGAAGTGACAAGGGTTTGGAATTTTGTGCTGACCACAGAATTCCACTGGAATAACATTCCACAGATAACAAGAGCTAGATTCTAGCATGCTTTTTTATTATTCTAATATTCTACAAATAACAATAAAGACACCTTTTTAGACTTGGGTGGAATTCAGCCTTTGCATAGTTTTGACAATAAGCCTACTAATCGAAGGGCAGAATCCATGAAGTTACTCTTTCTGTATTTGTACTAGAACTGCCCCAAAATTATTATTATTATTTTTGAAAGCAGCTACTCATGTTGCATCGGACACCACGCTGGAGGGTTCCCTCACTGGCTAAGCATGTGTACATTCTGATTCACACTAAACTTTCTCAACAGGGTTGGTTCAGGTGATATGAATGAAGGAAATTATAAAATTTACTTTAAAGTTATGATAACTATGGATTTTTTTTAGAGATTGATGAGAATTTTGTTTCAGTTTGGTTTGATAAGAATTTACCAAAATTCACACAATTCTTGTTATTCAAGATAGACAGAATCTGAATGTGAGAGGTGGCAACACTGATAGAATCACCCATCCCTAGGATTTGTGTCAGTCCAGAACAGTTTATCATGCTTGATGAGAGTGGGCACTCAGCCCTAATCTCTAGTTAGTAAAGTGTGGTATAACTACTACAAAATGTAGCCATAGGTATGGCCTTTAAAACCACAAAGAACCTTACCTTAAAATGTCAAGGCACACCAGGCCTATTACAACATTACAACAGAGCTCCAAGTAGGATCTCCTGGCTGTCCCCAGCCCTATGGCTATGTGGTGAACTTTGGTATATGAACCAACTCCTCCATGAATTCAGCAGCAGTGAAATCTGTCCTTCACTGTAAGTCTGTAAGAGAAAATACAAGTGAATAGCACACTATTCGTCACCTCCCTTGGGTCAAAGACACTAGAATTCTACATCTCACCTCACAGGAATTTAAAACAATAATTATCTGTGCAAGTAGCTCTTCTTGTAATTTAAGGCCTTTAATTCCCACAGAAGCACTGGCCAAGTCAATATTTAGAGAAAATGAGATTTCCAAACTTTATTCCCTTTTATGGCTGGCTTTTGGCTCCCTAGAGCTGAATTCGATTAGCTTGGGTTTCATAAAATAACAAACACATCTCTGCATCCTTTCTAATTTATGGTGCCAGTATATTTTGCCTTTTATTTAATAAAAAAGTGAACATTCACCTGAGAATCAGCATGATTTGGAATAGCCCTGACTCTGAAAAACCAACTTTCTAAAACTCAAAAATGGGTAATTACATTTCCCTTGTGGAAGCAATGCAACACAACGACAAAATGCTATGCTAGTTATACAGGACGGGTTGAAGCATTTGCATTAAGACCATAACAATATTTCCATTATACATAAGCAGACAGATATAATAAGTGTCATTGGAATACATGAACTATCGTATCTATTATCTGAACAGCAGAAAAAGCCAAATCAGAGAACCCTTTGGGGTTTTGTGTTTTGTGCATTAGGAAGGTTATTGTTTCATATTATATAAAGAAAAAATGTGGCTCCAGATCTTCTGACAATACATTAATGTAGAATTGTATTGTAATGGATAGAACTGCTCAGAGCTCCCAGAGCCACCTCAGCACTGCTGAATTCTCTTTATTCTGTTAGTACTTTTCTTTAGCCCATCTCTTCTGCCTGCCTACCTGGTGCTTTGGCCTTTATACTTTGGAAGCAGTGGCTTTGATTTTTCCTACTCTTATAACTTTTACTTTTTTCTATCTTCGACCTCTGGTTTGGATGGTTGTAATATACTTGCCCCGTATCCATACTTACAGTGTAAAGTGCTCAGATAACTTTGCTATGAACTTTTGTTGTATAAACTGAAATTGAAACCTGATAAAATGTTGGAAGATGAAGGCACTGTTGTTGGGTCCAGGAAACTGTTCAATCTGTTCTGGATGGGGTTGGACTGTCCCTGAAAAAGCAGATATGCAGTTTGTCTTGTTGCTAGAGACCCATGCGACCTCGGTAGCATAGAGTGCCTTGCAGCAGCATTGGCTGGTTCATCAGTTGTGTATATTTGTGGACAGAGATAGTCTGGCTGCAATTATCTTTGCCCTGTTTACTTCCTGGATGGATACCTGTGATGTGTAATACATGGGACTACCCTTGAAGACAACTCAGAGGTTTCAGAATACAGGCAGAATACAGACAGCAGAAGTCTTGTTTAGCCTGGTTTATGCATGTTATGCCGATTTTGAAAGAATTGGTCACTGGTTCATTTCCATGCCTGACTAGGGTGGTCATATGAAACGGAGGATAGGGCTCCTGTATCTTTAACAGTTGCATTGAAAGGGGAATTTCAGTAGATAGCAATTGTATGCATGCAGCACCGGGTGAAATTCCATCTTCATCCAACAGTTAAAGTGACAGGAATCCTGCCCTCTTTTGCATCTGGTCACTCTAGTATAGCTCCAGCAGCTTTAACTGTTGTGATGCAGAGGGAATTTCACCAAGTGCTACATGCATACAAATGACACCTGCTGAAATTCCCTGCCCTATACATCTGTTAAAGATAGAGGAGTCCTGTCCTCCTTTCCATATGGTCACCCTATCCCTGACTGAAAGTGCTTCTGCTTGCCTTTAAAGCCCTAAATGGCTTGGGACTCAAATACCTGAAGAAGTGCTGTGATGTTTGACCTTTTCCCACCCTGCCGGTATGGCTTGAGCAGGAGCAGGCTGTTGCGGGCAGGGGAGAGGGGGAGAGGGGAAAGGATGACACACATGCCTCTTGGCATGTGAGCAACATGCTCTGGAGCACAGCTCACATATAAAGGCAAGTTATGCGCACTCACCCGGCCTCTTTCGTTCTGGCCCCCACCCTCACGGCCTTTGCTAGTATGGGGTTAGCCAGTCACTCCCTTTGCGGGGGAGAGGGGCTGTGTAGGAATTTTACCCACCACAAATTGGCTGTAAATGTACAGGTTTTTCACCTACTCCATACTGGAATTATAAGGTTAGACGAGGGTGGTTAAATAGGTTGATTAGTGGACAGGGTAGTGCGGGAATCTTAGCATATCAGATGAGGTTGGTGAGCACTTGATGGGCACCTTTATGGTGATTGGTGGGTTCGGAGGCCTGGTCCTCGGGGGCTGTGTGACTCTCGACCCAGGATTCGGCTAGCCTTTGGGAACCTCACTGTCTCATCTACTGGGAGTTATGTGGCTCCCAGCAGGGACGACATGGGGTGGTTTCCCCCAAACACACACGTGTAGCTTAATTCCAGAGCCAGGTTTTATCTGACTCCTGACTTGGCCGAGTGTCTCACCCATTACAGGCTAGTTGCCTGGAGAAATGTGTGTTTGGATTCCTGCACTATCACATGCAGATCGTGGGAAAGGTGTATTACCCTATTTAAATAAAGAGGCCACAGTTATAAAGCTCTGGTGTCTGTGTCATTATTTCCTCACTTCTTCCTCTGTCTGCAACACTGTTTCTATTCTAAACATGATAAGGTCTAAGATCCAACCATTGGATTTATTTGAAACTGTAAGACACCACCACCTTTTTACAGTTTAGCAGAATTGGGTACAAAGAGACTGTGGAACAACATTCAGTGCCAAATACGACTTTGAATTTAATATGCAAGTTTCTGTTCAAAATTATATTTGTGTATAACTTCATAACAAAGTTGTCCAAACACCCTTCTTACATGAGGAATATTATAAATAATAGACTTCCATTTTAAAACAAAACACATTATTTTTATACCAAAGTACAATTTATGAATGACAGAAGGCAGGGTGAAGTTCTGATAGAAAAGTATGGTTCCCTTTCTTTGAGCTTTTAGGTAGAATTGCTTTCTCTTTAAACATTACCACTGTATTAATCTCTAGAAAAGTACAGATTCCAGATCAAATCAGCTACGTTCCCTCCCGTGTATTCACATGAAGGATGTTCCTCTCATCCAGGCAATTTTGAAGGTGACAAATATTACTGGTGCTGAATTTATGGGAATGTTCCCTGTTTATTAACTCATCTATCTTGAGAAATAAAAGGACCAAATAAAAAGACAACTGGGCCTTTTCTTATCCTGTCAACCCTATGATGCCCTAAAATAATCAATATCTATAATTACTAAAACTTACTAGGGTGTTTTAACATTTTAGTAGCTTTCTTTTGATTTGTGCTTATATATATATATATATATATATATATATATAATCACAAGATTATATATATTTAAAATTTGAATTAAAATTTAATCAGGTATTGCAGCTTACTGCTATTCCTCTTCAAATATCTTACTAAAATGATAAACAAAGAACAGACAAAAGGCTTAAACATTGCACCTGACAGTGGCAACAATCCAACAGTTCTGGTGCTTCATGATGACAGGGGCTTCTAGCTTCTCTTCTTTGAACAAGGTAAGCAGAGAATGTTCCATCCATTCCTTTGCAAGATACATTCAAAGTCTGGGAGAATCCTGGAAACATAGATTAAGAAATGAATAATCATGTCCCACTATAGCTGAGTAAAGCAGGCTTCCATTCATACATGCCTTACTGAATTGGGAAACATATTCAGAAATGATTACTACATGCTTCTATTGTGCACCTATCTCCGATCTTAGGATAGTCTCCAAGACAGGCAGCACAGTACTTTGAAAATTGATGGCACCAATTTGTGTTTGGGGCTAATCCTAGTGACAAGACTCCCAATCTTAATGACAGGTAACTTTGATCAGGGCTCTAAAACTGGGACATTTACGTAGTCTGGATAGTGTGCTTCAAAACTTAATGGAAGGATTGTTTTTCAAGTACAAAAGACTGTTTAGTATCAAGGTGGCTTTTCCTTTAGAAATATTCCAGGCAAATACGAACTTTCCACAGATACTTAGCACTCTCCTCTATAAACATCAACCATTGTTTGTGAAATCAGAATAATGTCTTTCTCTTTCCTATCTTTAGGCTTTTTCCAAACCAGAGCATTGCATATTTAAAACAAAAGGTCTGGGAGAAGAAACACAGGCTTGGATTCAAAGTCACCCTATTGAAAGTCTGCTTGCGCAAAGAGATTTCCCTCACACAGTGGGATTTCCCCATCCTCTCTTTTTCCCTGAAGCCCTTGCATGTCCCCAAAACTCCAGAGCAGATCTGGGGGTGAGCAAGAGACTGCAAGAGCAAGGGAAAATCTGTTTCTCTTCCACTGATGCGATGGCACCATTGGATCCAAGCCACACTTTTCACTATAGTAACATCACATGGTAATGTATACAATGTGTAGACTTATAAAGGATCAGCTTAAGAAACATTATAGACATGCTCACTCACTTTCACATTCTCTACATAATTAAGAACACTCTTTGTTCTTATTGTAAGGAAAATAATCCAAGTTCTTTTCAAGGATGCCATATGAAAATTCATCACAACAGCAACTGAACAAATAAAATGGAGCTCACATGCATTTATGTCTGAGAAACTTACAAGTCAACACAGAATGAAGCAAGTGATGACTGGTGTACATGAACATTTGGTATTACAGATTTATTCCACTTAAAAGCCATGTGCAGATTGAATACCATAACAAGCAGGCAAGTTAAGCTAATATGCCTGCATGTTACAAGCATAACAAGTTGGAAACTAACAAGTTAGAAAGTGATTTACACAAAATTCTAATTGAAACTTTTAACACAGATGCACACACACACAAACACACACATGATGAAGTCTCTCAGAATAGTTAAGAATTCCTGCTAGGGGCCAGTTCACACAATCTAGAGTGTATGTGATGTTCACCCTGTTCTGGAGGGGGTTGCACTCACCCTAAAATATTGGGTTTGTAGTTTGTGGGTGCTCTTGGATCCAAAACTGTCACTCAAGGCACAAGTAGAGTCAGTGGCAAGAAGCACCTTTTATCAGCTTAGGCTGATATACCAACTGTGCCCTTATCTGGACAGAGATAGCCTAGCTACAGTTATCCACGCTCTGATAACCTCTCATCAGGATTACTGCAATGGGGCTGCCTCTGAAAATGGTCCGGAAACTTCAGCTGGTTCAAAAGAGGGCAGCTAGACTGTTAACAGAGACTGGCCAACAAGACCACATTACGCCAATCCTTTCCCAGCTTCACTGGCTGCGTGTCCTGGTCCGGGCCAGATTCAAAGTGCTGGTATTAACATGCAAAGCCCTAAATGGTTTGGGGCCAAGTTACCTGAAGGAACACCTCCTCCCATATGTGCCTGCTCAGACCCTAAGATCATCTTAAGGGGTCCTTCTCTGTGAGCCCCTGCCAAAGGAAGTGAGGCAGGTGGCTACCAGGAGGAGGGCTTTCTCTGCTGTGGCAACCCGGCTGTGGAATGAGCTACCTGGTGAAGTTCGCTTGGCACCTACATTATACTCTTTTCAATGCCAGGTGAAGACCTTTTTATTCTCTCAGTATTTTAACAGTTTATCATCTTAGTCTTTTAACTTTGCTGTTTCGAATCTGTATTTTAAATCCGTATTTTAAATCTGTATAGATATCTGCATTGCTGCTCGGTTTTACCCTGGTTGTGCTTTTGTATTGTATTTTATATTGGGTGTTTTATATTGGGTTTTTATATTGTTGTTTGTAGTATACTGTTTTTGTTTTATATTTTGATTTGTGTTTGATGGTTTTAACTATTTTGAACCTCCCAGAGAGCTTAGGCTATTAAGTGGTATAGAAATGTAATAAATAAATATCAGTGATCAGCATGCATTAAAGGATTATTTATATGTGTGACATAGCCATCATGGATTCATCATCACAGTTAGAACTCTTCTATCACCCAATGTCAACTCAAACATCAATTTGTCATCAATTGATAAGAACGTCAATTCATAAGTCATCTATTCATAAGTACAAGTGATGTACGATAAGGAGTTGTACATTCATGTGTGAACCTAGGATTTTTGGTGAGACAGGTTCTGAGGCTGAATCCTGTTTTACAGCATCCCTGATATTTTTAAATACACAGTAGAGGTAAATGCCAGGTTTGGGTGTGTTACCTTTAGACAACTGATTTTGTATACAACCCTTTAGGTCAATAAAATAATGATTCACTAACTATTCAAGAAGATTTCCATTTAAAATCAATGAAAATCTTAAAAAAAAATCTAGACCTAAATTGAGAAGGCAAAAACAATAAGCTATTATTAGAAACACTAGGAATTTATTCACCCGGTAGGACCATGGCTATGGCCTATTGCCAAGATGTCATTCATAAGGTCTGCCAACCAAAACTCTTTTATTGTACATGTCAAACTGACCCACTGAGATGGGAAATTTATTGGAATTTCTTATGCAGAGCCCTGTTGTGAGTTGAACTACTCATTTTATATTGAATCATCTTTTTCAGCAGCAATCCAGCACATGGCTGTAGCTCTGTTATTAAGGCGCTTGTCATCATATCTCTGTGCATAATATTAAAGCTCCAATGATCTCATGAATGGTAGAAGAACAATGATTGTATGTATCCTATTTGAAGTTTTCCCACAAGCAATAAAATATTCTTCAACTTCCCTCCAGCTTTAAGTTTCATGTGCTTCAGTAGCCATATGCCATAAGCATATAATGGTGGTTAAATAGGACATTTTCCTTTTGCTCATTTCACATGGAATTCATTAGAACATAAATCTATGTAAAATCTGAGTCACATTTACAATGAGGCCTTTTCCTTACCATTACTATCAGGGTTAAAGTGCTTGTCAGTGTAATGTGTGTCTATGACAAAGCTCATGTACATTGGCAGAAGACTGTAAAGCATATGAAAAGTATGTCCAATATATTATCCTGGGAGACAAATACTGGATTAAACTACAGCTTTATTTTAAAGAGCTTCCAAATGAAGCAACGTTAATTAATTGTTTTCCATTTCCTTCCCCACCCTCCCAGAATCCTTTCATTTTTAATGATTTAGCTAGGATATGGTACCAAAATGATCATCAGTGTTCCTAAGCAACACAAATCAGAGCTGTGACCAAAGAACCTTGCTTCTTTTATAATATTCCTTGCTATGTCATTATTATTATTATTATTATTATTTATTACATTTGTATACCGCCCCATAGCCAAAGCTATCTGGGTGGTTTACATAAGATTAAAACATTTAAAAACAATATACAAAAATTAAAACTGCAAAAACATACAACATGCACATACATTTTAAATCACTATAAAGCCTAAAAACAAAAACAGACCCAGGCCCATCAGATATTGCTAAATGCCTAAGAGAAGAGCAAAGTCTTTGACCTGGCGCCGAAAAGATAACAACATTGGCGCCAGGTGGGCCTCATCGGGGAGATCATTCCACAATTGTGGGGCCTCTACAGAGAAGGCCCTCTCCCTTGTTGCCAACCTCCGAGCTTCCCTCGGAGTAGGCACTCGGAGGAGGACCTTAGATGTTGAACGTAGTGTTCGCATGGGTTCATGTCAGGAAAAGTGTTCCATTTGGTATTGTGGTAAGGCTTTATGGTATTGTCGTGTAAGGCTTTATAGGTTAAAGCCAGCACCTTGACTAGGGCTCAGAAATGTACAGGCAGCCAATGCAACCGGGCCAGAGTAGGTCTTATATGCTCAAGCCTTTTGGTCCCTGTTATCAATCTGGCTGCTGCATTTTGCACAAGCTGCAGCTTCTGAACCATCTTCAAAGGCAGCCTCGCATAGAGTGCATTGCAGTAATCTAACTTGGAGGTTGTCAGAGCATAGACAACTAAAGCCAGGTTATCCCTGTCCAAATAGGGGCATAGCTGGGCCCCTCTGTAGAAGGCATTCCATGCCACTGAGGCCACCTGAGCCTCAAGTGACAGAGATGGTTCGAGGAGAGCCCTCACGCTACAAACCTGCTCCTTCAGGGGAAGTGCAACCCCATCCAGAACAGGTTGAAGACCCTCCATCCGGTCAGCAGAACCACCCACTAACAGCATCTCAGTCTTGTCTGGATTGAGTTTCAGTTTATTAGCCTTCATCCAGTCCATTGTCACAGCCAGGCACTGGTTCAGCACATCCACAGCCTCACCTGATGTAGATGAAAAGGAGAAATAGAGTTGTGTGTCATCAGCATACTGATGACAACACACTCCAAAATTCTGGATGACTACACTCAACGGTTTCATGTAGATGTTGAACAGCATGGGGGACAAGACTGACCCCTGTGGAACCCCATACTGGAGAATCCACGTGGCTGAGCAATACTCCCCAAGCACCACCTTCTGGAGCCGACCCGCCAAGTAGGAGTGGAACCACTGCAATGCAGTACCTTCCACTCCCAACTCAGCCAGTCATCCCAGAAGGATACCATGGTTGATTGTATCGAAAGCCTCTGAGAGATCAAGGAGAATCAATAGAGTCACACTCCCCCTGTCTTTCTCCCAACATAGGTAATCATACAGGGCAATCAAGGCTGTTTCCATACCAAAGACAGGCCTGAAACCAGACTGAAATATCTTCTTAATAGGATGATGGGAGGGTTCCACAAGATCATCCCTGCACCCACCCCAAACAGTGAGTCAGGGATGCTTAGAGGCAGATAGTCCATCTCAAGTTGCTCTAGCCATTTATTATTACCATGTTGTAATACCTCCAGTTTTTCTCATCAATTTCTCACCATTATGTTTCCCTGATAATGTCCAGATGTAGAATTGTTCCAGGGCATAATGGGGATTTTGGGGGGTGGGGGGAAGGCAGCCAACTCATACACACAAATTGAACAAATTCTACAATAAATTAATAATGTATAGAGTAATATGTGGTTGCAGCTGAAAACATTTAATTAAATTCTATTCAAGAGATTTGTAGTTGTCTGTGATTGAGCTGGGATTTGGACTGCATTGAGCAGGGGGTTGGACTCGATGGCCTTATAGGCCCCTTCCAACTCTACTATTCTATGGTTACCAGAGGATGATGATGATGATGATGATGATGATATGATGAAGGGGTGAGAATGAACCAAAGACATCATGTCAACAGATTATCCTTTGGCGTACTGTACGTGATTTGCATATTCTTTGTTAAAAGCAATATCATCTTAAGAGGGACTTTGTGCTCTATTTGAATTTTGGATCAAAATTTGGGCCTGCTTCAATTTCTATACTGTCTGCACTAGATAAAGAGAAAAATTTCTGCTTTGTTATAAGATCTCTAGTTACACTGAAGCTCTGTATACACTGCAACCATCACAATGTAATATAGATTGAATGTAACTGCTTCCAGACCTCTAGAGAATTATAGCAAAGTCTAATATAAACACAAAGCCCACTTCTCATAGTTATTTTAGCATTATTGAAGTTGGTACAACTCCATACTTTGGAAAAGATCCCATTAAAGTGAGGAATGCTGGGTTTCAAGCTAAGGCTGCAGTACGGAAAAACTGGGCCAAACGTGCAGCTTTATTCAAAGTGGAGAAGCAAATAAATACCTAATAGGGTGGTTATTTAAATCTACCTTGACTAGTTATTCCCTTGAAAATATAGCAATTACACATCATATAGGAATGATTGACACTAAATCTATGGCTAATTAAATAAAAGATTCCTTCAAAAATTCACAGGACTCCACACCACAATCCATGCATTTTTTTAAGGCTAGTTATGAAGACAACAACAGGGGATAACATAACAATTCTCCCAAAAGCTACATTAAAGAGAGGTTTATGTTATGTTTTAAAGGAACATTTGGTAGAAGTCTGGAAAGTATCAGACAGAACAAAATACCATAGGTGACAGTTAGACTAGGGATGGTGGGGTCTCTCTGTTTTGCTTTCTATAACATTCACATTTTTAGGCACAAATTCATCCTGCCCTATTTCCAAATCAGTCAGCTTTTCTTTTCTTTTTTAAAGTCCACATGAAAATTCATACACATTTTGATTTGCATTTTGGTAGGCATGAACGTTCGAACACCTTTTTGTACACAATTCCACATAATGTATACATTTTTGCAAGCAATTTCCCATAATGTAAGCCTTTTATGTATGCAATTTCCCCTGATGTATGCATTGTTGTATGCATTTGAACTGCACCGCAAAATTTGGAGACATGCGAAAAGTGAAGGGCAATTATGCTCCTGTTCACATAGTGGTTTGTGAAGTGTGACTTAGGCTAAAATTATGCTTTATATGAATCATAGCAGAATGCCCCATTTGATGTGAAGGTCTATAGACTATTCTATTAATGAATTTATTTGGATTTATTTAAAATATTTCTTGGCCACTTTTCAGGACAGGAGCCCTCACAAGGCAGCATACAACAACTAAACTCACACAATACAAACCAATGTGGTAATAAAAACAGTAAAAATAGTAAAAAGACAGCATAAAATAAAAGCCTGCAACAGGCAACTGCAGCCACAATCCGGATTGATAAAACATAATCAGGGGAAGGCCAGTAATAGTTTTTCAGATGCTTCCTAAAAGCCTGCAGTGATGGGGCCTGGTGGATCCATGATGCAACTTATTCCAGAGGTATGGGACCACTGCAGAAAAGGCCCTCTCTTGCGTAGTCACCAACATAGCTGCCCTTAGAGGTGGGCAAATGAGAAGGGCCTCTCTTGCTTAGGCATGCATGGGAATTTCGGTTTTGCTTTCAAAACATGCGTGCATATTCTGTTTGAAGCCTGACACATAATTGTGAGCACGTGTCAGCAACAGAAATTTGTAAATTGCTAAACAGATTCTCATGTTCGATTTGTGCAACTTTCCCAGGTAAATTCGCGCAAGTTTCCTAATTTCTGCAAATTTCCCGTTCAGAGTGAATCAGCTCCCACTTTAGTCAATGGAGGAAATCTGGGGAAATTTGTGCAAATTTCACATTCAATTGCAGCTTGATTTGCACATTTTCCCTGTTCATGCAGAGTGAGCATTGATTCGAAACCAGAACAGAAATAGGATATGATAAGAAGTGTGAGATGACATCTGGGGAATCCTAGTAATCTTGAATGCCACTTGTTTGTCCATCCCTACCCTTGCTGATCTTAAAGTTCCAGCAGTCTGATAAGGGTGAAGGCAGACCTTCAAGTCATTTGGTCCTAAGCTGTTTAAGGCTTTAAAGATCAAATCCAGCACTTTAAATTGGGCTTGGAAATACACCAGTAACCAGTGGAGCTGATGCAGTAAAGACATTATATGAGATGATTGTCTCACACTATCAACATTTGGGCAGCTGCTTTCTGCAAAAACTAAAGTTTGCAGACCATCTTCAAAGGCAGCCCCATGTACAGCACATTACAGTAGTCCAGCCTGGATATCACTATCACATGGATAATTGAGACAAAGTCTGTCCTCTTCAGATAGGGCTGCAGCTGGCATACCAGCCTAAATTGGTAAAATGAACTCCTAGACATGACAGCCACTTTGGCTTCCCCAGTTAGTAGAGTACAGTAGTACTCCCAAACTATACACTTGGTCTTTTAGGGTAAGTGCAACCCCATCTAAGACCAGTTGTAAACCTTCATTCAGAGTAGTTGGTTTCCCAACCCACAGTAACCTTCATTTTATCTGGATTAAGTTCAAGCTGTTTTACCCTCACCCACCCAAAAATAACTTCTGGACTCCAGTTAAACAACCTCCCTGGGATGTGTAGACAGAAACAAGAGGTAGAGCTGAGTAGAATCTGAATACTAGTGACACTTCAGCCCAAGCCTCCTGATGACTTCTCCCAGCAGCTTCAGAGAGATGTTAAAATTCATGGAGGACAAAAGGGAACATTTTGATACCCTACGGTTAAAAAAAAAGTCTCCTAGCACCACCTTCTGTGACTGTTCCTCCAGGAAAAACAGAATTCACTTGACAATTGTGTTTCTCAAGCCCAATCCACATAAACAATCCAGAAGGATACCACGATTGAATACTACTGATATTGGGGTGTTTTTTTGGTGTGTGTTTTTGTGTTTTTGTTTGTTTGTTTTGGTGGTTCAAAATTTTTATTCTGTTTACACAAATAAAAAACAATTAAAACACACACAATACATAAAACATCAGAAACAAAACACTAAAAGAGGATAATCAACAGATTTACAGTGGGTTCCGTTCTTCTCCCCAGCAAAGCCATATAATCAAATTTTCTTATCACTAAACTGTACAATTAAGCTATACACATTCCACATTTTCCTCTCTTTCTACTTATAACCCTTTCTTATGTTAGGGAAAATCAAAGTCTAAGTTGATTGAACAAAAGTTTGAGTGTCCAGAAGGACTGAACAAGCTAGCTGAATTCAATAAGGAGAGAGAGAAAGGTTTTTCTAAGCTGAAAAGAAAAGTCAATCTGATAGTAGAAATGTTTCTGCTAGGATAAGGCAATTGAACTGTGCTGAGCAAGGGTTCAGAAATGTATAAAAGACAGCTTTAATATTAATAGCTGTGGTGGGTCAGGCTGGAGTTATTTAGAACAGAGACTGGTGTATGAGAGATTGATGAAAGACTAGGCTACGCTATAGCCATATAGAAAAACCTGTATATATCTGGAGAAACCAGTTGTGCCTTGTATATATTATATATTGGAACAAGAGTAAAAGACTTGTATTATACACCATTTGCTGAGCATGAGTTTTTCTTCTGCTGCTAGATTTTACTGGACTTTATTGCTTACTTAAGCACAGGCAGCACTTGTTTCTTCCCCCAACAGGGTTATGGGCCCAGCCAGGAGGCAATAAAACCCAGCCAGGAGGCAATAATACCCAGCCAGGAGGCAATAAATGCTCTGGAGAAGCTCAGCAAAGAGTCCAGTGAATGTGCCGAAGTGCATGGAGTTCCAAGTTATAAGGCAACAGATGACGGTTTCCAGATTAAATGTTTAAACAAGAAGAAAGTTTATCGAGCTCTGAAAGTTCAACAGAGGAATCAGAGGCAAGCAGTTTGTCTGGCCATAGTAAAGCTGTGTGTGCAAGCCAGCTAGAAAACATGGCACAGACTAGCTTGCTAAGTAGAATTCCCATTGAAAAGTTGAATGAGAAAAATTACCTAAACCAGTCATTCAAGACCGAGACGTTTCTGAGACGTGATAGACGTTAGCATGTCGTAGAAGACAAAAGACCAATGAGTCTCAGCGCTGATGAAAGAGCTACATAAGAGTCTTTAGCAACGAGAGCTAAAGCTAATATTGTGCTGAGCATAAAAAATAGTCAAATTATTCATATCTCTCGCAACGACACCGCAAAACAGTGTTGAGAAGAATTACAAATTATTTATGTAAGACTAACAGCCAGCTCCAAAATAAACCTGACGAGACAGCTGTATCATACCAAGCTCAAAGAAAGAAGATTGATTTCTGAGCACCTCCAAAATATGGGCACGCTGTTCTCAAAACTACAAGAGGTGAATTTACCTTTTGATGAAGAGAATAGAATTTATATCATCCTTAGTTCTCTCCCCCAAAGTTGAGACCCCTGACAATGAGTCTCGAATCCATGCCACAAATGGATCTCTCTATAGAATATTTAACAAAGAGATTGTTACAAGAAGAAAAAAGACGCATTGAAAAGACAGAAGAATGAGGCGAGAGGAATACGGCCGGCCGTGAGTCGCACGGAGAAGAGAAATGGCAAGCCAAAATAGAGTCGAAGCGCCTACCATTCGGTAAAAGAGAGAGCGCTATAGCTGTCAAGAGGCAGAAGTATTTTCGATGTAGAAAGAATTGCCAGGTTAAGCTTCAGTCGAAAAGAGCCTCGCGTTGGCAGGAGAGTCGTTACTCAAAGAGAGACTGGGAAAGCAAAAAGAAGGATTCCAAAAGCGCTCAGTTGGTCTCAGTTGCCGTGGAGACGAGAGAAGATGAGCAGAGAGATGTTTGGCTGATAGATTCCACTTCTAGCCAAACCTTATGTCAGAGCAAGAAAAGTTTTGATAAGCTCTGGCATGGATCTCCGGAGTCTGTGTCTCTTGCAGACGGGAAACAAGTTTCTGTATATAGAAAGGAAAATTGCTATGTTCCTTGTTTAGAGAAATATTTACCCAATGTATTGTGCGTAGAAAGTTTAGAATTCAATTTGCTTTCAGTTGCAAGCCTAGCGAATGCTAGATATGTTGTTACTTTCAAAGACAAATTGTGTGAGGTAACAATGAAGAAGCAAATGTGTGCACAAAGTTTCCTAAAGAAGGAATTGAATGAAATCCCAAGAGTGTGTGGCAAATCAAACTGAGAATGTGCCAAGCCATTTTAATTGCATCCATTTATTGCATCGAAGAATGAGCCACGCGAGCTTCAAAGTGTTGAAGCAAATGCCGGAGCAATGTAAAAGCATTGATCTCAATGAGTGTAACAAGTTTCTAGATTGCAGTGTGTGAAAGCAATCAAAATCCAAACTTCAACCAATTAACAAGAAGAGTAACAAGATTACTCAAGCAATTTTTTAATTAGTGCACCTTAATTTAGTTTGTCCGTTTAAAGAAAGCATAAGAAGTGCAAAATTTGTTCTGGTGATTCTTGATGATAAATCCCGGTTCAGTTGAGTATTTATGCTAAAAAGAAAATCAGATGCATTTCAAACTTTCAAAGATTGAGTGACTTGGGCTGAACGCAGATTTAAAAAGCAAGTGATTCAAATACAATCGGACAGAAGTAGAGAATTTATGAGTCATGAGTTTGTGAAGTGAGCTAAGGTGAATAGAATAACCCACAAGTTTACTGACCCTTATGCACCTTGGCAGAATAGAGCCATTGAAAGTAAGAATAGATTGCTTCAAACAGTGAAAGATTCTTTGATGCTTGATTCAAAAGCAGAATCAAATCTGTGGGCTGAAGCATTTTCTACAGCCAACTATTTATTAAATAAGACATAGTCACAGGCAATTGAAAGTGTGCCTTTCTACCAATTGCATAGTAAGAAGCCAAATCTGTCTCATTTAAGAGTTTAGGAGTTTTTTGTCTATGTAAACATACCCAAAAGCCAGAAGTTGAAAGCTGATGACAAAGCTATAAAAGCTCAATTTGTTAGGTACAGTGACAAATCATAGAAGTTCTATATAAGTAAAGAGAGAATTATTATTTCAAGATCTGCCAGTTTTGAAGAACAAAACTGAGACAAGTACATTCCAACCCAGAAGTTTTGCTGCATTTCTCAACAGACGAGAGAAATGAAAGAGAAGAACAGACAGAGTTAATGTCTGCTAGAGCTGATTCTCCTAAGAAACAGCATGTAACTCCGCCTCCCATAGAAAGCAATAGAAAGAAACAACCCCCAGAACCAAGTATTTGTAAGTTGAGACGGTCTGAACAAACCAATAAGACAGTACCACCTGTAAAGTTTAGTTTTGAAAACAACACAGTTTATTTAGTAAAATGTGAGCCTCAGCGTTACAAAGAAGTTTTGAAACTGCCAGAAAAGCAAAAGCAGAGATAGATTTCTGCTATGCAAGAAGAGCTTCAGAGTTTCTCTAAGCACAATGTGTATGAAAATACAAAACTGCCAGAAAGCAAGAAGGCAGTAAGTTGCAGATAAGTGTTTAAGAATAAGACATTAGAAAATAGTGAAACTAGTTACAAAGCAAAGTTTGTTGCTAAAAGTTTCTTGCAAGTAAAAGAAAAGTTTTTGGAATCAGATAAAACCAAAAACAAGCTTACTAGTTTTAATGAAAAACTAACAAAGTTTTGTTA
The DNA here is from genome assembly GCA_029215795.1 of Anniella stebbinsi. Classification (NCBI taxonomy): domain Eukaryota; kingdom Metazoa; phylum Chordata; class Lepidosauria; order Squamata; family Anniellidae; genus Anniella; species Anniella stebbinsi. The sequence goes on from JARDYH010000002.1 coordinate 56,563,091, forward strand.
CTTGAAACAGCAGTCAGCAAAAGTGCTGAAATAAAATCACTTAGAGAAATGAGCAATTATTTGGGATTGCAGATCACCAAAAAAAATAAAAAATATTTCCTAAGTCAAAAGCAGAAAATTGTGAATCTGCTTAAGTCATGTGAGATGACTGATTGTAATAGTGTACAGAGTCCAATGTTAACAGATTTCAGATCCAACTTAAAAAGAAAAGATTTCAATGACCCAGATTTATATCAGTCTGTTATTAAAGGTTTATTGTACATAAGCCAGTAAACACATGCTGATATTGCTTGCAGTGTGAGTATTCTAAGTCAGCAAGTTGTGAAGCCAACTATTGCTGCTTCATTAGGTGTCAAAAGACTAAGATATTTGAAAGGTACTTTAGATCTTTATCTAACACTGTCGTCTTTTGAAACCAAATTCTTAGAGTGCTTTGTGGACAGTGACTGGGCAGAAAATCCCAAAGACCAGAAGTCCACAAGTTGAATAGCTATTCTACTTGAAAAGTCACTGATCTTTTAGAAAAGCAAAAAACAAGATAGCATAGCAACATCTACATGTAAAGCTGAATATGCATCTTTATCGAGAAGTTGTAGAGAATTAGAATTTTTTATTCAATTGTTAAAAGATATGCATATTGTTTGTAATTTGCCTGTGAGAGTTTATAATGACTCACAATCATGTATTGCTTTAGCTAATTCTCATATGTTCAGAGCAAAGACAAAACATGTTGCTATTAAGTACTTAAATGTTAAGCAGTATATAGAAAATAGTTTGATTAAGCTAATATACTGTGAATCAAAAGAAAACATAGCAGATATATTTACTAAGCCATTGATAGTTTACCAGCATACCAAATTAACTAAATTGTTAAGTTTTGAAATGCTAAGTGAAGAAAAACAACTTTAAACAACTTAGATCTTCAATTTGAAGAAGTGTTAGGGAAAATCAAGTCTAAGTTGATTGAACAAAAGTTTGAGTGTCCAGAAGGACTGAACAAGCCAGCTGAATTCAATAAGCAGAGAGACAAAGTTTTTTCTAAGCTGAAAAGAAAAGTCAATCTGATAGTAGAAATGTTTCTGCTAGGATAAGGTAATTGAACTGTGCTGAGCTAGGGATCAGAAATGTATAAAGACAGCTTTAATATTAATAGCTGTGGTGGGTCAGGCTGGAGTTATTTAGAACAGAGACTGGTGTATGAGAGATTGATGAAAGACTAGGCTATAGCCATATAGAAAAACCTGTATATATCTGGAGAAACCAGTTGTGCCTTGTATATATTATATATTGGAACACGAGTAAAAGACTTGTATTATACACCATTTGCTGAGTGTGAGTATTTCTTCTGCTGCTAGATTTTACTGGACTTTATTGCTTACTCAAGTGCAGGCAGCGCTTGTTTCTTCCCCCAACATATTATTCATTGAATCCACAGATGAATAAGTCATTTTCTCTTGCACCTTCACATAGTCTATAAGGGCTTTCCATTCAGTTCTAAATCTGCATTAAAGGGATATTTTACACATAAGTGAATACTAATATTTCCTTTGAGGTTTCAGAAGACTACGTACTGCTAGGGGCATCCAGAGTGGGTCTTCTCCACCCCAAAATTCAAGGCAGAGCTCTGTTGAGGCATTTTTCCACCCCAATTTCTGGAGCAGATCCCTCTCTCCGCTCTGCCTGATAGTTTGATGAAAAAAACACCCCAATTCCGGGTAACCGGTACATTCCCGTCAATGGGAATTAACAGAAATGCTCACAGAGCCATCAGTTTTAAAGATAAACAGAACCCTATGGCTTTAGGCATGCCAAGTTTGGAGTTGATCCCTGATTTATAGGGAATCCAAACTCAAATGTCCTCTCACGCACCTCTCGTGCCTTGATCTGTATGGCGAGGGAAAGAGAAAGGAAGCAGTGGGATAAATTTATTAATTTAGTTTAATAAATATCACAACAGCAATACACAGCTTGCCCATCCTCAGAGAGGACAGGAGGCTTGCAGGACGAGGAGGAGTAGGCATCCCTCCCCCACTGTTGGTCAGGCACATTGGAGCGAATCAAGTCAAAGCAACAACAGCTTCCCCATAGGAGGCTACGTGGCTTGGAGGAGGAGGATTACAATGATAATAATGCCTCCACTGCACTGGAAGTCCAAACAGCTTGCCTGACTCAGGTGTAGAAGCTCACTCACTCACAATGCCAGCCCAGCAGCACTTTCACACTGTGACTGACTTTTATGAGTCCAAGCAGAAATGCACAACCAACCAGACCTGCCCCTGCACTCTCCCTCCCCCAATGGCCAGAACCAGCAGCAGCGGTCAGTGTTTCCCAGGCCTCATGATGGACCATTATCAAAGTGTGCTTTATTAATTGTGTACTACTTCTGTGCACTGCACAACCCTAAAACACACAAACATACAAGTACAAGAAGATACTTGTAACTTTGAAGCCAAGTGCTTCTGAGAAGGCTCAACGTAGAGGAAGGAGAGCTACAGCACGTTCAAACTGTTAACAGACAACAACAACAACAACAACAACAACAACAACAATAATAATAATTACAACAACAACCACTGTGCAACGAAGCCCTGCAAGGTGGGATGGGCAAGCACATTGGAGGAAAAAGCTTCAGGACCTTAACCCTCTCTGGGAAGCTGGTCTTTCCTATTTTGAAATGGGAAACAAAGGAAAACAACAACACAAATCTCTGCAACACAATAGAAGATCTTGTAGATCTCTCTCTCTCTCTCTCTCTCTCTCTCTCCCTCTCTCTCTCCCTCCCACTTTACGACAAACACTCTCTCTCTCTCTCTGACCAAAATGAATGCCACAAGAACCACAATGAGTGTGTGGAATCAAGGACCAGCATTCCTTCTCCTGAACACTGTGATTGGAGGAGAACAGAACACGGTCATGGACAGTGTTGTGGCAATTCCTCATTGGTTAGCCACAGATGGCAATATCAACTACGAAAACTGCCCCATCATCCCATGTTCCTTATTGGGAGGTTTTCAATTAGACACACCATACACACAAAACGGTCATGTTCCTTATTGCGAGATTTTCAATTAGACACACCATTTACACAAAACAGTTGAATAATTTAGGAGATGTTAGATGCTCCGATTGGGCACATTTCTGCTCTGTAATAATTTGATTGGTTTAGAAGCAGCCAATCCCTGCTCTGGAAGATCGAATGCACTGCAGATGTTCATGATTATCAGTGAATTCTGGGGTGGAGAACACACCCCTACTTACTGTCAATTCTTACGGGCTCAAGAGATACTGTTACTTCTACAGGCATCTTAATGACTTATTTTTACCTCAGTCCACATTTCCTAAACCTCCACCCCAGCCAATTATTATTATTATTATTATTATTATTATTATTATTATTATTATTATTATTGTATCTCTTTCTCTCTCATGGTGGTTTTTCTAGATGGATATGACGGGCTTTGCCAAGTCATGCTGTCTTTTACAGATTCAGGAATTTCCTGACAATTGAACATGTTTTAAGTATGACTGCTTTCTGGATGTTGGTGTGGATGTATTTTGGTAGGCCCAGTTTCTGAAGGTTTTTGGTGTAATATTTTGATGTGATGTTGGTGACTGATGTGACTAACGGAATAATTGTGACCTTTTCCTGTTGCCATAGTTCTTTGACTTCCATGGCCAATGGTGCATATTTGTCTCTCTTTTCTTGTTCCTTTTCAATAACATTTTTGTCATTCAGTATTGCTATGTCAATGAAGTATGTGTATTTTTCTTTTTTTTTGTCTATGACCATTACGTCTAGTCAGTTGCAGTGTATTGTATTGTCGGTATGAATTGTTCTGTCCCAGTATATTTTATGACTGCATTTTCCAAGATTGTTTTGGGTATGTATGTATAGTATGGTGTAGATTGTTTGATAAGGTTGAGTTTGATGGCCAATTGTTGGTGAATTATTTTTGCAGCAGTATTGTGTCTGTCTGTATAGTCTATTCCTGCCAGAAATTTACATCCTCCTGTTATGTGGTCTATTGTTCCTTGGAATTGATGGCATTTCCTGCATAGGTCTGTTGTTACACTGTTATCTTTTATGATGTATTTTAGGTAGCTCTTGGTTGCTATACCTTGATCCTGTATAGCTGTTAGGAATCCTTCTTTTTTTGGAAATAGCTCATCCTTCCTGAGCCATTTGTATGATTGTTCTTGGTTTATTTGTGAGTTCTGTTATGTTGTACTGCTTCCCATGGAGTGCTTTTTGTGCCCATTTTTCTTTTTTCTCTGCGAGTGTGAGTGGTCGTGTTTGGTCTTCGTTTTGTAGTGTTAGGTTGAGTGTGGTGTAATTTTTATCTGCTGTTACTAGTGTGGAAGAATTCTCTGAGTGATTTTATCTGTTTAGCAAGCATGATGTTAATGTCTAGCAGGCCTCTTCCTCCTTCTTTCCTGCTGATTGTTGTTCTTTCACTGCATGAGTTCAGTGTGTGACCAGTGTATGATTCTGAATTAATATGTGAGGATGGGTATTGTGTAGGTGTTGATGACTTTGAAAATGTTTTTTGAGTTGAGTTTAGATTTTAGGATTTGTGGTAGGTGAGTTTTATATTGCATTCGTAGTTGAGTTTTTACAGTGGAGTGATTGATTTTTGTGTTTGTTGGAATCCTAAGTATTGTATGTTTCATTTTTTCCATGTTATCTAATACTTCATTATTTAGTGTTTCTGCTATTTCTTCTTCTTTCCATTTCCCTCTTTCTATGTGTAACATCTTGCATTTCCCTATCCTGAATCCCATTTTCATGTCTGTTGTCAGTTCCCCAGTAATTCGCAGGAGATCTTTTGTCTGTGTCAAGGTTGAAGCATAGATTTTGATGTCATCCATGTACAGGAGGTGATTGATTCTGTGCTTTGCTTGTTTTCGGTGTTTTATGTCGATGCTATATGTGGTGTTATTAAGGGTGTTGGATAGTGGATTGAGACACAGGCAAAACCATAGAGCACCTTGGAATATGCCATGTTTGATATTTATTTTTTCTGTCTGTATGTGATCCTTGTCTTTTGTTGGGTGTATTGTTGTTCTCCATGTCTCCATAATTCTTGTCAGAAAGTTTTGGATTGAGGGATGTATTTTGTATTTTTTGAGTACTTTTTTCATCTAGCTGTGTGGGATGGAGTCGAAAGCCCTTTTATAGCCTATGTAGCAGGTGTGGAGGTTTCTTTTCGGTTTGCTTCATGATGACACTGCCTATTATTAACCATTCTTTGTATCCTCTGCTGTTCTTTTTACATCCTTTTTGTTCTTCTGTGAGTATATTCTGTTGGCTGAGATGTGCTTCCATTTGCTGTGTGATTGTGGTGATTATAATTTTATAGAGTGTTGGAAGGCATGTTATGGATCTGTAGTTAACTGGGTTTGGGGTATCTGAAGTCTTTGGTTTAATGTAGGTTTTGCCTTTGCTAAGTAATAGAACAAATAGGTTTGGGTGTTCAATGATGATGATTATATGATGATGATGATGATGATGATGATGATGATGATGATTATACTGCCCCATAGCTGAAGCTCTCTGGGCAGTTTACAAAAATTAAAATATTGAACATTAAAAGGCAATATACACAAATTTAAAAACATGAAACATAAAAACAACTAACATTAAAATCATTTTAAACTTTAAGTCAGGCCAAAAGTTCAGTTAGAAATCTCAATTTAAGCTGTTAAAAGTGCCTGGAAGAAAAGAAAAGCTTTGACCGGCATACACTTACAACCAGGCACTTTCATGGGTATTGTCTTCCTCTGACACCAAATCTCCTATTGTTGGGCTTCTGGCTGCTAGGATGTTTTTAGCACCAGCTTGTTTAACCTTCTTCTGGAAAGTTCTTAGGACAGCCTCTTGGCATAACACAGCCACTTGCTCCTTATTCCTGTTTTCACTAGCCATATATGGTTACTCCACAGAGAAAGAATGGCTTACCATTCAGGCCTTAGCCCATCTTCAAAGCTATTCATTTTTCCCTCAGCTTTCTTGTAGTCCTTCTAAAATACCACCCACCACTAACTACTCATCATCATTAACTGTCAACTGTCATTTCCCAGCTTCTCTTTTCCACCTACCTTAGGCTGACCATATGAAAAGGAAGACAGGGCTCCTGTAACTTTAACAGTTGTAGAGAAAAGGGAATTTCAGCCAGGGTCATTTGTATGCAATTAGTTCCTGGTGAAATTCCCTCTTCATCACAACAGTTAAAGTTGCAGGCACTATACTAGAGCGACCATATACAAAAGAAGGCAGGGCCCCTGCGACTTTAACTATTGTGATGAAGAGAGAATTTCACCAGGAACTAATTGCATACAAATGACACTGGCAGAAATTCCCTTTTCTCTACAACTGTTAAAGTTACAGGAGCCCTGTCCTCCTTTTCATATGGTCAGCCTAACCTACCTAGAATCCCCAACCAATCAGAAACGCATTTACCTCCCTCAGGCCCTGATTAATGATATTCAAAGTGATACCACCCCCACCACTGCCCTGGCAGCTTCAGAACATCACTAAGCAACCAGTACACAGAAACAAAACAAGGCCTTAGACCTACTCAGTTATATTGTAGCCTCAAAGAGGCCATGCAAAGTAAACATAACAATAGATCATTTCTTCACAAGGGGGGAGTTTCTCCACAAGAAAGGAATCTGTGTACTACTTTACTGTGAATGCTCTAAAGTTCACAAGTCATTCCAAACTTAATAGTGAATTTGTAATTTATCAATCTAGGTTTTTTACAAAGATGAGCATTACAAATAGATACATTTCAACCAATGAACTGACTAGTTATGAAACTTGGTGGCATCACTAGCTAGGAGTCAAGGATAAATTAACTAGGTTTTCATTAAAATGTGAATCAAACTAATTTCTCTCCCAAATCCTAATCCACACAAATAAATCACACACACACACACACACCATGTTACCCCAGCCAGAGCACGTTTAACACAAGGGGATATTGTTATAGATAATCTATAGACCTTCACATCACATGGGACATTCCATTAGTGTACCATTTGTATTTTTAATGAGAAATTATTCATACATAGTAAAATTTCAGCCTGCCATTCCCAATCTACCCTCATGTTCACTTGGAATTTATCTTGTTCCAGGTGACGAAATCAAGATATGTCTAGATTTTTTACATTTTAGGAAGCGGTTCACAATCATTATCTCTTGAAAATCAAACTATGCAGGTGATAATTGACTAATTGCTTCAGATTACTTTCTCGCTTCTCTTTGTGATACTTAACATTGTGACACAAGCCATTACCTTTATAATATCTACTTAGCTAGAAAATAACACTTAGAGGATCTACAGATGTATAACAAATCAACCATATCAAAATCACTTGTCTGGTAAACCAGTGATTTAAGACCCAAGGTGGTAATGATGATAGGACTAATGCTTTCCTAAATTTATAAGAGATAAGAATCTTAATGTGTTTATACATGACAGCAAAACAGTGTGTTTTGCTGTCAGTTAATGCAATATTAGCAATGCCCTGTTTTGTAGCAATTGAATGTTATCTAGTCCAGTCCACACACTGGCAACAATAAATATAACTTTTCTTGTCCTATGGAAGCACACATATCCTTTCTCTCCTCTTCATCCCACCCTTTTGCTTTATCCAGAGCTGAGATAGGATGAACCATTTTGCATCCCTTCATGTTAGCCTGTTATTCCTCTTTTACTTCATGTTGGAGAGAAAAAAGTAGTGGGAAAGTTACTTGCATCCCATTTCCATTCCTCTGCTGGAGTTGCAGGATGAATGAACCTCATACAAGCCATCCAGACACCTTTTGCTATGGCTGGAGAGCAAACTTGACTCATGATGCTCTTGTATGGAACTATTAACACCAAGGGCAAGCCACAAAGTAGGCCCATTTGTAGGAGCAAGAGAGAAAGTTACACCAACTTCAATACAAGAAGAATAGAAAGCCACCATTGTTTCATGTGAAAATACTCTGATTTCTTTTATAATTGAGACTATAAAATAGTTACCAACTATTTTAATCGAAGTTACACTTGACTAGGGATGTTGGAGGAATCTGTCCAGGCAGTGAGGCTCACCAAGCTTTCATCAGCTCAGCACACACACACCACAAGCTGGCCCAATTGGATCTTTATCAAGTTGGGCCAGCTAACAGATTTTCCCAGGTTATTTTTATTTATTGAAATAGAAATGCAACCCAAATTGTGCATGCAATTTCTGTAAATTACACAAATGGTGGCTGAAATTTGTATAAATCTTGCAAATTGCACCCTGCAATTTGCACACACTTCTATTTCCATTATTTTAAAAAATAAAAATGGGGAAAGTTCCCAGGTTTTGGAAAAACCATGGCTTGGCCTACACATGTGAGCCAAGTTGAATGCTCATTAGGAATCCATTGAGCCCTAAAAGGGCTGGATTCCACAGCAACGGACATCCCTACATTTGACAGAAGGAGTGGCTTTTTTTTTTAACTGCTCTTTTTCCCTCAAACTTTCACCAATCATCCTGCAATTTGCCTGGTACATACAATGAATACTTCTGTCACATGAAACATTTCAGAAAGATTGGCCAAAGTATTTTGATTTTTTAAAGAACAGAATGACCCAGCCTGATCATCATTTAATACTAGAGTAGAATGTTCAATTTACTGGCAGGCCTTAACATAACCATCATTGCTGTGATGGTTATATTATTTGATTCTTGAGTATATTTGCTTTGGATTTATTTTTGTATATGAACATTAGGCTTCTGTTTCAATAAGCCACTTCTGACTATGCCAACATGTCACTGTTTACAGAGACTGACTTTCCTGGGAAATAAATGGTGAACTGACATAATAGTACAATTAGATCATTGTTCAAGTTTGAGTTTATCTTCTTCCTTTTTTGGGTAGGGTTGCTTTTGTGATGAGACAAATATCTACTCAGTCAAAATGTATTGCTTTCATCACTTTGTCAGTGAATGAAGGCAACTTTATTGTTGGAGAAAGGTTTCATTTTGATAATGTACACTTACTTGAGGTTGCAATGGTACAATAAAAAAATAGGTTGCTGTAAAATGACATCCCTGCTTAGGAGAAAATAATATAAACTATCCTGGAAAACAATAACAATGAGAAGTTTTCTATAAAAGTAAATGCAAGTACTGGAAGACAATGGCTTTTGTCCCAAACAAAAAAGGGAATCACCACTACTTATAGCCTTCTGTTGTGATACTTAGACCCCTGAAGGAAATAGCCAAATAGTTAACAGTCACAGTGACACATACGATCTTTTAATTTTTTCCTCTTATACTTTGCTATTTTGAAGACACTTGTAGTTTGAATGTAATTAGGCATTTGAAGTTTGCGAAGGCAGTGGTCTAGGACTAAATATGCTAAGGAACATAATGTAATCCTCAGTCTACATTCCAACAATCTTCACCCATCAAAGTGGTATATATGTCTATGTGTATTAAGGGGGGAAATCAAATATATATGTATAAGTCTATTTAGCTTATAAAAGTATACAGAATATACAGAAGTATATATTTCTTTGCCAATGGTATTATCTGAGAAGAAATGGATAAACAAAAACCTTAGGAACCACATGTTGATATTTCAAAATATGGTTTAATATTTTCTAAATGTATTAGATATATAATCTTTTAGCAATACATGGATTATACATTATACTTCATGTTGTGTTCATCAGTAAGAGTACTGTGAAGTTTTTAATTTCATAGACTTAATCTCATGTTATTATTGTGACAGTAACCCCCCCTCCCCAGTTTTGGAAGATCAGCATATTTAGTTCTACAGCCTCAAAAAAAGGGGTCTACTGTTACAATAATAAGATGAGAATTCTCAGTCATTCTTTCTAGCTTATTCATATTTCCAAATGTATGTCTCCACATCGCAGTGTTTTATTTTTGCTCTCATTATGTATGGCAATTCATAAATTGAATAAATGAAATGAAATTACAGCTATGCAGAAAGTCTTTGTTGCTTTCCAGGGAAGGGAACTTTCTTATCTCACACCATGAAGAAATCACATTACTTTTTCAGCCCATGGTGAATTAAGAGGGCCTGGACTATGTGGGAAGAGTAGGGATGACACAATACTCTAAGATGGAGTTGGAATTTAATGGGCTCCTGCCTGTTTGGCCTCCTAGACCCCACTGGCTGAGCCACTCTGAACTACCGGAACCCATGTGCGAGTGGTTTCCCACTTCTCCCCAAACCTCCATGTTGCATAAAAATCGTGACTGTGGTATTTCTGTAAATCTAATGTTGCAGAAATGCTAGCCATCTGGAGTCCATTTCTGCAACATTACTGGCAGTGGCAGGACAGGAGAAGGATGAGAGGGAAGCCCCCTCAACCTCTTCCACTCTGCCAGTACTGGGCTCCTGCCCAACCAGAGCTGCTGCCCCACCACTCCCTTCTCTTCCTCCCATCCTGGTGGCCCCTCTCGTCCTCCTCATGCCCCACTGATGCGGATGCAATTGCAGCTGCCAGAGTGGGAGGAGGACAAGCAGGCTTCCTCCCTCCTGCCGCCAGCACTGCTGCTGCCACCATAGCTATTCTGGCTACTGCAATGGCACGACAGGAGGAGGACAAAAGGGGAGCCCCTCTCATCATCCTGCCTGCTGGTACCTGTAAGGTTGCAGAAATGGTCCCTTTACAGCCCCCACAACATGATACTTATGGAAATACTAGGGATGTGCGGAGCGGGTCTGCTCAGCTCCAAAATTTGAAGCGTAGCTCCGATGAGGTGCTGCTCCACTCTGATTTTCAGAGCTGCCCTGTCACTCCACTTCATCAGATTAACTATTGAAGCTCTGCTCCATTTTCTGATAACTATTCCTCCATAGTCAATGGAAATTAACAAAAATGCTTACAGCTCTGTAATTTTTAAAGATAAAGATATGAAATTTGGCACTCTGATAGCGCTTAATGAGGGCTTCAGCAATGCCAAGGTGGAAGCAGATCTGTTCATGCCTTGATTTTTATACTTTTTTCAAGTTGGAATAACCACTCTATTGTAGTTTATGGAAATTATCAAAAAATGCTTACCTCTCTGTCATTTTTAAAGATAAAGAGATGGAACTCATTTTCCATAGACTACAATGGAGCGGTTATTCCAACTTTTAAAAAAATCCTAAAAATTAAAGCACGAACAGTTTCCAACTTGACATGGCTAAATCCCCACTTAAGAGCTATTATGCTGTCAAGTTTCATCACTTTATATTTTAAAATGACAGAGATGTAAGCATTTCTGTTAATTTCCATAGACTATAATGCAATGGTTATCTGAAAATGGAACAGTTCTTCAATGGGGATCCTCTCTGCTCCATGGGTATTCAACAGGTTTTTAACCATCTCCTCTCCCTTCCTAAAACTCAAAGCTTCGTCGAAGCCTTGAATTTTCAGAGTGGCGCACACATCTCTAGGAAATACTCATACCGGAGCAGCGATCAGGGACGGGCAGCCAGAAAAGGCTTAGCGAGACCCCAGTAATCCAGATGGAGGTGAGTCCATTCGTCCCCAGGGAAGAGTCTACAATGTAGCTCCTTCCTATGCCAGCACTGCCAAGTTCTGAGAGGTAAGTCAGGTAGCTCCTCCCACACAGGCAATGGGCATTGATGTTACTCAAATGGCATAGATCTGGTCCACTTACTGGTTCACATATTGCAAAAATAATGTCAGAATAATCCCTTCCTTCAATAAATACTACACAAGGGCCAGATCTACACTAAGCAGGTATGAAGGCAGTATGAAAGTTGCATATAAAAGGCAGGAGCCACACCAAGCAGGATATAGTGGTATATGGTATGTGTCAATGGGCCCCAACAGTTGTCAGTGCACTTCAATACTGCTATAAAGCAGTAGTGTGGCTCCTGCCTTTTATATACTGTTTTTATACTGCTATATCCTGCTTGGTAAAAATCTGGCCAAGAAATGAATTATTTATACCCCAATCTTGTTCGCATTTCAGAAATTTTGCCCCCAGCACTGCGTTGATGGCTTTTTAGCAAACAAGATGATACATACATAATAAATATATAAATAAGATCAGTTGGCAAAGAATCACATTTGCAGACTCATAATTTTACAAACAATAAGAGAATTTGCCAGCTGAAAGTCCTTTTCAGTTGCTAGTATTGCCCTTATCTAGGCCACAAATTGGCTTTAATAATGTCAAGTGGTCAAAAAATAGCACATCTAGGAGAAATACTGTAATGTTCTCTGATTCCCTGGCTCAAATGGAAATAGGTGCACAACTTATAAAACAAAACAAAAGCAAAACCCCAGTACTCCTCTATCTGTATTCTAATTGCAATGGCTACTTGTACTGTAGGTCTTATACTCCTGCCACCCTTTTTACTTCTGATTTCATTTATGTCTTCTCACTCTCTTCACTGAAAAGTCAATAGAAGCTCATTAGTTTTCTGTTTACAAAATCACTGCCATATGTACAACAGAACTGCACTGCGATTCAAAGGGGGGGGGGAATGGTTCCCTTTCAGTCAATGTCTAAAAGCTAGAAAATAACACCTTTAAGCCATGCTGTGACAAATTGAAGCTTTCTTGGAGAATCACATTAATTCTACATTGAGGAAAAGGATGTACAAGGAAGGGGACAAAAAGAGGTACAGTACTACTTAAGTCTATTTAAGTGGTGATCCATTAAAATTAGTCTATTCCAACAGTTTCATCAGCTATCATGCCAGTAAATTATTTAATAAATGCATTATTAAAGCATTTTAACTAGTTTAATATAGATATTAAATAGCTTACTGGTATTGTACTTGATAAAGCTGTTGGGATAAATTAATTTTAAATAATCACCACTTAAACAGAGTGTTAGTAAAATCTTTTGGGTTTATTAATTCTAAGGTAAAATGTATTCATGCTAATGACCAAAAAATCTCCTAATGGTCTGATTTTAGAAGTGTGCACAAATGCCTTCACAACACACCCGGCTTGCCTGGGCACGTGGAGGCCATTGCAGGTGGGGGTGGGGGACGAGGTGGCATGGATGGAAGCCATTGGCTGCTTGCATTGCAACACGATGGTGGGGAGGGGACAGAAAGAGCATAAATGTTGGCTCACCCCTTCCTGCTGCCTCTTCATTTTCTGCGGCTCTCCACGCAGACGAAGAGGGCGCGGCATGAAAAACGGCATTTGGTTGGCCCTTGAAGTCTCAGCGGCGGCGATGGCAGCTCAGCGATGCTGATCCTCCAGCATGGCAGATGACTCAGGAACCAACTGGAATAGTCTGGGTTTGGAGTCCATGGCACCGGTGGAGCTCCAAGCGTTGCGGTGGTACCGCTGGGAGCGGCAAGAGCACCATTCTCTCAGCAGGAGCGTGATTTGTTCTTTCTCACGCAGCCAGGGTCACTGCGGCGGCAGTTGCAGCGAGGTGCTGAGTTCTGTGCCCATGAAGCAAACGGATGGCCTTCTCTAGGAGATTGGCGTGCCCACCCAGATCAGCCATGGCCAGTGGTAGCCAGGGGCTATCTTAAGCCAACAGGCTACAGGGAGCAGGGGAGACATGACTAGCAACATACAATCTGCAATGTCCCCAAGTTTCATATTTTTATCTTTTAAAATAACAAAAATTCCCCCAACGCAAGCCTATTTTCTCCTATAGGCTAGCATTGGGGGAAAGAACTGCCTATAACTTCTTTATTTTAAAAGTTAGAGACATGAAACTTGAGCACCTGGGAGATGGGATGTTGCTAGTCATATGAGCAAACTTTCAGAAACATCTGGGCAAGCGTGTCATGGCTATGAATTTTTGAAAGATTGTGGTTCTGGGTTTGACAGCTGTCAAAGTAAGTTTGACAGCTGTCAAACCCAAAAGCATAATCTTTCAAAAATTCATAGAAAATACACGCTTGCATGGATTTTTATGAAACTTGGCACACATGAGTAACTACATTCCTTTTGCAATGTGACCAAGTTTCAAGTTTCTAGCTTTTAAAATAAAAAAACTTGCAGTCGTTTATTTCTCCAAGGCAACCCTATGGAGAAAACGCTCGAAAATGGTGATCCGGTTTTCCAATTTTCTCCTATTAAAATCGGACAACAAAAATCGTATCGGAAAAAATCGGAGCTCTGGTGGACTGTATCGGAATCGTGAATCGGATGCCCAATTTCCTCTGATTTTAATTGGTATCGGACATCGGATCTGATACGATGCACATCCCTATTAATTTCTTCAACAGTGACTGCTAGTTCAATAGGGCGATTAGATAAGGATAGGGAGAATGTTTATTCCCCATCACCCACATGTAGGTACTTCATCATACAGTGCACAATTAACTATGGAATTCACTACCACAAGATGTAGTAATGGCCACCAATTTGGATGGCTCTAAAAGAGGGTTGGATGGATTCCTGGGGAGATGGCTATCAATGGCTATTAGTCATGATGGCTATGTGCTGCCTCCAGTATCAGAGACATCAAGCCTAGGCATACCAATTTGTCTATGGTTGTCCTGCTTTGTTGCTCTCTGGGCAGTCTACATAAGATTAAAACACTTAAAAACAGTGGTTGGCCACTGTGAATAGAGTGCTGTACTAGATGAACCCTCAGTCTGATAAGGCATGGCACTTCTTATGTCCTTATCCTTGGCACCTCCAGGTAATTTCAGAAACAGTCTTGCCAGCGTCTTGTGGGTGTCACTGTCAGTCAGTGTTGTCAGAGCTGGGCTGGATGGACCAAGGTCTCACTCTGACAGGGAAGCTTCCTATGTTCAGGAACATGGGGAAAACGATAGGGTAAGAAGCCCAGGGACATATTTCAGCGCTGCCTGCTGCAGCTACATTTACTGAGCCTGATCGGTGCAAAGAAGGGAGAGCAATTTAAGCTCCCAGAACTTCACCAATAGGCAGTCTTGCTGACTGGTATCCTCAGATGAGGTGGTGAATCCTGATTTACACTTAATTCTATGCAGCCCAGAGGCAGTTGAGAAGGATGGAAGGATAACTCCTACCATATCAAAACCTCAAGAAAGTGAATACTCCATCCCAGGGCTAAGAAGGGGTTGGCAGCATGATATTGTTGTTTGTTTCAGTGCACCTAGATACCATTTTAGGTTTCTGGAAGATCCTTACATTAAGTACAGTTGGTTATATATCAGGAGGCACCATGTGGGGACTCAGGATCAAGATATCTGAAGACTTTGCTCCAAGGTTATGAGGAATTGCAAGCCTACACCAAGAGGTATTCGGCCCTTGGCCTATTTGGATATGATGGAAGCTTCCAGGAATTCTGCTTCCACAATGGCTGTGATTAGGGTAGCACAATCACACTCAGGTAGTGGATCACCTACGACACCAATCTTCCTATTCTCATTTGGGTCACCTAACCAGCTTTGGAATAGTGAAAACCATAACTGAGGACCAGGATATCCATCTGGCCATGAAACTATGTGTGTGACCATCTTTGCACAGCAGCTTTTGGTAGGCTGGATGGAGGGCCTTCTAGGTCACAGCTTGGATTGACCTGATACACCAACTTATAATGGTTGGGCAGATGAGGCATGTGTTCTGAGCGCTTCTTGCTCACCTTGCTTAGTTCAGCTGCTTTGCTCAGTGTTCTCCCTCAGTCTTCACATTCATCAGGGTGGCAATAATTTGGTTTGCTTAAAGGAAAACCCCTTGTCCTACAACCTTTGCCAACTCTTAACTAAAGGAGGGTAGCAACCAACAGGCCCTTGGAAGGGCCCAGAGAAAAGTCAATATTGTAACTCTTAAGGAGTTACTCGAACATGGTGATTTATGTACCTCAAGCATGGTTTTCTTGGCTTTAAAACCCCAGTCAAAGCATCATGAAAGGCTAATTTCTCTTGTAAAGCAGAAGTTCTTGGGGCCTTCATCGGACAGGCTCTAGGACTTTTTCCTGTGGTATTACTCACTTGTGGTAAGTTTATTATAGAGCTGACACAATTAACCAGTGCAGTAGTCTGCATGGTATTAACTCTCGATTTAAAACACACATTTATTCTGCTCGCACAGGGTCACACTCCATGTCTTGCTGGACATGGGGGGTGTTGTTTGTTTTATCATATTAGAGTTAGAGTGGCCACATCTAGAGCTAGAATAATATCCTCCAGATAGAGTTTCTGTCCCCCTGCTATGACATGGCAGGTATTCAAGGGCAAGTGGTTTTAGTGTTAGGTGTGCATCATGGTAGCCAGATTGCACAGCCACTATTAGGCACCTAAGGGCAATCTGCTTGGTGTCTTGGTTTTCTGCAAGGATGGAGAGGAACCTCCTTCATTTGGAGTTTTCCCTATAGTTGCAGCTCTCGACTTTACGAAAACCAGTTCTCTAATTTCCGTTGTGTATTTTGCTGCGATAACAGAAAGGGTTAAACATTCACACAGCACCTTCATGCAGTCTAGGGATGATGGCAATTTTATTCTTGCAGCATGAGTCCAGCTTCATTTAATATGCTGATGCCGGGTTGCACCAGCTGGTACAAGGGCTTGTGAGTGCCCTCTCCCACCCCGAGTATGGGGAAATCCAGAGACTGGACAAGAGCATGCGGGAGAGTTGAGGACTGAAGCTAAATAGGTCAATGACACAATCCTAGCCAACAGCACCAGGACCCCAGATTTCAAACTGGCAGATCCCTTGCTTTCAGTGGAACAGACATTCCAGATCCATCTTTGGGACACAGCTCAGATTGAGCCAGCAAGCCAGCATACAATGGCTGGGCAGCCATGACATGTGCTGGGAGCGTCTACTCCCTACCTTATTCCATCTGAATTCGGTTGGTGTTCCCCCCCACAGGTTTTTGATCATACATCTGGGCAACAATGATGTGGGTCTGCTTTATGGCAGAACCCTTATCTTGCAAGCGATAGACGATTTTGAGACACGTCAGCAGTGTTGGTCAGGCATTGTGATCATTTGGTCCTGCCTATTGCCATGGATTAATTGGAGAGCAGGTAGTAATCATCAGGCCATGGAGCGGGTACAAAGAAAAGTGAACAACAAATATACAAAGAAATAATTAAGCATGGAGATTATAGTATCCAACATCCTGTGACTGTGCTTGCATGGAGGGAGCTCTTTAGACCGGATGGAATACATTTATCAGATAGAAGTAATGATATATTCCTCTTGGATCTGCAGAGGGGTTTTAAAAATGTTATGAAGTCTTATGGGTGGGGGACAACAAAACAAGTGCTTTGTCACTCCCAGTGGCAGGTAGGTGCGGGCATCTGGAGCTGGAGAGGGGCAGTGAGCATTCACTGTTACAGTGATCAGTAATGCCTGAGGGCCCCCAGCTGTGAGTTATATGGCCTCAGCTGGTAGTATAAGGGTTACCGTTGTGTCTAATTCCTCTCCCCTTGCTCAGGGCAAAGGATTGTTAGACGTTAATTCAGAATCAGATTCTGAACTCGAACAGACATTCCAGTCCATACCAGAAGGGGAAGATGTGGTTCCCATAGCTTCACCTCCAGTGCTTATCTCTCCTGATGTAAATAACCCTCCGGCTGATAAACAGCCCTCCACTTCAGAAGGGGAGGGAGAGAGTGACCTTAGAGATGCCATTTTCTGTAGGAGGGAAAAGCGCACACAGATCAAAGAGGTCAGGAGGCGGCACTCGGAAAGATTAGTGGCTCAGAAAAAGCTTGATTTGGATTTCTCTCAGAAGTGACTCTCTCTTTCTCCTGAATGGATCAACTGTGTTCTTTGCTTAGCTAAATTACGCCTTGGGGCAAAACACTTTCTACTTTTAACTCCCTTCGACTGGAAGGAAGGGGTCATTTGCTAAATAAAAGATTGATTGCTTTCCTAAGAGGCCTCCTTATTTACTTCAATGAATGCGTTAGAGAGTCACGACAGTTATCTTTGAGGCCAACCTTCCTCACCCACTCGGAGCTAGATGGCGCAAGGGGAGGTGACAACAGAAGGCCTCCCTACCCCACAAGGGGCACAGGCTGTGAATGACTCACCCAAAATAAATAGGATGCCCGCATAGGTTTTTCCTCTCTGCAGACCCTTAAATAAAGTGGCCCTGTTTAACTCCACTTTCTGTGTCTTGCCTCGTTATTTCCCACCCTCCATTACCCACAAATGTTTGCTTGAGTTCCCCCATCCTATTCGTGGATAGAGATACTGGAGAAAATAATTTCACTGAATGTCTCCAAAGGGAGGAGACATTTTCCAACAGATTTTCATGGGTTCATTTCTCACCATTAGCAGTAGCAGTACTACAGCTTCCCCCCCCTTTACCCCCCTGAGAATTTTGTTGCAGCTGATCTAGGTTTGGTTTTGAGCAGTTCCTGGGAAGTAATTTAATGGGTATTGGCATTAAAAGAACTTATTTAGAAATTCAGTCAATGTCTAGCAAACATCCAATGGGAACCTATTTTTTATTTATATATCTATTTATTTGGAAAGCTGCCTTCCTACTAATGCTGCTTCTCAAACTACACTTGGGAAATCCTCAAAAGTTTCAAAAACATATAAAGCATTTGACCACCACCACTACCACCACCACAACAAAAATCAGCTGAATCTACTTCAGGTGAAACAAGAAGTCATTATAGTAGATATCTTGTTGTTTCACTAATGCCAGACTTGTTCCATTAGCTGTTTAAAGGGAATTTTGGAAGAGAATTTAGCTGAAAAGGCACCAACTTGTTCCTGCCAATGCTATCAGTTTTAAAAATGCTGACATGCAAGAGACAAAGTGTTTCCTTCAGTTCAAGTAACAAGTCCAGAGAAGCCCAGTGAAATGACACTATTTGCCAGTTAAAGTGACTGAAGAAATAAAAACAAAGCCTTGTCAATTTCACAGGTGCCAAAGAGTGAAATATACTTGGAGTGATATACAACATCAGGTGAGCAGACTTGCATTTGAGTAATTGCCCTGCCCAGTAATTTGAAGAATAACAGACCAGGTGCTCCCTTAGTAGATCATTTCCTAGCACAATATCATTCTATTGGGGATTTAAAGTTCTGGGCTCTCAAGAAATTAGAAAATCAGGATAACAATTTGCTATTAAGAAAAGAAATTGAATGGATCCTTAAATTAAAAACTCTAAATCCAAACGGCCTGAACTTAGATTTGGAGTTCCTGCCACTTCTGTGATTTAGTGATTAACAGCAGTGACTTCCACATAACAAGAATAAATACAGCAGTAATGAGATAGTCAGAGTCCCTGCACTTATCCATAACACCCGCCGAAGTTTAAACAAGTGCCAAAAATGATGTAACAAGGAGAAATGAAATATGACAATAAAAAGAGTACACTAGGGCAATTATATTTCCTCAGTCACCAGTGAAGATCACCGGAGACTATCATTTTGTTAAGGAACTTCTGCAGACCTATCTTATCAAAGTAAGAAATCTATGTATTTAAATTTTGACAATACTGTTTTTATATCAGAAATGTTCTTCTGTATGAACTATAGTAATATTTGACGTATAATAGGAACAGGCCCCTAAGCCTTTAAAAAGTATTATTTAAATCTTCTTTAATTCATAAAAATGTACTATTTAAACAATTTTAAACATATTTATACATGGGCATAGGCCTTTGAAGGAGATGTTCCCAATTAATCTACTAATAGTTATGTTTTAACTTTGTGTTATCCCTGGACAGTAATATTAATGTAATGTATTCTTGATGTTGCAGCCCCCTGATGAAGGCCTTCTAAATCAAAGCTTACAGGCTGAAATATTGGGCGTATAATACATTTCAGCATTCCGAGAACCGCTTCTCTCTCCCTTTGTTCCCCACAATATTCACCAAAGGCCTGCCAGAATAAGAATGTTTTTGTCTGCCTCTGAAAACATATCAAGGAGAGAGCAAGTCTAGCTTCCCTGGGAAGGGAGTTCCAGATCCTTGGAGCAGCCACCGAGAAGGCCCTCTCCCGCATACCCATCAGGCGTGCCTGGGATGTTGGTGGGACTGAGAGAAAGGCCTCCCCAGAAGATCTTAGAGCACGGGCAGACTCATAAGGAAGAATACGGCCTTTCAGATACCATACATGTATAAAGTAGTCTAAGTGGGCCTTAAACTAGAGGCGTGGTATGCACACAGTGAATTTATGCACTTGGTAAAATGGGGAATCACTACTCTACAATGGGAAAATTAGCTGCAACACCTTTTCAAGTCCAAAAACATAGACTTTATTTTTGACAGAGTTTGTTTTCAAAAGCACACTCATATACCAAGTGGCCCAAAAGTAGGTATACAGTATAATTTATTTGCATTTTATTACATTAGGTATACAGTATAGTTTATTTGCATTTTATTACATTGTTTATTACATTTACAGTTGTTTAACACTGTTTAATCTCGTGAGTGCTCGAAATGTATTCCATCAACGTTGCAACATTCCTCAAACCTGTTCAGAATACTGTGACATACAGTACGACACAAATTCCGGTCTGCATCAATGTCCATAAATGCTTCCGAGATTAACTCTTTTAATTCGTTCACTGTCTGGGGATTCCTCTCAAAAACCTTATTCTTTACTACGCCCCCCAAAAAGAAGTCCATTGGTGTTAAGACGGGTGAATGTGGCGGCCATTCAATGCTGCCTCGTCGTCTGATCCAATGCTGGGGGAAGGTGTTGTCAAGATAGTCCCTTACTGAAGAAGCATAATGAGGAGGTGCCCCATCTTGTTGGAAGAGCAGTTCGGCGAAGTTAGCTCTGGTTCTGAGTTTTGGCACTATCACGTCGCGTAACATGTTTAGGTAATTGTTACTATCCAGTCCTATAACACCTTCGCTGGACAGTGCACCCCACACTGTGACGCCTGGCTGGTTCAGTTGAGATGTGATAGACAAATGAGGATTTTCATCTGCCCAATACACACAGTTATGCCTGTTCACATGGCCTGACAACTTGAAAGAAGCCTCATCTGACCAGATGATCTTATCAAGAAGGTCTGGTCCGTTAGAGATTTGGTTACGTATCATCTCACAGAATTGTAACCAACGGTCTGGGTCGTCCTCCAGAAGACCATGTAACAGTCTTGGACGGTACGGCTTCAATTTCAATTTACGCATTAAGCATTGCAAGGATGTTCTAAGTATGGATAGCTGCTTAGACGCACGTCGTGTGGACTTTTTCGGACTGTTCACAAATGTCAGAGCGACTCTCACCTCATTTTCCTCTGTCATAGACATCCTAGGATGTCCAGATTTTGGTGCATTAGCCTCTACTCCTGTTGCTTCAAATTTATCTCTAAGACGATAAATTGTCAGACGTGTTGGTGGAGGAGTGTCAGATGCTTCTTGCCACGCTGTGCGCACTCACTTGGCATTTTCAGTTTTCCAGTACTGCTTTAGAATCCACTTTCTTTGTTCTTGACTCAAGTTCGCTGCCATCATTCACAATATCAGTAAAAAAAAAAAACACAAACTAAAAAACTTAACAACTGTATCTACTTTTGGGCCTCACTCCCCTCACTCTCCACACCTGTCACCACCTGTCACTCTTCCCAACTGTCATTCTGACTCCACCCACACATCTACTCACACATTCTCTCCCTCTCCCATCAACATTCTAAACAACTGTATACCTACTTTTGGGCCACCCAGTATATTTGTTTCATGTAAAATGACTTGGTTAGTAACACACACACACACACCAGCACAAGAGCCAGTATATCAGTTCTAAAAGGCCTAATTAGAAAAGACAGAGATATGTGACAACTTGGAAAATTAGCATTTGCCAAATAAAAGAGGGGAAGAAGGGCACCATCAAATTGGAAGTTACGTGACCAAGGAATCTTGGGTATTGGTGGCAATGGTGGACCTTCATTAGTGACCCTGGAGCCACCAGCATTTGGTTTAAATAGATGGAAAGTCTCGCCAATGGCACTTCTTCATGGAGATTCCAATAATAGTCAAACATTATGGATTCTCCTGGAAACTTCTCAGTGACTCAGGCTGCCTTCTTGACCACCTCCCTTGGACTCGTAGGTGACAATTCCTACGGAGCTATATAGTGCAGGGATGGGCAACATCAGAGAGACTGGGGACCACACATACTTTTATTTTTTTAGGTGTGGCAAAAAAAGATGTGTGATGACACACACTTTGTTTTAAAGACAAATTATGCTCCTGGAAGAGTTTGATTTCCTATCAAAACAAGGCACATGCTCACAACATACATTGTTTTGATGGAGAAATTAATCTTTAATGGGAAAAAGCAATGGGTGTAGCAGTGGTGACAGCACTTTGGGGAGGAGGTAGCAGTGGCTGCAAACAGGTCAGAGAGGGCTCTTGGAGTACATGCAACCCATGATCCAAATAAGGAGGGGAAGAAGGGCACCATTGAACTGAATTACAGGGGATTGGAAGCTGTGTAACCAAGGAATCTTGGGTATTGGCAATCATTAGTGACCCCCAGAGCCACCAGCTTTTGACATAGTACCTGCATAGCCTTGCAGGTCAAACTGCATTCTTATGTAGGGAAACTGCTTTGGATCTCTATGTGAATTTCATCAGGGCTGGGATTGCTTTCCCTCAATGGCTATGCCAGGCAAACAGATCTTTCTGGCTCAAGTGAGGCAGGAAAGCACAAGGGGATCATTGGCCCTGTAAACTTGGAGTAGGTGCCAGAGTACAGCAAAGAACCGCACTGGAAAAAGTCACAATGAATGATATTAAAGCCAATTGGACCCCAGATCATTTTCAGAGTTGAGAACAATAGCATGATGGATTCCCCAGCAGAAAGAATTAACATCAACTGCTGGAACTCCAACTTTGAAACAAAGGGGATAAAGAGCTTCATGCCTCAGATGCTGGGCCCATCCAGGGTCAAATGGGAACAATCATTTGGTTCTGGCAACTGAAGGTTCAGGGAGGATCCTTGGCTCTTGATTGATTTACATCTAACTGGCTATACATAATTGTGTAGCATTAAAATACTGTTATTTTATATTATATATTAACAGAAATATATTTTACATTGATGACATTTCTTTAACATATATTTTAATATATATTAAAAAGGTGTTATCAAGGATGCTTAAGTAGTCCTTGACTATGCTGACCTGTGTGAAGATGGGTACTATTCAGGATTGAGCTTTTTTTTTTCCTATCAGGGCTTTTGATTGGTCTATTGAAAAGTACCCTCATGGTCATGGGTTAGTTGGCTAGCATAGCAGGCAGGTATTTCCATGTTCCCCTGATTGCAGGGAATTTCCTTCTTTAATCTAATCAAAGAATAAACAAGTATATTACCTGCCTTCCGGGCTTCTAGAGCAGTTCAGAGCCATTCCTGGAAAGTTTTCATGCTCTGCCTTCTGGAACTAAAATGGATCCTTGAGACAAGGTGTCAAAGTAATGTTACAATGGTGTTCTCTGGTTAGACCAGTGTGCAACACTCGCACACTCTCTAATGAGACCTACACACTTGCTTATGAGGAGTCTTTGGACATCGGGAATACAGCGTCTATGGCTAAGAAAGTGATTCCCACCCAAAGAGATTCACACCATTGAGGAGGATAATGCCACAATGGCACATTCATTGATGTTTACACAGATTGAAATGCACAAGCTAGTTTGGGGGAATTAGCTGAGCAAAAGCAGTTTCAAGACTATGAGACAGAGTGTTCTTGAGACTTAGAGCACACAAGCACACAAACACACACACACACACAGCAGGGAAAAATGGGGAGGGAATCTCTAAAAGCAATATATCTTTCTTTGGGCGGAAGCCCTTTCCTGTAGACAGCAACTAGTGTGTGTTGCAGCTCCTGGTCTCAGGGAAGAGGAAGGAAAATGGGGGGGGGGGCTTGACTAGGGGAGACAAAGCACCCACCAATGGCACCTTACTCTGGCAAGCAAGAAGCCTAGTGATTTCAGCAGGAGCTTTTCCTCTGGGAAAAGAGACTCAGGCCGTTTCCACACCAGGCATTTTGCCTGGGATAGCCCCTGGGTGTAGAGGGAGGGAGGGCAATCCCAGAAGTACCTAATACACACCATCTGAGCATAGGGAGCAGCCGGGGTCCATCCCAGGCAAACTGCCTGGTGCGGAAAAGGCCTCAGTGATTTCAGCAGCAGTGTGGCACCTTACTCTGGGGGGGCTGGGGGGTAAGGCACCGAGTGATTTCAGCAGCATGGCCCCATGGCTCTGGGAAGAGGGGGACTCTGGACCCTCCAAACTTGAGGGTGCTTATACAGTTAAGAGAAAAGCAGTGACATCATGGCTCATAAGCATTGGAAAAGTTGCTACCTGCTATGGGAAAAAGATTGAGCCAGCCTTTCATCCCATATAACAAAAAAGGATATATGGGGATGATGGCTGTACTTGCCAGAAACAAAAGTTCTACTTAGCCTTTCTTGCCATTTCTGTTCTTGTAACGAAACAGTGGCTTAAGATGCTAATGACTATCTTTAAAAAACTGCACATTTTCTGCTCTTTGTCCTGGAGTGGCTTTAAATCTGTGGCTGCATCTTCTAATCGACTACACACATATTTGGAGCCACCCCGGGGCAAAGATATCAAGACAGCCCCCAGGCATATTACTAATAATTACTCTTGCTATCCAGCGTTCATATTCTGCTCAATTTTAGTCTGACTTTTGTCTTTGGAGAATGCATTTTTAGGAGGCCTATTAGAAACTGAATTGCTTGATCTAGCCTTTTGTGATTGCTCTCCACCCTGTTCCTGTGCCTTTCTCCCAACTGGGGCTGAAGATGTCTTGGCTTTTTGGTTGTCTCAAAATGGAGTCTGTCCTGCTCACTCATAAGAGAACTACTTTGTAAGAGTAATGTCAATGAAATCCATAGCACACAGCACACATGCTAGAGCACCAGCACTTGGTCCCCTAACCCTACAGAGCAGATTTTGTGGATGCATGGGGGGCTGCAGATGGGAAGGGAAATCTATTCTGTCAATGGTATTCATCCTGTCACTGGACAGTCACCACTGGATTTCATCCATGGTGAATGTAACAAAGCAGCACATTTGCAGTATGTTTGGGAAGCCAATTGGCTAATGGGGAAAACCATCACTTTTCCCCTAGGATGCCCTGGGACCAAAGTTACATGATGACATTGCATCATTCTCATGGGGCATCTCATCCCTAAATTCTAAGGAATGTTGCCAGGCTGCTGAAGGCAGCCAAGCCATTGCTTGGAGCAGAAGAAAAGCTTCTTGTTTTTCTTGTTTTCTTGTTCTTTCTTTTTTTCTTTTCCTTCCTTCCTTCCTTTCTTCCTTCCTTCCTCCCTCCCTCCCTTCCTTTCCTTTCCTTTCCTTTCCTTTCTTCCTTTTTTTTTGTAAACAGTGATGAGGAAGGAGTTTTGCCCCCAGAAAATTAACCCAATCTGGGGGCATTTTCACCCCATACCCATTCCCCCCAAAATTATGAAAATGTCTGGATTGAATACTTCAGCACAGTGCTAATTTTATATTAGAAATCACTGTTCTGGAATTCAAGTAGAAGTCTTAAAATTGTGATTAGTCAGCACTTGAAAAAACTGGGAGAACAACTCGAACATCATGGGAATACAGCAATTTGGGATCAACATCATCTGGATTTTCAGAAATAAATTAATAGGTGAATGTTGTCCACAATAACTATTCTGGAAGCATTCACATTGCCCTGTACTCCACCTGATGGCATTGCATTCAAGTCAATGCTTTGGTACCAGGGTATTAACGTTTTTGAAAGGAGTTCATATGTTTTGTTTTCACTCCATGTCTCAGACACAACCTTTAAAAAAAGAAATGCTAGTTCTGCATATAAAGACATTTAAATAAAGCACATATTCAGTTGAACTTGGGGAAATCTGGCATACAATTACACATTTCTGAAGTGGATTGTACTTCAGAGTTTTGTACTTTTTTGTAGAGTTTGAAAAACTGTCAGAGGACATCTTCCACTCATCTGAGAATCTGATTCTGAACTTCATTTATGTCACAACAGAGTACAGGTAGAAAGACAGAAAAACATAGGATGCTTGCTTCAAGCCTGGCTGCTTTTCTGTAGTGGAAAGTGCTCAACATGTCTGAAGAGCAGGATGTTGGAGCTTCTCAATGTTGTTGAGTAGTACACATACCAAGAAGAAGAAGACAACTCCATGGTACTAAGCACACACACACACACACACACTGCTATAATGTCAATATATAACAATACTTAGTATTCCATCCCACTCTGCTCCATTTTGTCTTTTTATTCCTCTTTATGCCACCTTTATTTATTTACCAATGTATTTTGAATATGAAGATAGATAGAAGATAGATAGATAGATAGATAGATAGATAGATAGATAGATAGATAGATGTGGGGAAAATATTTATTTAAGCTACTTATATACAGCTTGACATCCCAGGATTTTCAAGCAGTTTACATAAAAAAGCAAACAAAAACACACAAAAAAACAAATGCATATGAAAACTACATCTGGGATACATATAGGCCAAGAATGGTGCATCACATATAGGATATACAAAAGAGGTTTCCCCATGTTTCACAATGATGATGAACTGTAGACAGGAAATAATGGAATATTACATGCCAAGTCAAAGCTTGCTGTAAAAAGGACAAATGTGTCAATTCTCAACACTTTTAAACTTGCTGTACCTGTAGCGATTTTTATCAGATAATTCTAAAATATTGTTCAGTTGTAGATCTCATTGGGTAGATCATAGATTCTACATTTTAAGTTATTAGCTGCACAAGTGTCATTTTTATGTAGAATTTGGGGGCTTATAAGGGTAGAAGCTTTTGGGGGTTGTTGTTTTGCAATTCACTTCAATTGAAAGGGTACTCCTTTGCCCCTTTAATGAAATAGGAATGATATACAAAGATTTGGCTTAATAATAAATTGGTTCATTAGAAAACATCTCTTATAATGTACTCCAGGATCCTTAGCAATACAGTTTTTTTCTGCTCTGCAGAGGGCCCTGATAAAACCTGTTCATCTTAAAGAGAGATCTTACCAGATTACAACCTTAGGTTTATCTGTGTATTTCCAATCTCCATATAGATGTTGGGTAATCAGCTAGAGGGCTTATGCACTCATTGGAAGGAAGCATCTATCCTTAAAATTGCCAGTTTTCAGAATTAACTGTACCTAGCCTTCAATATTCCCTTAGCCACCAAACTTGGAACTAATACAATACATGTGCCCTTCCCGCGTCCCGGACATGTGGCCGCAGGGGGGGGCTGTTGCGGGCGGGGAGCAGACACAGAGACGTGCCTGCTCCCCATTGGAGGTGGCCATCTGGCACCACAGGCAGAGGGCGGGGAAGCAGCGCCAATATTAGGTGGCTTCTTCCAGCCCCCAGCCTCTTTCGTTTGTGGCTGCAGAAGAGGAGACCGTGGAGCTCGTGGCTGGAGCGTGACTGTGTGGGTGCTTGCTCCAGGGGCTCGGTTTCTTCAGCGGTGGCCAGGGTAAGAGGTGGGAGGGTGGCTTGGTGGTGGCTCCAGAGGCTCGATCTCTTTGAAGAAGGGCTGGAGAGCATGTACTTGGCGCGCGCCGGCGTGGAACGGCAGAATTCGGCCTGTTGGCGGGCCCAAGTGGTTGGAACGCGGCGGCGTGGGCGGAGGGTGACAGGAGCTGCGGGCTTCATCCAGTGCAGGCCCCTTTGACAGCTCCACTTGGTGTACTGGGCAGGGCAACAGGGGCGGAAGGCTCCGTGGGCGGAGGGCGACAGGAGCTGTGGGCTTCCCCCTGCGTGGGTCCCTTTGACGGCTCTGCTTGGCATCCTGGCCCGTTTGAAACAGCGAGGCTTCCAGCAGTGAGGCCTCTAGTGCTACAGGCAAGGTTGAGAGAGACGGAGGGGGTCTCTTGGGCGACTGCTAATTTAAGCTGAGTGTTTCGGGGGAGCTGTGGGCTTTTATCAGCCGGGTGGTCTTGGGTTTTTGCCTGTTTGCCTAGCTAGCCCAGGTTTTGGACTTCCCTGGTACTGAATTATAGTATTAGGTGCACTTGAAGGGTGGTTAGAGTATTGGACTGAGTCATTAGTATCCATATAATTGGCCTTCTTGGGAAGTCAGTGAGGTGGCTGACATATAATTCACTAAGTACATTGCTGTAGCTAAGCTGGGTTGGCCCTGGTTAGGTTTTGGATGGGAGACCACCTTTAGTTGTAAACCCATGACAGCAGCTTTTACGGTTTACGTATAGTATTCATTAGGTTTTATACATTCTGAAAGGGAGTCATTTGGTTAAGCTGAATTTAATTGAAGTCATAATGCCTCCAAAGAAGGGCCAAGGCGGGAAGAAGGGGAAAGGAAAAGCCCCTCGCCCCCCAGTTAAACGACAGGCTCCCCAGCCGGTTTCTTCATCAGATGATGAAGGAATACTGGATATTAATGATATTTTGGCTTGGCTTGAGGCTGTGGAGAGGGAGAAAGGCATAGATCCAGCAGGGTCAGTGGCACCTTCACAGTGGGGTTACCCGAGGACTCTGGTAACTAGGAATCAGTCTCAAAAGGAATTGTTGTTATCTTTAGCAGCGCGCTTGGATACTGTTGAGGCATCTGGTGGGACAG
Source organism: Anniella stebbinsi (assembly GCA_029215795.1). Classification (NCBI taxonomy): domain Eukaryota; kingdom Metazoa; phylum Chordata; class Lepidosauria; order Squamata; family Anniellidae; genus Anniella; species Anniella stebbinsi. The sequence goes on from JARDYH010000002.1 coordinate 56,591,597, forward strand.
CGACCAATCAGAGGGCGCTGTCTGACTCGGGACCCCCGCCTACAGTGGGCAACTGCAATATGGAGCAGGAGCAGCAATCTTCTGAACTGACGACACCTGGTGAGTTGGGACTGGGGCCTTTATCCCCTGCATTGAATATGGGGCAGTATGGCATCTTGGGTTTGCTTCCGTGGTTGTCTGCACTGAAGTGGCCATTTTCACCACCTGGTGCGGAGCAGCCAGGGAATCAAGACCCTGTGTCGGCCTCCACAGCTTCTCAGCCAGAGGTTATGGGGAGCGATAGGATTGCAGAGGTGTCAGTAGGTATGTCGACAGATCCAACTACCACGACTTCACAGTTGGGGAATATTGATAAGGCTACTAATACAGATAATAGTGTAAGGCAGAGGACAGTTTCACTGTCCACTGATCAGGGGTTGTCCCATAAGAATATTCAGGTAGGAGATCAGCCATTTCGGCTGCAACTGGGGCTTGTGCATTGGTGTGATGAGGTCCTACGGGACCCGATCCGATAGGGCACTCGCAGCATACGGTAGGGTCATCGGACCCTTATGCTGGTGTAGATAGAGCAGCTATTCCCACGGGGTCCACCTCAATGCCTATGGGTCATCATTTGTTGGCAACTACTAGAGAGAAGATTTTGCGCAGAGATTTCATAGACATTTTCTTCCTGTTATTCCGTGAGTCAGAGACAAAGGACAAAGACAAGACAAGTGACAAAGACCAGGATAGGTTACAGCGCAAGAATATTTTTCGCATCTGGGCAAACTGGTTACCGGGATTTCTGATTTATATGGGCATTGTGCAGCAGAAATATCCCAAGCGGGCCTGGATTTTGACTAAATATTTGGATATTATATATAGGGCATACACTGAATATGTAGGAGGGGCATGGCTAGCTTATGATGAGGCTTTCCGTATGAGAGCCACCTTTGACCCCACCCTTAGGTGGTATGTTAAAGACCAAGACCTTTGGCTTCAATTTATGATGCCTGCCAGGCCAGGTTTTGGCGAAAGGTCAGATAGCAGCCACATCTTGGCTAGACAGACTCCTGCACCAGCATCACATCTGGGGGCAGGACAGGTGGTTCATCCCACTTGTTATGTTGGGAGTTTAGTTCAAAGGGAGTTTGTCCAAGAGCAATGTGTAAATACAGACATATCTGCTCTATCTGCGGTGGATTGCATCCCTTTACTAACTGCCCCAGAAATAAAGGATGGAGAGGCCCCAATGGGGGGGGGGCAAGGTAATCAGAAACCAGGAGGTAGACAACCTCCTCCAAAAGGGCCCCAGCCCAGTTAACTTAGTCTCTCTTTGTAACTGGTTACGTCGTTATCCTCGTGGAGACAATGCTGTTTATATTGAGTTAGGTTTTAGGGTCTGTTTTTGCATACCTTTTCAAGGAAAGCGTGTTCCAAAGTTTTCTCAGAACCAGAAGTCAGTTAGAGACTTGGAAGGGTTAGTTAAAGCTAAGATAGAGAAGGAGGTCGCTGCAGGGAGAGTTATTGGTCCATTTGCTATGCCACCTGTTCCTACTCTGAGGGTTTAGCCTTTGGGGATAGTTCCCAAAAAGGAGCCAGGCGAGTACAGGTTAATTCATAACCTGTCATTCCCACAAGGGGGAACACGCTTTCCTTAGTGCGCTATGCATCATTCGATTTTGCAGTATCAATAGTTAGGTCACAGGGTAGAGGGGCATTAACGGGAAAATGCGACATCAAATCTGCATTTTGCATTTTGCCAGTGCATCTGATGGATTTTGAATTATTAGGTTTTGCTTTTCAGGGACAGTTCTATATGGATAGAGCTTTGCCTATGGGCTGCTCTATATCATGTGCCATGTTTGAAAAATTTAGTACCTTTTAGAATGGGCATTGAAGGACATAACAGGAGTGAATAGTGTCACCCATCATCTGGATGACTTTCTCCTGGTGGGGCCAAAAGACTCCATGCAGTGTGATAGGATGATGCGTGTATTTGTGGAACTGACCCAGGACTTGGGTTCCTCTAGCACAGGAGAAAACTGAAGGCCCAAGCCATGTTCTGAAATTTCTGGGTATTGAATTAGATTCAATTAATCAATGCAAGTTCATTCCGAGGCTTCAGGAGCCTTAGGTTTAGGGGTAATATGGAAAGACCAATGGTGCTCTGAAAGATGGCCAGCTATGTGGTTGGAAGCTGGTCTGGGAAAAGATCTAACCTTTTTGGAATTTTTCCCTATCTATGTGGCTGTGTCTAATACAGTCGTTCATTTTTGATGTGATAATGAAGCCACTGTGAGAGTTATAAACACGCTGTCTTCACGTAATCACAGGGTAATGGCATTAATTAGAGCATTAACGTTGCATTGCCTGAAATACAATATATGGTTTAGAGCTCGGCACATACCAGGTTTGGATAACGCCATTGCCGATGCATTAACGCGCAACCAGGAAGAAAGGTTTCGGCAGCTAGCACCATGGGCTTGGACACATCCAGAGGCCATGCCACCAGCATTATGGGAGATTGGTGATCTGAGGCTTAACAAGCAATAATGCACTCCATTGCTGACAGCACCCAAAGAGCATACACCAAGGCAGGTAGGGATTTCCATGACTTTCGGTTGGATGTGCATCTGCAGCCTATTCCAGTTGAGCATCTAATACAATTTGGGGTTCATTCCCAGAGGAAGGGACTTTCGTCTAGAACAATTGGAGGGAAGTTTGCTGCACTTGCATTCTGGTCTAAACTCAAAGGTGTTGAGGATAGTACTGGGGATTTTAGAGTCAGGAGAATGTTGCAAGGTTGGGCTAGGGAAACGCCAAAGATAGCGGATGGCAGATAGCCACTGTCGCCTGATATTTTATTAGGTTTAAAGGATACCTGGCCTTCAATTTGCACCTCTGATTACGAGGCCACATTGTTTCATGCAGCATCTTTGACCGCATTCTTTGGTGCCTTTCGTATATCAGAACTGGTGGTTTCTTCAAGGGATAACAGATCCAATAAGGCGCTGTCATACCAAGATATCTCGTTTAGTCAAGAAGGGGTGTTCATTCTTCTGAGAAGATCAAAGACTGATCAAGGAGGTCGAGGCACTGTGGTGACTCTTTTTTCGTCAGCTTCAGAAGAATTATGTCCCATAAAGGCCTTACGGGCCTTTGTGGTGGTTAGGGGATCAGCTTGTGGACCGTTTTTTAGACATGTAGAGGGCACACCGCTTACAAAATACCAGTTTTGGGTGGTAACTAAGTTAGCATTGCAGGCTTTGGGCTTGGGCAATTTTCATTTTGGGACCCATTCTTTCAGAATAGGGGCAGTTTACACGGCGGCAGCATTAGGATTTTCCCATTCAGAATTGAAGCAAGTGGAATGTTGGCGTTCCAAAGCATACCATGCATATGTCTGGCCATTACCTCAGATGTAGTGGTCCTTGTTGCTGAATTCTTTCTCTTTCTTAGGTCCCTGGAACATGAGGGAACCAGTGCCTGTGCTCATTTGTGAGCATAGTATGGTGTTCTGGGCCGGACGGAGGGCTGCCCAGTCGAGCTGTGGGACTCAGCTTAGACTTAGCCGGTGTGCCAGCGTCCAATGGTTGGGCAGACGTGGCATGCGGTGGGAGCACCTCTTACCCACTTTGTTCCAGGATGTTTGGTGCATTCTCCGCCGCAGGTGTTGGTGCTACACTTGGGCAGAAACGACCTCGGTTTGTGCAAGGGCAAGGCTCTGATCCTACAGGCCTTGGTGGATTTTCAAGTGATATGGCAACATTGGCCGGGTATCACTATTCTTTGGTCTTTCTTAATTCCCAGATGGGAATGGCGACACTGCTTGGATCCGCGAGCCCTGGACAGGGCGCGGAGAAAGGTGAACCACGAGATTGCCATCGCCTTGCATTTATATGGTGATGGGATCATTGTTCACCCACAGATTTCATGGACAAGGACGGAGCTATATAGGCCAGATGGAGTCCATTTGACTGATTCTGGTAATGATATACTTCTCGGTGATCTGCAAAGGGCCCTGCGAGAGATTTTGCGCAGGTTGGGGGGGACTGACTAAACAGAGTTTTGTCTGTCTCTCTTGGCATTAGGGGCGGGCATGTTTAGCCAAAGGGACGGTGATCATTCTGTGGCACTGTTAACTGGTGACAGGTGATGCCTGAGGGCCTTCTGCTAAGGGCTTTGCAGCCTCAGCGGGGAGATAGGGCTCATCTGTGAGGACAACTCACCTCGCTCCACCCGGGTTATGGCCTGGGGGAGGAGCAACACGGGAAGGCCTCCCCTCCCTGAAAGAGGTAGGCCTGGGGCTGGTGAGCACAGTAACGCCATTCACCAGGCCTAGAATGTTTCGCCCATTAATCGCCGTTAGAGTTATGGCGAAGTTAGGGCCCGCCCAGTGCTTCCTTTGCAGATTTCAATAAAATGTACCCCAGATTTGAATCCATATATTATGTGTCGTCTCTTTATTTTCCGTTCCTCCGTTTGCAAGCTGTAACTCAAGATTACTATAGACATAAAAAGTACTGAAAAATCTCCTGCTTTTTAGTATGGCCTTATCTCATATCTCCCTATAACCTTAAACTGTAAATTTTAAGCCAGTGCATTTACATTTGCCTTAAGCCCTTGCAGTTTTCTGAACATTCCTAATATAAGCCCTAAGGAGTCTGTGACCCCTCAACTCTTCTAGTCTCTCCTTAGCCCTGCTCACTTCAATGGTGACTTTATCACCATTTATAAATTGCCTTGAAATTCAATTTCCCTTCCTCCAGATTTTGCCCCTAGACACTTCCCAGTTATCTTCCTATTTTCTTTTTGTCTCTTCCTTCACAACAGTTCTAACTGAGAGGATTAGAGAGTTCAACTCATATTATACGTAGTAACTACATATAAGGAGAATGTGCTGTACCCACAGTGGTAAGTCTGTGATCCTTAAAAGCATTTCAGCAGAGGAATAGACAGGCACCCAGGAACAATATGCATATTTTGCTGCCCGGAGTGGTTGAATCACAAGATCCAAGCAATATGCCCCAAGATTCTTTCTAATTTCATAGGAGATGCTAGCGTGGCCTTGGGGAAAATCTCAGTTTATAATGTGACTTTCTCTGTGACAATGGAAAGGGAGAAGACTTCTAAGAATATACTGCATTTTACTGGAACTTCTAAAATTGCTTGTAAAGTTGGGTTGGCCTTGCACCTTTCCATAGTTTGGTTGCTATTGTATGTTAGCACCACATAAAAATAGCCTATGCTGGATCAGATGAAGGGTCCAACTACACCAGGACCGTATCTCCAACAATGCCTAGCTAAATGTCTCCAGGAAGCTCACGAAACACCTATTTTAGATTTTCCCTATGGTACCCTTCCCTAACCTGGTTCCCTACAGATTTTGTGATCTATAACTCTCACCAGCCCCAGCAAGCATGGCAAGTGGTCAAGTATAATGGGAGTTGTAGTCCAAAACATCTGGAGGAACCCTGTTTGGGGAAGGTATCCTAGGGCCTGGGATTCAGGTATATACTGCCTGTAAGAATGCATGTAACTGAGTAAAGAAACTATACTTTCACCTGTTTGTTCATTTTTTTGTAATGTTTATATTTTGAGTAGCTCTTGAGGGAAGTTACAATGTAATTTTCTAAACTTCTGTGGATGCCTTGATTACAATTGCTGTAAAGATATGTTTCAAGATGAGTTTGAAAATGTCTACTGTTGTTTGAGTTAGAAACGGCCTATCTTTGTTTGGATTGGTCAGGAGGGATCCCAAACTTGCATTCACAAAATGTGTGCTTAAAGATGGGCAACCTTCTCAAAGTGCGCAAATTTCTCAAACAACGCAGATTTTGGAAAATGCTCAACTTTCTCAAAATGCACAACTTTTCAATCACCCATGCTTGAGTCTATAGGTGGGAAATGCACAAATTTGGAAATTTGCATAAATTTGGGGGGAGGGTTGCAGAATGTTCACATTTGATAGCTATTCATTTTGTGCAATTTCCCCATTTGCACAAAATAAACAGTGATAACAAATGCCAGCATAAATTGAGGAGAGGAAAGCAGTGAGATTACGTTTGGAGAATTTTGGCGAGCTCGAACAACGCTTGTTTGCCCATCCCTATGGTATACATATCTATGCCCTATTGTGAAGTTGCAATGCATCCATTTCTTCCAACCATTGTAGCAGATAGAACACTGTGATAGCATGCTCACCTGAAACCAAAGAGATGTGCTACTCATTCACAGAAGTTTATTTTTATTATTTCATATATTTTAAACCAGCTCATCCCACTTTTCCAAGTCATATGAGCTATCCGAAGTGGTTTTCATGGAGGAGGTAATTAATAATGAAATCCTGATTATCATTGAATGGTTCATTAGGGATGGACACATTTACCTGTAACCACCCGATATGCTAGTCACTGGACTCCTGCCACTTGCACAACCCCAGCAGGCATGTGGGGCCAGCTGCCGGACAGCCCAGCAGGCACCAGTGAAAAGTCATGAAGTCCCATTCTCCTACAAGCTGCTAATTTATGTAAATAGCCAGGTGTAAATGGACCATTTATGCCTGCAATTTTGCATAAATAGCCTATTTACGGCTGCAATTTTGAACAAAATAGGAATTTACGTAAAAAGCTCACCTGCAATTTTTTTCAAAGTGGTAGCTTGTGGGTAAGTGGGATCCCCAAACTTACCCGACTTGGCATGCACTGAGTCAGGCAAGAGCAAGGGTCTACAGATGTCCACCAAACCCCACTCCCTTCCCAGATTTCCTCAACATCCCTATGGTTCATCTTATAATTCTTTTTAAGTCTTCAGTTGAGTGTCTTTTTCTTTTAAGCTGTAGTGGAAAGTATGTTGATCTGCACAGCACTGGCCCAAGCCACTTTGCTGTGTGAGATGGCACCCCATTCCACTTCATGTACAAAAGCTGACTGGACTGGCAGTTGACCCTTTCTTCAACACAGCTGATGGGATGGCATCATCTGTCATACTTGAAATCAGCAGGCCAGGCAGCATAGGGCAGGCTGTGTAACAATACTTGGCTGGCACCTGGCTGGCACTTCCCAGCATGTCACTTGAGATGACTGCCTCAGTCTGCCTAATGATAGGGCCAGCCCTGGATCTGCACATTCAGCTCTATGGCTGAATCCAGAATTTACCTGATGTAAATAGAAGAGTTTTTTTCCATACACAGAGGGCTCCTGATTCAGCAGAGCATTTCTGCTGATGGGATGGGGTAGGGGAAGCAATTATTATTACCTTTCCCCTGTAGCTCACTAGGGGCAGAATCCAACTGTGTCTTCTGTTAGCGCAAAAGAGGTTGCACTAGTTGAAACTAGATCCTGAACTATGTCCAAGAGGAGAATCCTACTAAAGTTACATTTGCACAATAGATTTCCAAATTGTTACAACAACAACAAAAACACAACCCCATGAATTGACTATAAATCATTGTGGATAAATGCAATGCAAGTGAAAATGCCAAAGCTGTGTGTGGTTTTCAGGAGTTCTCCTTTTATACTCTGCATTGTGTACCAGTGTGAAAGGACAAAATTGTTCCTCAAACAATGCCCGTTACAACTTATGTTCTACAAAGAAAGGTTTCCGAAGTCCTAACAACCAAGAACAGCATATAATGGAAACATTTATTAAATTCTTGAACTAGTTTGCTCATTTTGACAGCCAGCAATAACATGGAGATCTTCATCAAGACAGTGACAGAAGAGTCCAACAGCAAGGATGACAGCATGACGGAAACTCGGGTTTCTATTAATTCACCCTAAGGGCCATCAGGATCAATGGGTATGAAATTTCTCTTGGTCACCACATTCATCGTCCCACTACACTTAGGATTATTGTTCTATAATTAAAGTAGGGGTTATTCTGATACTGCAGTCACTGTGCAATGTGATAAATAATGGATCATCAAATGTACCAAGAGTATAACTATGCCAATCTTTGAGATATTTTCTACAGACTATGTTGTAGTGTTTATAAGCATTTTCACACAGTTCTAGTGCTAGTAGTACTGTATGCCAGATAGAATAGCTTTGATTCAGAAGTGATATCCTAGATAATCTCACTTGCCATTGTTTTTAATCATGGAATATATATATATATATATATATATATATATATATATATATACATTGTAGCACTGAAGATGTACCTAGTTTTCAAACACTCAAATTAAAGGATAAATGAATAAATGATCATCAAACTGATGGAGAAATTGCTTTGATGGATCCTTGCAAGTGTTTCAGACTTCAGTGTTTAATAAATGAATGTTATTGTACTTAGATGGCCTCTAAGGGTTTTTTATGTTTAAGATATTGTGCAAATAAAATGATTTGGGTATGGCAGTTGGGCATGTTGCTGATAACATGGGCACTAGCCAGTAATTCCCTGTGATGCTTGTGAAATCAAAATCATATTCCACACAGCTTTCACTATAACAATCTAAGAAGCCTCTTTTGTGTACAACAAAATATTGTGCAGGTTAATTCATTGGGACAGTTTGTTAGACTAAGGAAAAACATCCAGAGACTACACAATTAACAACTGTACAATTATTATGTAAAGTTACTATCTAAAAAGTTCCAATATAACTTAAGCAAGAAGAGGAGAGCCATAAAAATAACATCACAGTTTAGATACAGTGCCTAAATACAGAACATGATGACCAGAGAATTATAATAAACCTCAGAAATAAGAAAATGCCAAGGAATTCAATAAGCCAGGATGTCTCACCCTTATATTCTATTTTGTTATGTAGAGAAATGCAATTTGTTTTGCCAGTTCACCTTTCAATATGATAATGAAAGGAAATTAGTGCCCCATGTGTCCAGACACAGAGTCACAAGAAGCAATAACATAAAATTGCAGGTCAGCATGTCTTTTTTTCCTTACTTCATATCAAAAATATTGAAAGTTCTGCTGGCTGCAGGTGTCTTTAGACTAGATGAGTTTATTTCTTTAAAATGTATAATTTACTTCTTCTCCCATTGCTTTCTTATTTTCCTCTCTATCCATTCACCTGATCCCTCTCAATTTTATGGCTTGATTCTGCTATCCTTTTGCTCCCTTCTTCTTTTCCCCTGGAGTAATCTATAGAGGGAAAGGGAATCTTTCCCAAAGCACTTGAATCTGACAGGTTTGAGCCTGCTTCCTTTCCCCTCTAACTGCACAATCATATATATGCCTTCTCTGAACTAAGTCCCATTGAGTTTAATGGGGTTTACACCTAGGTAAATAACTATATAGAATTTCAACATGGATCCTTCTTGATTGACAGGGAATGCTTGGTGAAGCTACAGAATTCTTTGCTGGTTCATTGGGAGATGGAATCTCCCAAACCTCTGGCATGCATAACAAGTTGTTGTTTGGGGTACACCAGGGATGTCAAGAGAGTCTGAGAGGGGAGTGGGGTCTGGCAGACTCCCCCTCTGCTCAGCCTCCCATTCCTGGACTCTTGCCACTTATGTGCTATGTTCAGCTCCTTGATTAAGCTGGTGAGCAGTCAGCAGGTGCCCAGAAAATAGTGGCTTATTCTTTTACATAATATGTGTATATATATATATATATATATATATTCTCCTACCAACAGCTATTACTGCTTTAAAGCACAATGAAGGCCTCCAGCTACTGTTATCTTCATTTTCCCATGAATGGTTCTTGGACACACATGGGGCACAGAGACATTCTAAGGAGTTGCAGGCTGTAGTGTGTGTCTGTGTGTATTAGAGAGAGAATGAGTGGTGAGCTCTGATGAGAGGGGGCATGGGGAGAAGAAAGAGTTTGTCTTCTGTGAAATAATATTCTGTTGTTGCCAAAAGTAGTGGATTCAAAAGGGTTGTTTAGTGGCTAGGGATCAACCCCACCTCTACCTTGTACTCAGTGTTTTGGGCAGGTTACTTGTCTTTTGTGACTAACCATGCCTCCCAGGGAAGCCATTTTGTAGTGGTTACAGGACAGTTCTCAAATTGCCAAATGTACCCCCAAAGGTTCCCTATCCCTGTGGTATGGCAAGGGTTCTCTAGAAGAAGGAGAATTAAATTGGGATGGATCAGAAGTTTGTTGTATTGAATTTCTTCATGGATTGACCCAATTTGCACCTCCCACACACAAATATAGACCTGAACACAATTGGCAGTTGGAAATCTGTACATTTGTAGAGATGTACAAATGTACAGATTTCTTATGATGCATTCCACATATGCAAATTGTGTCCAACTTGTTCACATTTTTGAAACAAATAAAGAAAAATGCTTTCCAGTGTATGCATCTGAAAATGTGTGTGTTAAATGCATACATTAATATGTCCATTCATGCATATATTAATGCATTCATTACAAAAAATATATACACCTTGCCACATGGAGGTTGTTGTTTTTTTGTGGGGAGGAATTGCAATCTGATGTGGAAAAGAGATGGAATGAGTTTGACCTCAAAAAATGACAGTCTTGATGAGACCAAGATGAACAAAGCTTTCCATGCCTTGAATGAATCAATATGTAAACTGTTGCCAAATACTGTTACATCCAGCAGCATCTGACAAAGGAGTGTGGAATGTGGAACATCTTGCACCAAGCAATGGCCTGGGGTGAGGAGAACACCACATCTTGATTGGCACAGGTTATGATGAGGTGGCAGATAAAACAAAAGGGTATTAGGACTATATAAGTGCACAACTACTGACTGGCTATGCTCATGAATCATTGACATGACTATAGCCTATTAATGACCCCACTAGATGCATGCAGCCAGTAAACAAACTTACTCTTGTACCATGATTACCCAGACACCCCTTCTCTCTGCTGCCTGCTTTGCTCCTCCTTGCTCCAGGTTGCTGCTCATTTGAAGCAGCATTTGCCAACATGTCAAACCCCCTCATGAGCTGCTGCTGTTGCAGGTCTACTTGTCCATCTAACCCAATATTGTCTACTTTTACTGGAAGCAGCTCTCCAGGGTCTCTGGCAGGGGACTTCGACACCACCTACTACCAGATTCTTTTAACTGTCTATTCCAAGGATTGAACCTGGGACCTTCTATATGCAAAACAGGTACTCTACTATGGAGCTATGGTTCCACACACACCCAAAGGCTGGATATTAGTATTGTCATCTTTGTGATAGCTACTGTACACTGACTCCTCACAGGTGGCACCTCATTTCAAATCAAATGGTTTGCAGTGCAATCAGTGTGCAATGGTATAGAGCTGTGGAGAGCATCAGAAATCCCACTGAGTTATAGCTTCCTACAGAAATGGGTGGTCAATTGCCTGCAATCATTTCCATATGTATGGTCAGAATGGTAATCCCCTTAGTTTTCTTAATTCATTATTGGTTGCCTCCAATCCAATCCATGTTTTTTCAGGTTGGCTGATTAGTAGCTGAGCTAACTGTTTGAGATGATGTGCTTCATAATATGACACCAAATCAGGAATGCCCAAACCACCTAGTCTGGAATGTTTATAGAGAATCTGTTTTGATAATCTTGCCTTTGATTATTGTGTTATGTTTGGTGTATTTGGATGTTACATCCGTTTATTATTAATGTTAAATTATATATATATATATATATATATATATATATATATATATGAAAGAAAGAAATTCCACTAAGCATGGCCAAGCCTTTAAACCAGGGCTCAAAACTTTGGGAAGTCCAGGGACCATTTCCCTTCTGGATCCCAGTGTGGGCCATACTATTGCTGGAGCAGCAACCCAAAAAAAATTGGTTTGGAAACAAGCTAAACTTGTCCTCAGTGAGACTCTCTAGTCATTTACCAGCACATGCTTGCAGCAGACCAGCAATATTTTCATCCAGCCCCCATTGGCAGGAGGGGGGCAGTAGGAGCCACATGTGGCCCATGGACCATGTATTCCACCCTAGCTTTAGGTTGACCTATAGTAGCTTAATTTATCCCAGTCAATGTAAGAAGTCATCCTTAGTTGCATGGTGCTATGGCCTGTGTGCATATACTTCATAACAGAAATAATAAATGCAGATTTCCAGAGATGAATATTAACATTGACTTACAGTCCTGTAATTAAACATCATGATTAACACTATTTTCAGTTGAAATGTATTTTCTTATTTTCTTTTTATATGTTATCAAGTAACTATTTGCATGTGCTCCCTCTTGAAACCATTGGTAAAGCTGCATATCTGCACAAACGAATGGAATCCTGTTCGCCGACCAAGGTACGTGTCGTCCAATCGCAGAAATGTTACAAATGCCCAAGGGGTCTATAACTCATGACAAATGAAGCAGTAGTGATAGGGAATACTACTTTCGATTTTAAATAATGGCCAATTTTAATTGTATAATATTCTTTTCAGTAACAATGTCTAATTAAGGCATTTGTTAAAGTTCTGTAATGTTAAACTAACAGGGATAGCCTAATGGAGTTCTATTGGAATTTTTCCATTAAATTAACATTATGGACTTTTAATGGGTGTCTTAATTAGATGCTGTTATTAACAGGGAAGGTGCACAAATAAAAATCAGGCTCAATGTGTGTGGAACGCTTCATTAGCACTCACTGTGGGGCATGATCAAAATGCCTCAGTCTACCTAAGGAACATCAAAAGAACCTAGAGCCTAGTTGTGCACAAACAAAAAACACACACAAAGGAGTCAAATTTTCAGTCCTGTTATTGTTGTTTGCCGCACGTACAGATATTGGTCCAAATTCTGCTTCCGCTAACACCTGTACTGCCTTGTTAAAGTTAACGAGGTCTTACCAATCTAATGAGAACATTCACTTCTAGCTTTCTGACAAAAGGGTTGAAGTAACAAATCACCTGACATTGCATTTCTCTGCAGCTTTGTCTTTTTAAACTCTATTCTCCCTTGTTTCTCTCATTCCCCTTCTTTAATTAGAATGAACAGTGTCAATGCTGGTGGTGAAACTTTGTGCACTTCCCCATCACATTTTGGATTTCGATTCTTAATTGCACAGCAACCATCACATCAGTGAAAGCATGAAAGAAAGAAACACTGTAAACAAAATGCATTATTCAAAACGAAATAACAGGGAAAAATGGAATGGGAAAAGAATAGCATCTGATTTTAGAAAATCAAGACTGAAATAAAAATTATTCTTCAGCTTGCTTACCTAGAGCCTTTGACTCCTCAGGGTCTTGAATTTATATTTGGGCTCCTGACACTTCAATAACACCATGCTTTCAGGGGGAAAAATACTTCAGTATTGTACTCACTGAAATTATGTACTCTTGGAATCAACATTCAACATTAAAAAGGAGCCTATACTCCTCTCATTGTACAACCCTATGCATGTTTACTCAGAAATAAGCCCCATTGAGTTCAACGGGGCTTACTCTCAGGTGAGTACAGGTTTGCTGCCATAAACTGTTTCTAAAAATGTTCCTGAGGTAGGACCTTTTTCACCCCATTGTGGCAAATAGGTGATATACATACAGCAGAGGAAAGAAGAATTACCCCTGAGAACTCCTTTTAATTTGAAATAAAAAGTGTTCCCAGAGTCAACTTCAGGAGCCACCAAAAGGTCCCTACTTAAGACCCCATGAGCAACTGGGGGGGGGGGTCTATATGATGTCACTTCGTTAGCTGATTCCCTGGAAATCCCACAGCATCACTGCTGCGAGGTGGAATTGATAAAGTTACACTGCAGGAGGGAGCACTAAAAACCACAGTGCCAGCAGCCCCTCAGCTTTTCAAGCACGCCCCCTGACCCCTGCCCAGCATTCCCGTGCTTACCCTGTGCTTAGATCTACCCCTAGCAATATCCACTCACTTAACCAAAACCAAAACCACACTGACAAATGAAGAAACAATGTAGTGACCTCGGAGTAACTGAGAAAATCCTGGTAAAATGACATCGCGAAAAAGTGCAGGTTCGGGTGGAGGAAAGCCCGATGTGGCTGTGAGTTGGCAGCTGCATCATATAACCAATGCAGCACCACTGTGCAGCCATGGGTATACAGGGTGTATGGAGAAGCCCTGGCTAATCCCATACCATCACTGACTGGGACAGGTGAGAAGCTTGCAAATCAGGTCCAAAGAGATTGGGGAGTGGGCACTGCCACCTTATAATTATACACTCCTTCCCCTTTAGTATCAAACCTAACAGAGATGTAGAGATGTGGGTACATCACCCCACATGTTTCCATTCCATGCAAGGGGGAGGAGAAAAAGTACTCCCCTCCTAATAATGAGAGGAACCACAGTTTCATAATGTGTAGTTGCTCTATTTTCTACATGATGCAGCCCTTCAGCTACTATGGCCATGTCTACGCCAGTCATTTATCCCAGACTGGTCACGTAGTTGTCCTCAAGCATCCAAAGGACACACAGCAGATCCCAGGGTGAACCAGGGATGACCTCTCCATTTGCCCAGGATTTCTGGGACTCCACTTGTCCCAATTTTTCCCCATGTCTTGGGAAGATCCTGAGGTTCCTGGGCAGTGAGGGCTGGAATTTTATGCACATTTACTAATGAGTAAGCCCTGTTGAACATGGTAGGGCTTTCTCCTGTGTAAATATGTATAGTATTGAACAGTTAGGCTGCAATCCTATACCCACTTTTCTGGGAGTAGTCCCATTGAACTCAATGGGATGAACCTTTGAGTAGGTGTGTATAGGACTGGCTTATTCACTTTTAAAGCTTAATTTTTCAGGTCGCTTGGACACTTTCACTCACTTTCATCATCTTTGACACTGTCCTCTCTTTAGTTGTTCATTCGTAGAGACAGTTGTCAAAATATAGGCAAATCAAAATAGAGATATGGCATAGATTAAGGAATACTAGATGAAAGTGCAGGCAATGACCAAATAATGAATATGAATAATATAGCTCAGAATAACCTCACAAAATGTATAATTTATTCCTCAAATGAGGCAAAACTTGTGGTTTAAACCACAACAGATTTTCCCTTTGGGTCTATTTTTAAAGCATTATATTTCTCCCCCATTTGTACTAGCAAAGACTAGTCTCAGAGGCACATGAGTGCATATTTTGGATACTTTCAAAGATTGCAATACAGAACAGCTAAACTAAATCCACTGTTTATCTTTTAAATTGGCATTAGCTAAAGTAAGTATTAAATATCAGTCTGTCCAACCTATATAATTACATATATGGTGCCTCATTTATGCCGTTTGCTCAGCATACATGTACAAAGCAGCTGAAAAGGGATGTGTTTAAAACACATGTAGTCTTACCAGGGCTATCTAATTCTTTTCGCCTTTTCTAAAAATGAGGGAAACAGCTGTTAAGTTAGATTTAAAATAGTTTGCTTACCTCTGTGGAAGAAACAGGTAATTAGTAATGTGTTAGCCAGATGTGCTGACATGTCAAAACCAGAATGTTACTTATTAATGGACACTACATTCCATTTATATGAAGGGTTTTTTTTGCGGCCGGAGGGGGAGCAAATTTGATATCTGCTTTTTACCAAGCATATGTTAAATATATATGATTAACTATCTATCTAACTGTCATTCATGTATCTCACTCTTCCCCTTAAAAAGAAATCAGGGCATCAAACAATCTCAATAAAAAAGAATCCGATCCTAAAAACTCAGCATATGATCAGTATGTTAATTAAAAGGAAGATGAAAACTTCATGAAGGCAGAATATATGCAATATTTATGTATGATTTGGTTATTCTTATATGTTTAGGCAGAACGTTACCACTGTGGCCCAATCCAGCCAAGATTAAACATATTTCAATCGCTTTTGACAAGAATTT
Organism: Anniella stebbinsi; assembly: GCA_029215795.1. NCBI lineage: Eukaryota > Metazoa > Chordata > Lepidosauria > Squamata > Anniellidae > Anniella > Anniella stebbinsi. Next base: position 56,607,318 of record JARDYH010000002.1, read on the forward strand.
ACCCAAATCCTCAAAATTCTTCATAAACAGGAAAGGACTTGATATTCAAAACATTTGAATGTGGGAGAAACTGAAACTGACAGATTCATCCCTCCCTCATCTCTTTCCTTAAGATTTAGGAAGCCCACATTAATGGAGGAGAATTAATTTCTTTGAAAGAAGCTTCTGCTCATTGTAGAGCCCTGTAAGCTACACCAAATTTGTGCCTCTCTTTCAACTCCATATATCATCTTGTGTCTTTATGCCAGGGTGTGGAGGTAAAAGTCTACTTATAAAGAGTTAAGTTGAACTTCATAAAAGTAGTGGATGTACTTGTGAGCAACAGTACATTCCCAAATAAAACATTCTGTCTGCCAGAGTCAACTCTGCTTCTAGCCAGGCATCCTACAATTCCTATTACTAAAAGTGGAGTGGAAGCATTAAAAAAATACAGCTGAAATAAACGTTTGGTGGGGATCTCCTGACCTAAACTTGCTTGGAAAAATTTAAATGTACAGTTCGTACTTTGATTTCTCACCAGCAGCAGCAGCAGCTTTTTGAGTTCTGGACATTGTTGAATTTAAGTAATTTTGACAAGTTGTAGTCAAACTTCATGAAGATGTGTGACTAGTTATGTTAGAATAGAGATGCACATTCAAATGTGCATCCCATTGAAAGTAAATGCAATTCAGGTAAAAAGAGGACTGTTTATTTCTACCCCAAAAGGAGGGGTAGGAATATAGTAAATGTATTAATTAATTAAATAAACAATTCTATACTTTGGATTCTCATGACTGTCCTTAGCTAGACAGGAGTTGGGGAATTTGGGGGGAAACCAATTACTTAATCCAGCCAGGAGCACATATGCATGCCATTACAGGGGCATGGAAAATTGTCCATCCTAGTTTCTGCCAACCTCTGCCCCTACAGCAGCCTCCCCACCCTCAAAATACACACACACACACACACACCCTTCACATATCTTCTTAGCAGAAGACAAACCAGAAGTAGAAACACTCTGGAAGGTTTTCCCTTCCACTTGCCATACTGATTAGATATTTTTGGTGTGAATTTTTAAAATGTTTGCCTAAATTGTGCAAAATTTTTAAACATAGATTTTTTGTACACAATTTGTGTGCAATTTTCTCCCATTCATTAAAATGTATTTGTGCATGTTTTTCAAAAGTACACATTTTTTCATGTACAATTTCCGAATGTATGCAAGTTGTTAAATGCATTTTTTTCTGGGGGGGGGGGGGGATTCACGAATCACATTACAAGCTTGGAAATGTATGGACTTCAACCACAGATTGCATCTGGGTCGGTGTTCAGTTTGGAAGGTGCAATTCGGGTAAAATCCTGATCAAAAGTGAATGGGGAAAAAAATCTTAAATATCTCCAAACAAAGCTTGGTAGAAGGTGGGGGATGGAACTCTTGTTATGGCTGCAGCAGCTGAGTTTGTGTGCATTTGTATTTTATACTTTCTATGCATGTAAGTTTTATGAGTCATCTCTTTCTCTGTGATTTCACAAAGAAAAAAATGATCTAAATAAACATAATAAAAGAAATAATTGATCAAATTGACTCATAAAATCATTACCTTAAAATTAATCAACAGTATTTTTAGGGCGTAAACAGTCCAAAGATAAAGTACTTTTAGGTCCTATTGATTCAAATGGGAGATATGTAAGGAAGCATATACTTAAATCCTGTTGATTTCAATGAGAGAGTTACACGTGTTAAACTTTGACTGAATTTTGCTACAGAGATTTTCAAATAACAATAAGAAATAAAATCCCAACATCAAATTTCAAAAGTAAAGCTGACAATTTAAGAAGTTGAAAATCCTGAACTTTATAAACAAGCCAATCCGCATGTTAATGACACCATTCCCAAATGTACTATTACTATCATCCTTAAATTTTACACTACTATAATCTTTAAAATTTTTGACTATGGAATTGTTTCTGCTTCAGTGTATGATAATTTATGGAACTGCCAGCATACTGATCATAGTTATTACAGACCATATGCTCCTTCATTGCATTTTAACTCTTCCCCCAACTGCTTGCAATTAACGCATATATGCCTATGACAAGCTGATATATCTGTACCTTGGTGGCTGGCATGGTATAATTGTTATGGAAATTTGTTTTCTTAAAAAATTTAGGGAAGCCACATACTTTTATAAAACTTGCATTGCTGTTATGCTAGGAAGTTGTCTTTCACATACTTCAGCATTTTTAGTTAGTGTACTTGATTGTGTCCTTGTTTTTTGATGATTTTGTAGGCCTCATTAAATAATAGTCTAGTTAAATTTTCAATGAGACTACCTACCTACATTGCAGGTAGAAGGGGGAAATAACAAGATGTGACAACTGTATATGGTATCAAATTCGGGACACATTTATTGAAGATCTGCAAAGGGAAACTGGGCGGGCCGTAAACTACGCCAGCGACTAGCTAGGCATTTTTATATCGAGCAAAGCATTCTATGTCTGGTGAGTGGTGTCAGATGATCGCCACACCCAGGCCATACCCCTTTTGGGGAGGGTAGACCGACCCATGCCACTCACCCCCCCATGCCACAAGACTCTGGTTGGAGTGACGAGAGTCGGCCTAACAGGTGGCTTTATCCCCTACACTGGTGCTGCGCGACTCCCAGCGGAAGGCCTCAGGTATCACCTGTCACCAAACAACTGTGCCACAGAATGATCACCATCCCTTTCCTCCAAGCATGCCCGGCCTAACAGCCTAAGCCAAATGTGACCAAATTAACCAGGATCAGGATATTACAATTCCTAAGACACTCTCTCCCCACTTACAGTGTGAAGTAGGCGAAAAGACACATAGCCCAGGCCAATCAGACTATGTGCCAAAAATTCCTACTCGGCCCCCAATAGGGCAACCAGGTAAAACCCACACTGCATACAGGGAGAGAGGGAGGGAGCCGCTCTTCGAAGAGCCTGTAGGGCTGAGTGCAGCTGCCTTATATAAGCGCAGCCACCCAGCCCATTGGTGCCAAATATGCCCCAATGGGGGGGAGAGCATGTCTCTTCTCCCCCTGCCTGCAACTTCCTCCCCGCAGCCAGTGCCAGGATGCAATGGAAGGGCATATCTCTATGCACTTTTACTTGGGAATAAATTCCAGTTAACATCAGTGGGACTTACCTCCAAGTAAGCATGCATAAGACTGGGCTATACACCAATTTAGAAGAATTCAGATGTAAGTAATGCCCTAAATCATATGGCATAAGTATTCACACAAGTTCCATGTTGGCTTTGCAGTTTATTCTTCTTAGATTACATGTGGTAAAGGACTAGTAAGAAAAATTCTAAAAAATAACTGCCTTCTGTTTTGATGGATCTTGTCTTTCTTGCAAGACAACAGACAGGAAAAGAGCAAGTTAAGAGAAAAACAATAAATGTTGAAATGATTAAGTCATTCTCTTGCTCCTTTAATTTATTTGTAACATGAGCTGATGTTTTGTTTTGACTATACATAACCCACAATCAAGTCAGAAGCCAAAATTTGAATCAAACGGTTCCATTGGCTCCCTCCTCAGATGTTACCCACATGTAGGACATTTCTGTGTGGAAACAGGAGAGGGGCAACCCATTTAGCTCTGCCCTGATGTTGTGTATTCTTCCTCCAACATCTGTGCATTGAGTGCAGTTGTTTACAAAGGAACCACAACATGTGAGCAGTTGCTTTCATGTAGGGGATCACATGGGCAGAATACCTGGTTGCAGGTGCCCCAGTGTGGCAGAATCATGTCAGTGTCCGTTTGCAGACAACCACATTCACTTATGGATGTCAGAAGAAGATGCAACATCAGGGGCAGGGCTAAAAGCTCAGACTCCCTTCTGCATCAATATGGAAATGCCCTAAACATGAGTGACATCTGAATAAGGCTATGGTATCCCTTGATTACAGAAGGATTTGAGATAGGTTTTGTAGTTGTTTTATAAAATATTAAGTTGAATTCCATAATTCTATCCCATATCTCACTTTTCTTGCCCATTTCTTCTTTCTATAAGAATTTATCTGGTTTATGAAAGTTTTAAAGCTATATTTTCAGATCCATGACCATCACACACCCCTTTAAAAGTTCAGTATCCATTTTGTGGGGCAGTCTCTTACATGCATTCATTGTCCAGAGATATTGACTATGTGAAAAGGACTCAGTTGGTTATGGTATGTGTGATGACTGGGCTCTGAATATGTGGACTGGTTTGATTCAAAAGCATTTTTGGTTGTATAAATTATTTCATTTTATTTATTTATAACTTTCATATACCACTGAATATAATAGAAATTCTCAGCGGTTCAAATTAGGGATGTCAGAGAAATCTGCAATTGATTCAGATAGATCATATTTCTATGAATCCAACCTGCAGATTCGGCAGTGGGCCGCCTTTTTGAATCATGTAGATTCTGCAGATCTGTGGACTGGTTTTCCACTTCAGGGAGAGATTTGTGCTAATTCACATTGACTAATACACATTAGCACAAATGCAAATTAGTGCTCATACAAATTAGCACTGAAATTCTGGTTAACCCCCCCCCCCCAAAGTGATTCCATCCATGAGTGGATGACAAAATGAAAGACATTCTGCAAAACACAGATGGAACAGATTTAACAGAAAGTGTGCATCTCTAGTATAAACAGAAGCTCAAGTTCTATCTGTGATGTTAGATCTATAACAGCCTCTTCATACATTCAAGACATTCACACATGCAAGTCAATGGGGAGGAGCATCACTCAATTGAAGAGCACATGCTTTGCATACAGACGGGTCAGTCCTTGGTATCCCTTTAAGGTAGCGAATGAGATTAAATATGACTGGCTGAGTCTCTGGGGAGTTGCTGATGTCCATCACAGCAGGCAATACAGGGCCTGATGAATGAATAGGTCTTACCTTCTGTAAGGCAGCTTCCCAAGGCTGCCACAATTATCAAGTGATGATGAACGTGTGAATCAGGACTTAATGGGAGGGGGGTGAAGATACACTGCCTCCTTTTTTAGATGAAGCTATCTTCAATATCAATATGATGTTTTGGTATCTTTTTAGGAACACAGGACACCATTCAGCCACAGTTAAACATTTCAAAATCTCATTGTTTTCAATGGCAAGGAATTAAGCACATGTTCAACTTTGCGAGTGGAGAAGAAAGCACAATAAATAATACATGGACGCCAGAGCTTGGGATAAACTAGGGCCACTTTATTTAACATGGAGATTCTCCCCTTCATGGATCTGAGCATGAACATGTGGGAATCTAGCTCATTTATCTCAGGCAACTAGCCTGCCAATCAGGGCAAGCCACTCAGTTGAACACAAGGGTCGGGTGACCCGGCCCCCTTTTCCAACTACACTTGAATGCTTGGTGAGACCTACCTGTGTCATCCTCCCTGACTTGCAATGATGGGAGTTGTAGTCCAACACCTTTGGAGGGCACCAGGTTGGGGAAGGGCTGCTCTAAACAAAAAAAGAAAAGTAGGTGGCCCTAAGTTGTTCGTTATCAGTTTTCCACAACCCCACAGTCACCCCTGCATATCATGTTCTCCACCCTGTCCTCATGGTTTATCTGCTTTGGGAGAATGAGAATTTCACTTGCACTTTCTGCCTCCTTAGGGAGGATGTGGCGTTAAGGCTTGGGAGCCTTAACTCCCAATTTCCCTGCTTTTTGGTGCTTGGTTGGAATCTGTAGAGCCTTAACATTGTTTTTGTAAACCGTAGGTTTTTTGTTTAATGAATAGCCTTTATAGCCCACACAAGGCTATACACATCCCGTGCACGTGTATGGTCTTCTTTCTTTCTCCTTCCCCCTCGCAAAATCCAACACCCCACCCCCAAGCTATTCCATCTGGGAGGGGATCAGGCTTCCCACTGAAATTAGTTGAGAGTGCTTTATGTACTGTGCCCATACCGTACTGTGCAGACTTAGCGAAAGGAAGAACAACGTAACCGTGAAGAGGACTGGGTGCACAGAATGTTATGTTACAGTCACCAAGCCAGTCTTTAATTGCATCAGTAGAACTAGTGTTTTTTTTTGTGTGTGTGAATACTTCTTTATTACATTTTCTTATCCAACAACATATAAATCATTTTAATAATAACCACCAATATCGAATATAATTTTCCCCCCTTCCCTCTCATCCCCCCCCCCTGCTGTTTTTCTTCTGGCTTGTCTCTTCTTTTCTTTTCTTTTTTTCCTTCTTTCTCTCTTCTTTTTTTCTTTCTTTTATTTTCATAAGTCCCATAACTTTTTATATGCTTCCACCATATTTTCCCTATTTGGTTCTTTTTTCATATACTCTATATATGCTTTCCAGTCCATTCTGAAGGTATCTCTTTTCTTCCCCCCCCCCCCCGTAAACTCTGAGTTTCAATTCCGATTTCTTTTTGTTTACCTTGAGCCCCGCTACCTGATAAAATTATTCCAATTCTCTTGTCATTTCTTTTATTCCTTTTTTTGTATTTTGTATTGTCAATATAATGTCATCTGCATATAGGCTTAATTTAAATTCTTTTTTTTCCCACCTGTATTCCTTTAATCTCTGTATTTGTTCTAATTCTGTCTGCCAGAAATATAATGGCAATTGTAAATAATATTGGTGATAATGGGCATCCCTGCCTTGTTCCCAAATTTAACCTTATTTCCCCTGTTTCCAATCCATTGTACCTAATTTTCGCTGTTGTCTGTACATATATTGTATCTATTATGTGTTTGAATCTATTCCCCAAATTGTATATTGTTGGTACGCATCAGTAGAACTAGTAATAAGATTGCCATATGCTTATAAACACATCTCCTCAAATGAAAGTAAATCTGGTAAGACGATAGCCTTGGTTTATACACATACACACACACACACCACATGCTGTATTCAAAGTATTTGCCTTTATATTGCTTCTGTGGTGTCACAGTACTTCTTGCTTATCTCATTGCTTACAAATGCTATCTCCCCCCCCCCAACACACACACACAAGCTAAGCTCTAGCCACACAATCTGAATAGCTGTTGTTTTTAAAATTCAGGATTCAAAACCCAAACTACCAACACAGTGCATCATCAGATGAGTGTTTTATTGCATGCTTGTTATTACCCACTCATGGTTTTTCGTGGGTCCTTTTGATGATGCCATCCATCTCCTGCTCCTTCTGGTCTTCTTTCCGCCACAAATAAGACCCCAGCAAATCTGGGGGTTATGCGGTTGTTGTTTTGTTTTCTGGAAGTGAAATGTGTCATCATTTCCTGCTGTGTGCAGGAAAAGCAGAGCAATAAACACCCACTGAATGGGCCATGTGGTCATTGTTTACTTCCTCTTTTTTCCCCTGTGTGAAGAAAGAGGAAGTATTATGGGACAGAAGTGGGGGGAAAGTGACAGTAAGGAAACACGGTTCCCCCCCCCCCCATCTGATGATGCTCATATACAAGAAGAGAAACTTGTGGCCTCTGGATTTTTTCAGCGTGCAACTCCCATCATATCTCATCATGATGGCTATGCTGGGTAAGGTTATTGGGAGTTACAGGGCCTATCTACACTACTGCTTTAAAACAGTTTATAACAGTTTTAAACCGATTAATTTTGGTTTAAAACTGTTAAACCCATTTTAAAGCAGTAGTGTAGATAGGCTCACAGTCCAACAACATATGGTGTGCCAAAATTTGTCCACTCCTGATACACACCCTCATTTTACTGTTCAGGTTCAGGTCTGAACTGCATAATAGGTGTACTGCCTCTCCTATTTATTTATTTTTTCATATCCTATTCATGTCCTTCAGGAAACTGACTGGAATGTCACTTCCATGTGATGCACTAGACATAGTGACATTTGTAGTAGTTTTAGTTGTCAGATGCTTGATGGATTGCTCCTGAAATACAGCTGTTGCTTTTGTAAGTTGTTAGCTACATCACTACTTCTATACATTTTTACTGGGGTTTATAGGGAGATTTCTTATAGGTCCTTTACATTAACACAGGTGGTGGAACAGATGGATGATGGACACCCAGGATTCTTGTTTGGATTCTCCAAATTTATATAATCTTACAAATCTTAATTCATAGAACCAGAGCAGCTGTGCTAGCTCTCAACAGAAGGCATCCGAAATCCTAACATCCTGGTTGTCCGTGTGCCCCCTACAGATGGTAGAGCAAACAGGCTGTAAACCTCAAGCCAAATAGCTTCTGTGAGTCACTGAGCTCCTTTTGCCTGACTTCACTTTTGAAAGGGTAGACCATGTCTCTCTCTGGACACATGTATTTAGGGCAGCATTGTATAATGCCATTCTCTCTGCATCGCCAGGATCTCAAATTAAACTAGCACACAGTTAAGGTCATAAGCAGCTAAGCTTGGCTCAATCTTATAAACAGGCATCATCTTTACAGAGCTGGCAGAGACTGCAATTGAACAGCTCATTACAATCTAATCACATGGGCCGGTCCTTTCCTGGGGATACTCTCCATTTGCTACAGGGAGTAATCAGGGCAAGCATATTTTGGAGGTACTATGTCCAAAATACTTTTGAATATTTTAAGATATAATGGTAGAGATTTAGTGTCCTTGAGAAACAATTAGGTGTAGGCAGGACATTTTTTCTTTAGGAAATACTCGTCTATAGATAGATCCATTAAGGATATGTAACTCAGCAAAATCTGAGCTCATCAGGAGCCACCAGTTTCTAACTCAAAGATCATTCTGACTTGTGTCTGTACCAAATTGCAAATGTTGTGTTTTTTTCTCCACACAAAGATTTGTGTGGATTTTTATGCAACCCCCCCCCCCAAAGTTTGCATCTTCAAACCCCAATTCTGGTCAAAAATATGCAAACAATCTCTCACCTTCCTTAAGATGCAGTAATAAATGTAAACCGCCTAGAGAGCTTCGGCTATGGGGCGGTATACAAATGTAATAAATTAAATTAATTAAATGAATATTTTATTCTCAAAGCGTTAATCTATGTTTCTGATGCTCCTGCATGATCCTCTCCCATAAATCCTAAAGAAACAATAGAATTCCTACAGCCCAACGTTCTGTCTTATGTGGAATTCAGCTAGCTCTATAATGAGCCTCATATTTTGACTATCAAATATAAAACATCAATTTTTAAGTTTTACCTAGTAATCTCTTTGGCTATGGTCAACAACAACAACAACTTTATTCACAGCCAATAGGCCAAACATCAGCAAATAGCATTTAGACATTGATACAATGTTCATTTACACTCATTAAAATTTATAAAAGAGTAAAATATATAACTATCATAAGAGGGGAAGAGGTACCTAAAATCTATAAAGGCTGGCTATTAAATATTTGAGTTCTGCAGACTATAATGCAGTGTACAAATTTTGCCACTTGCAGAGTAAGCTTCTTGTCCTTAACCTGTAATAAAGTGCTTATCAGAGTTTGCTTCCCATTCATACCTAGTTCTTGTATTATTGGGCCTAACATGGAATTTCTTATTTCTTTGTAAAAACTGCAATCTAACAGCATATGTTCAACTGTTTCCACATCCGGATCGTTACAGGGGCATCATCTGGCTTCTAATGGAATTTTCTTGTATCTCCCTTCCATCAGTTTAGAGGGGAGAACGTTGAGTCTGGCTAGTATAAAAGCTCTCCTATATTTAGGCACAAATAGCCAGCTCAAGTATAGCATTCCATTTCTACCATTGTACTCAGTTAGGCCCAGTGAGAAAGGAGAGCATGGGCCCCGAGCTTTTGTCAACTGTTCTTGAAAATCGATATCTAATATCCTTTGCCCTATCATCCTTTTAGCAGTATCTGCATCCATAAATAGTAGATGGGATGGAGAAAGTCCTAGTGAGTTAACCTTCTGTACTATTGCTTTAGTCCACGGTGATATGTAAGAATATAATAAGGCCTGGGATACCAGGGAGCTTGGAGCCAGGCCATGATATAATCTGAACCTGAAGTGTACAGTGTGTTTCCAGGCCAAACAGCTCAAAGAGGGCAGACCACCCTCTAGAGCAAGAGTAGCCCCAGATTCACATCTGGGGACTGCAAATAGCAGTCGTAGATAGGTTGTTTGGATGCTCTCGAGAGTTCCTTTGGCCAAAGGGAACCAAATTGGGGCTCCAAAAAGAATCTGAGATACCAGTTTAGACTTAAAAACTCTAATAGCTGCAGGCAGAAATTTGCTGTCATTATAAAGAAAAAAACGGCAGAGTGCCCCCATTGTTTTTTCTGCCTTATTTTTAATATATTTACTATGTTCCTGCCATTTAAGGTTCTCCTGAAAACAGATCCCTAGATATTTATAAGAGTTAACCTGGTTAATATTATGACCACCCATAGACCACTTAAATCTTACTTTTTTCTTTGCAAAAACTAGAACTTTGGACTTTTGGTAATTGATGGTTAGATCATTATTAGTACAGTAATCTGTGAAACCGTTGAGAAGTCTCCTAAGTCCCAATCGAGTCTGGGATAACAGAACCGCATTGTCCACATAAAGAAGTATTTGGACTTTTGATTGTCCAATTCTAGGAGGGTGGGATTGCAGTGTTGACAGTGAGGAGGGAAGATCGGCCAGGAACAAGTTGAACAGGGATGGCGCAAGAACGCAGCCCTGTCTAACTCCCTGAGAAATGATGAATTCGCTGGAGAGATGGCCCTGTTTGCTACAGCGAACCTGTGCTGTGGTGTTATGATACATGGACTGTATCAAAAATAGCAATCTGCTGTCTATATGAAGTTGTTCCAACTTCCTCCATAATCGGGTGCAAGATATAGAATCAAAAGCTGAGCTATGGTCAGAGTCAGTCTCTCTGGGTGTCCTCAAACCATTGTCTCCATTTGTGTATGTACTTCGTGCCTACTCTTTTTCAGGGAGGTACTTGCAAAAGTTCCTGTTTCAGATTTTTCTGTTAATAAGTATGCCCTGGGCTATCTGTGAGCCAAATGTCATCTTTCTAGTAATCCTGAAAGTGCCTTAACTAAGCTCTGCTCCCTTTCTAGGAATAAATCTACAAAGATCTCCCTTTCAGAGACATTTCCAGTATTCCACATGTGTTGGGTAGGCTTGAATGAACCGCCTCTGGCTTGCTACCTCAGTTAATTGGGCTTTAAAAGCTTAAAGAAAATGGCATATTTCGATGGAAGCATTGTCAATTCTTAGTAACGTTCTTGAATGTACTGTGCTGCTTCCAGGTAGGATGCAAGTTGCCTTAATGAGCATCATCAAACAGGTGGAATTTTGTGTATCCCTACCATCGCTATGGCCTCCTGCTGCTGTTTCACAATAGCGACAACCTCTTTACATGAGGAGAGAAAGAGGAAGCAGCAATGACCACATGGCCCATTTAATGGCAGTGCATTCCATTAAAAAAAAATAAAAGACAGATTAAAAGGGGTCTATTTTGTGATGGAAAAACAAGAGAAAAGAGCGGGAGGTGCGCAAACAGCAGACGTCATCTAAGGGATGCGCGAACATCCGTAAGTGGGCAGTAGCGAGCTTGCGATAAAACGCTCATCTGATGACACTCAATAAATGTGAATCAATATTGTTAAAAATAATATTCATGGCTGAGTGACTAGAATGTGGCATGAATATTCTAACCACTTGAATGGGAAGGATTGGTCATTCACAGAAAATGAAAAACCACTATATCTGCCATGACAGAAGTAGAAAGTTATTTTTCTTGGAACACAGGACCTAGCAGTGGGATAATGAGAAAAGCTGTTGATAGGCAAGGTGTGTGTGTGATTTAAAATATTAATTCAAAGTAAGCCAGATCATTGTCTGGAGGATAAGTGTCACAAGATAAGGTACATCACTCTTCTATGTTTTCTGTTCGATAGATCTCTACTCTAGTATCAGAGATAAGGCCACAGATATAATACATTACAGCATTATAAGATATTTTTCCCCAGAAGGAAGGTTTCCTGTTCTCAAATCTGAAAATCTTCTTTTCTTTTGGAAAATTTGCAAGAGGCCATCAGAAGGAGAAAAGCGAGGCCAGGGAAGCTCCTCTCTCTTTGGGCATGTTAGTACAATTCTAGTGTTCACAGAATAAAAGTAAGGAACAATTGGGAGACTAAACTTCTGAAATATGGGATACTTTATGCTATATAGGAAAAAAAAGACCTACCTGTTAAATAATGCTCTACTTTAGGCTTAGACTAAAGAGCACTCAGCCATTCCAGCTACTTTTGGGCCTGTTGCCTGTAAAAGCAAGCTGCTGTTTTCCTTTGTGTGACAGAGCTCAGCTTGACCTAAGCCCACCTGATCAGCCCAGGGCTTCATCAGTATGCTCAGCTGCTAGTTCTTTGTCTCATGTGGTTCAGGCCTCTTCTTGCTCTGTCTGAGTCTGCTCTGTTCACCTCCACTAACCATTTGTAACCAACTGCAGTCTGTCTGCATAATACATATGCATTCATAATGAGCTCCTGCTGCCAGAGCTACACCGTGACCTTCCTAATTTCATACCAAGGCACCTTTAGAGCACTTTCTGTAGCAGCTACTGCTTATGTGTCTGTTCACTTCTGTGACTGCAACATCGGTTGAATAGGACAAGAGATGGCTTTTCAAAAGAGAAGAGACTGCAGACACTTGGACAATGCTAGTGGAGTTTATTATGGATGCCTCTTGCTTTTGTTCGAAGCTAATCAAGCTATGAAAACAGGCTATGGTAAAGGACTGGAGCCTGATTTTCTCTTCCTCCTTTCGTATCCTGGTACAAAGTCATTGAATGAACCCTCATTATTCACAGCATTTCAGGGATTTGCCTCAATGTTTCCTTAAAGGCTTAAAGCAAGGCCTTGGCGTGAGCATCTTCAATCGTATCCAGAGTGTGTTATCCGAGCAGATAGACCACTTGCATGGGTTACGGTTTGTTTCATTCTAGAAATGATTTCCCAGCATTTAATTCAGCTTATAACTATTTGCAGAAGGTAACCAACTGCATCAACATTGGTGTCATTTCTCAGAGGTCATCCAAAATACAACCTCCACATTTCTCCTACCCAGAAGATATGCAAGCATTTCCTATCCAATCCAAAGGGAGTGAGGAAGAGCTTGCCAATCGTTAGTGAGAAGTGTGTGTGTGAGAGAGAGGGGGGAGATGGATAGATGATAAACAGAGAGGCAGGCAGATTTACCTGTGTGTGTGCTCACATCACATCTCTCAGCCCCAGATTCCTACTATGAACTCTTCTACATGATCCTCTGCATCTGCTTTTGGTGCTTTTGAGTTTTAGTGCTTGCTGTAACATCTTTCAATTCTCAAGAATGAAAATACAGGTGAAAAGGTTTCACCGGAAGTTTCAGGCAACTTCTCAGGTATCAGACTGCTTGGGCCTGTGCCAGTTTTACTTCTGCAGCTTAAGGGAACAAAATAGGAAATAGAAAATACTGACAGGCTGTGTATTTACCATCTCCTACAGAGTGCACACAAATTCAGAAGAAGTGAGAAGACAGAATACTATACAGAGAGCTCTTGTTAGCACCACTTGTGAGTGCTAAGCAAAGGAAACATGAATGCAAGCCACCCCACAAGGTACCATAGGCAACAGCCCAAAACATCAAAGATTGCTGGAACAACTAACAAAGTCAGCATGGAGGCATGACGTGCATCCATTGCCATAGGGAGACAATCAACAATAACTCTATTTCCCTGACTAAACCAGCTTTTTAGACAAGACCAAGAGATGATGGGAAGCTGTTTCTGACAACTGTTTCAATAACTCTGCCAAGAAAAGACTGCAAGAAAATAAAATGAGAACTTGAGACCTCATTCTTCTAGGGTCGCATTTTATACATGTATCAGTAAATTGGGCTGTAATTTTGCAGAGACAATGCATAAAGGCAGAAGTTGAGTGATCTGATGGCGCGAGATGCATGCTCCTTCTGTCCAGCCCAAATGAGTTGAAGTTGGGGCAACTTTGCAGCCACCCTGGATTAGGACAGGGCACACATCATGACTCTGTCCTGCCTGAAGCAAGAGGGTGGAGTCAAAGTGTAAAATTGAAGCCCACTCCACCCCTAGCCAACCCTTTTTGTTATGGTTCCAGCACCCCACCCACCCACTTGTTAACCAAATTGTCACAAGGCACCAAGTCTCCTACTCTACACTGTCCACCTGGTGAGTCATTTGGTCACAATTACTGGGATGTCTGGGAAAAGTAACATAGAAAGCTAAGAACACTAGTGAGTACTCTGAGACACCTTGGAGGTCTCATGAGACTTACCACTCTGGGCTATAGGAACCCCATTAGGACCAGTCTTTTTCACCTATCCAGGGCTGTGGGCTCTGGGGATGTAAGTGTTGAACTGGGAGTTGAGAGATCCAGGTTCTAGTCCCCACTTGGCCATGGAAACCCACTGGGTGACCTTGGGCTAGTCACAGGCTCTCAACCCAGCCTACCTCAAAGGGTTGTTGTTGTGAGGATACAGTGGAGAGGAGGAGGATTATGTATGCCGCCTCGGGTTCCTTGGAGGAAAAATGGTAGGAGATAAATGCAATAATAATAATAATTAAAAATCTTGTTACAGGAAGGACTTCTTAAACTTATAAAGAGATATGGGTCAGTGAAGTGAGGTTAATGCTGACACTACCTCAATTCCTACCTCGGCATGGCTTTCCTTAATTCATGTCAGGGGGGAAGGGACAATGTAGCTCCTGAATTAGAATCCTACAAAGCGTCACTGTGACATCTCTGGCTTCATCTGAGCAACCCACCTGGCTACATCTGACAAGACGTGCTACGCCGCTAGCACTTGGGACTCACTTCAATCCTCCCTGTGCTGTTGATGCATGTGAGGGTTCAGGCTTACTGCTGCTGCCCCTGTCTTGCCTTTACTATTTCAGGCCCCGCAGCACCACAGCCTAGCAACCTAGCCCTTTGTTTCCCCCTTTCCACTGCCACCAGTACCTTCTTCAGGTACACTCAAAGACCACACCAGTTGATGTAATTGAATGGAATTTATTAACAGAAGTATCTTCATGTAAATAAGCTTAATAGTTTCCTCATGTTCAAATGTGTTACAGTTACAAAACTTCAATTAGTATTGGTTTCTG
The DNA here is from genome assembly GCA_029215795.1 of Anniella stebbinsi. Lineage (NCBI taxonomy): Eukaryota > Metazoa > Chordata > Lepidosauria > Squamata > Anniellidae > Anniella > Anniella stebbinsi. The sequence goes on from JARDYH010000002.1 coordinate 56,622,350, forward strand.
TACTTCACTCTTAAATAGTTTCAATGTGAAATTCAACTGTTTCTTATCTTACTTATCTATTCCCCCAAACTATCATACTCTATAATCAAACACTCTCTTCATCAAATAATCCCTCGACTACCTCTCTCATCTCATAATACTCCCTGTCAGCTCCTGTCAGCCAGAACCAAATATACACTCACTTTGTTCTCCAGCTCCTCCCACACAGCCAGCCAATCCAGGCACTCCCCCACCACCATCCAATCAGCACTCAGGCATTTACTCCCCCTCCACCTATACTTACCAGAACTTTAAACACAACTGCAAATACATTTAGGCCTACTTACTTGCTGAAACTGTATGCATTTCACAACCTTTTAAAGATGTATATTCGAACATGCACAATAAACAACAAGGTTGCAAATACAATGGCATATGAGGCAGCTGAACTTCACAGTCATGACTGTTGCAGATCCTATTATGTTAAAGTTAAATAATGTTATGGCCCTAGTTAATCCAATGACATGATCTTTTCCTGGTTGCAAACAGAAATTATTTCATTCATGTTACTACTAAGCTGGTGATGATGCTTTGGGATGTGAGAATGTTGTAAATGTTGTCTTCCTTTTGTGGGAGGAGTGCATAAACCATATGCTTAATGAAGATCCAGTCACTGGCATCCTCTCCATCTCCTTCTGCATGTACCCTCTTTGGGCACCTTCAAAGGAAAATGCCTTACCCTGCGCCCAGCCTAGCTTGGGCGCAGAGTGGCCTTTGCAGAGGGGGGCAAGGGGCAATGAGGCATGGAGAAACACCATTGGCGGCCTCCGTTCGTGCCACTAGGGAGGGGAGGGGAGGGGAAATGAACCCTTTATAAGAGTTCTGTCCCTCCCTCCCTTCCCTGTAGACAGTATGGGAATGAAATTGCCGGTTGTCCTTAGGAAGCCAAGTAAGAATTTTTTGCTCATAATCTTTAATTGGTTATGAGTTTTTTCACCTACTTCATACTGTAAGACAGTGAGGGAGTAATAAATAGGTTAATTGGCTATTAAATATAATTTTGTCACATTTAAGGCTGTTAGGCACGGGCATCTTCACGTTTGAGAGGGTCGGTGAACATTCAAAAACACCTGGCAGTGATTGGTAATGCCTGAGGCTCATCACCTGCGAGTCTTGCGGCCCAGGTGATGAGAGAAGGGTTACCATTGGGACCAACCTTCCTCACCCACTTGGAGTCTTGCAGCACATGCTGGAATGACACCGGAAGGCCTCCCTACCCCAAAAGGGGAAGCCAGGGGGTGGTGAAGTTTGCACGCCACACCCTGACCATGAATGTCTCACCCTATCATATATATAATGTCTCTTAGCCATACTTAGAATGAAGGTGCCTGCTTAGATTACCCTTCTGCAAATTCATCAATGAATGTGGCCCTATTTAAACCCAAAATCTCATGTCTGCCTCATTATTTCCTGTGCTCCACCTTCCCGCAAATGGGTTCTTCTGACTTGTGAATGGGCTTTTCAGTGGTGGTTCCTGTCTTATGGAACTGTCTCTTAGGAGAGGCATGCTGAAGCATCAAAGGTTTTCCTAATGTCTCATTAGGGACAATAAACCCAGACATGTAAAGATAGCAAACAACGGGGTAGTGGATCTTGTTGACCTTGAACAAGGCTAGATCTCCACTAGTGATTTTCACCAGTAACTGTTGGGGCACATTACGTCTATGATTTTTCTAGTGTTAATTCCTGCTTTTTATTTGGTATTATCCAAAATACCATAACAGAAGTCATTGTATGAGCTATGAGATATAAATGAGCAAAAGGGATAGAGCATCACCATGATGGATTCATAAATGACACGAGGTGTAGGTCTGACCCAAGAGAGATTTCAGCACAGATTCCTCTGCTATAATGCTCAATTTCTTGTAGTGGAGGCTGGTAACTCCGTTGTCAGTGTAGAGCACCTCAGATAGCTTCTTTAGGGTTCTGACTGGTTCTGACTGAATCCTGGAGTGGATTTATTGCCCCACTGACATCAAAGTCACCAACCTCCGCTGTATTTTTTGGCAAACCACCAACTCCCACTCTAACCTTCACTTGGTTTCCCTCCCAACCAACTGCTTAACAAGTAGGACTGTGCATGAACACTGCAATCCACTTTGGAGGCTGATTCGGAGTTTCCAAATTCTTCCAACCTGTCTTAGCCTGATTCAAATATGGTCTGACCCACTTTGGGCTATGGAGCTGAAGTGGGATTGGACATCTGAATCATTCACACCCCCCCCCAAGCTACAGCCCCACACCCTCTTATTCACCTGTTTATGTCTGTAATGGTCCATTTATGCCTGCAATGTTGTGTACATTACAGCCTTAGGACCACCATTGTACAACATTTAACTTCCAGAAGAAGAGTCACAATTTTGAAATAAATGGCAACCCATCGAGATGGAGATGGCTGCAGGCCCTCCTCTGATAGATCTATGACTCTAAATAAGGATCAGCAGTCTCACACAGCTGGGCAGGCACAGTCTAGATTAGTCCAAAGTGATCCAAAACACTCCAGAATGAATTGGACTGATCCTGACCATCTTTAGATCTGGTCCAATTTGGTCTGAATAAGTCTGCTTCAGCTCGCAATTCGGATCTGGAGCCGAAGCCATGCACAGCCTATTCACAAGGTTGTCATAAGGAAAAAAATGTGTTCACACCATGTACACTGCAATGAGCAATATCTGATAAAAATGTGTCAAATAAACAAGATACCACTGAAACACAATCAAAATACAGCCAAACATTTAGTTTCAGTTAAAGCTCTTCAAGCCAGCCTGCACAGAAAGATCTCAACATTTCTTAAAAGATGCTCATCTTTGAATGCGATGAGTCTGTAAAGGAGGAGGAAGTTTCACAGTTCTGAAAAAGTTAAAGTTATGAATAGATGTATTGTTAAAAGTCTGCTCTCAAGTGACTATAAAAATTGCAATTGATCAGAGGGGAGGAGGTGGCTGCGTGAGTTGCTTGATTATCAAGTGACCACCTACCACCTTCTATAGTAAAACTGTAAAATGTGAAATAAAACCTAGCCTGGAACATTCAGTTCAAAAAGAGGAGGTGGACTTTAACATTCTATGGAAGCATGTGCTAACCATATTAATACTAAAATCCTTACATTTTCCCTACCCTCAGAGCCAAATATCTAAGACAACTTGGTTTCTCTAGAATCCCTGCAAAAAGAAAAAAGAAAAAAGGAATACATTTGTTGAAGACAGTTCTCTGTACTCAAAGATCCCTTCTCTGCTTCCTTTTAATTAAACAATGAGGTGATTTTTTTCCTTCCTTGTTCAGTGAAGACCCTCTTCTTGAATTCCATTTCCCATATGTGTTGAATATATAAGAGTCACAATAGCAACCCTAAAGCCCAAGTTCACCAACCTGCTGAAGAACACTCAGCTTTGTCTTCTTGTCCGGAGTGCATTTCATGTGATTTGTACTCGACAGCTTGAAAATGACATTTTGCATTTGATTTAATCAACTTTGTTTTCACAGGGCTTGAGCTGTTCCTTTTTAATTAACATTATGAACAAACAGAAGCCTCATCTCTTAGTTTGTCTCTGTAGAAGAGTTCATTATGATGATTGTGTTTATCTTGTTAAACAAGAGTTTTCATTCCATTGCATCCCTGATTTTGCTTCATAGGCCTCATAAATATGAACAGGAGTGATAATGTGGCTTCAATACGAAGAATATAAATGGTGTATGTTTCAGCAGCATCCATGTTGATAAATGGTTCTGGACTCAAGTGGAAGAGTGCTGAAGAATGGAGAACATTGCACACCTCTCTCCCTGCACCTGCTGCAATGTACAGGCAGAGATCTGGTTAGATTTGGCCAAATTTGCTTCAAGATACAAGAAATAAAGCCTTTGTCTCTAAATCAAGCCACTTGGCAATCAAGCATCTGCTGCATTAACTATCTTGTTATATTTCGGGCCTAATCCAAAGTGCTGTTTGAGGTTTGCTTGATTTTAATTTTTTTTATAACCACTAAGGCACTTACATGCATTCCCCAATAGCATATACGAGGCAACGTATAACTTGAGGCACACACTTGATCTCTAGAATTCTCCCTCCTCAAAGTAGAAGGAAATGGTTGTAAGGATTAAGGCAGAAACCCTATGCACACTTCTGTGGGAGTAAGTCTCACTGCATATTTTAAAAAGGTTAAGTTGTGGTAGGCTAGTAAGGGAACATACTGGCTGGTTTCGGACAACACTTTAGTCAATGGTGGGTTGCGTAGCCAACTCACAGTTGGTTATTTTGTGGGTACTCCCCACACAACATATTCCTACACAACTGTGGGTGGTTGGGGTTGGCGTTGAGTGGACTAATAGTCAACCCAGCATTTGACTGACACAGCCCCCGCCCCTCTCCCCTACCTCCCTCAGTCCTCCCGATGCTATCCCAGCAGCCTCTGCAAGTTGCGCCAGTTGTAGCAGAGTGACAGCTGCTACTTTGGTCACTCTTGCCACTTGCCTCTATGGGCTTGTGTTTTAACCCACTCACCACACGCCATTAACACACCCAACCCTCCACACAACACTTTAAACAACTGGCTTCGAGCTAAACAACTTGCAAGCCAGGTGTTTCTCTCCGTTGCTTATTTAAGTGGAATAGCATACCGTCAGTAGTTTGTGAGTGGTGTGTTACCCTCCACACAACACAATAAGCAACACAACTGATGATTGTTCCCCCCATTGCTTAATGCGTTGTCCGAAACCAGCCACTGTTTATTCTCATTGGACAGTATCCAACTGTGTCATTCTGTCAGCTCAACTGATGTTGTACTAGCAGACACTAGGCTCTGAGCTATGCCAAGAGGAGAATCCAACTAAAGTTATGGTGTGTCTGGGCACCACACTTCAATAAGGATGCAGACAATCTGGAGTGTGTTCAGAGGAGGGCAACGAGGATGATTAGGGGTCTGGAAACAAAGCCCTATGAGGAGAGATTGAAAGAATTAAGCATGTTTAGCCTGGAGAAGAGAAGATTGAGGGGAGACATGATAGCACTCTTCAAATATTTGAAAGGTTGTCACACAGAGGAGAGCCAGGATCTCTTCTCGATCAACACAGAATGCAGGACATGGAATAATGGGCTCAAGTTACAGGAAGCCAGATTCCGGCTGGATATCAGGAACAACTTCCTGACTGTTAGAGCAATACGGCAATGGAACCAATTACCTAGGCAGGTGATGGGCTCTCCTACATTAGAGACATTCAAGATGCAGCTGGACAACCATCTGCCAGGGATGCTTTAAGGTAGATTCCTGCATTGAGCAGGGGGTTGGACTCAATGGCCTTATAGGCCCCTTCCAACTGTACTATTCTATGATTCTATGATTCTAAGCACAGTTGCACAAGCAGTCATGCATTTGCATGCTTGCACATAACTTTTGTGCAACCTGTTGTGCAACTGTTGTGCAACTGAAGATTCAGTGGAATTCCACTGGCAGTATTTGAGGTTGCAGAATAGCACCCATTGGATTGTAAATATAGCCAATAGACTGGCAGCTAACAAAATGTTATAAAGTTTTTAGTCAAAGTGCTCTGGATTGAGAACATAAAAGTGTAGTCCCAACACTCTCCAGGGTCAGTTTATGTGTACATGTGTGTATCTGTATGTGTATAAAGAGAGAGAGAGAGAGAGAGAGAGAGCATGATGGTTATGTAGCTGAAATCAGCCTGCCAAGAAACAAGGTTTCAGCATATTAATGGGAACACCCAAGGTAAAAGAGGCAACAAAAAAACATACAACAACAGCCACTGAAATCCTAATGTGGTCTGAGCATACTAAGTGGTCACACAGTATTGAGGTTCTCTTGTGGGACAGATGGAAAAACAGGGTTTGGGGGAAAGTAGGAATGGAATAGCCTGAAAGAAGGCTAATTGGCCAGCTGGAAAACTGAACAGGAACATTTCATAGTGCAACATTTTATTTCAGGTCCCACTGCTAATTACTGTGTTCATCCTCATAAACTGAAGATATTAAAACATTGAAGTATGTATTAAAACATTCCCATTAAAATATTTCATTTTGTTCATATTAAAATATTAAGATAAATTAGTTGATCGATTTGCAAGCAAAAGTGTTGATTATACCTCTTCAAATGTTCTTTTCACAAACCCATCTATTTTTAATATTAAACATCAAAGCAGGCAAAAACCTACTCTAAAATTAAGCAACATTGCTCAAACTAGTATGTCTATGAACTTGAAACACAGACAAGTCGAAATTCATTCACCTACCTTCCCCAGCCCCAATAAAAACAGGGGAGTACTTTCAAATGAGAAATGCATTGGAGAAATGAAATCTGCATCTGTTCAGAGGAAATTATCGAAAATGGGAGGAACTTGCTGAATGCATTATTTAGTAGCACAAATTGTTTGCTTTGGTGTGGTACTTATATTTTATTTTATTCTGCAACAGAACAAAGACGCAGAGGAAATCCTCACAGCCCTTGCAGAAATGCAGCTCCCACTGCTATCATAACAAAGTTTTGAGAATGAACTGTGTAGTAACAGAATTATAGTTAGTAAAAGTTTAATTGGAACTGGCAGTTTGCAGCTGGGTAAAATCCACTAAGCAGTATATTGCAAAATATTCCTTCATTTCGATGGAGCTTGCTCTGATGGTTGCATAGCAACAGTGAATGGTAGATTGTGTCCCCATCTCCTAATTGATGGAATATTTAAAGGGTTAGCTTGTTTACATGCAACAAAATTAAGATTTTTCTATGTTCTCGTAAATTGTAATTCCTAAACATAGTTTTAGCACATTTGCAAACAGTTGCTCCAGTTTAGACATGTCCTCATTACCCACAGCAGTTACATGAGATTGTTCCAAGGCCAGAATTGCACGTAACTGTGCAATATGGAAACAGTGTTCTTGTGATTGTTTTCCTAAACCATTTCCTAAACCATCCCTGTAAGTCTGTATGTTCGGAAGATGTGCAGAGAGCATACTACATGATTGCTTTTCATGTAAATCTCTCTTCAAAGACAGGGCACTATTTTAGTGGGGAGAAAGCCACATCACCCAATGTACCATTTCAGGCCACAGCTCCTATTGAGTATAGAAATTAGCCCATACTTCAGACTACTGTAATGGCTGGGTTCTCCAGGAACTAGGATTCAGGTCCAATAGGTAATATCAGGCATAGCAGGAGTCAAATTCCATGATGGCCAGCACAGCACAGGGGAGAGTTCAGGACCAAGGTCAGACAAAGCCATGGTCAGATATCAGTTAAAGAACGCAAAGAGTGGGTAGTATCATAGAGGGCTTAAAGTAAGCTTGGGCTAAAAGCCAGAAAAGCTAAGCATTTATTTGTTTGTTTATTTATTTATTTATTTATTATATTTCAGTACACCCAATAACAGACTTTCTTGTATGTTGTTCCAACAACTGGCAGATTCAAACTGAGTCTTAAGTAGGACTTCGGCTTTGTAGCAGCTGCTAGCTCCTCCCTCATGTAGTGCCTTCTTCCTTAAAGGGACATGCTTGCTTTTGAACCCTTTTGGTGAGATAGCATGGAGGCAACTAGGGTGTGATGGTGGATTCAGAATCAGTCTCCATGGAATCTGAGGATAGCAGTGTGACATTCTCCAGAAGCAGAGTGGCTGGTTCCTGGGATATTCTCCAACTGAGGGCCCTGAGGAAAGAGAGATGCCAATGGGTGCTTCCATGGCCATGTTCTGTTCTGGGTCTGAGAAGTCTATATCAGAAGCTTTTCCTCCTAAGGAAAGGGAATTGGAACCTGGCCCTGACACCCTAGGGTTGTCTGGCTTCCCCCATTCCATTGCATAATTCTTCCATAGTTTGACTCTGTCCCACATTCTGTGGATGTAGATAGGGAAAAAGGGTGTTCCTGGGAACTGGGAAGGGAGGAGACCAGGCTGGTAGCTATATGGCCACTCAGCTTCCTTCTCTTTGCCTCTGAGGTGTCATTGTTAGTTGGGCGAAATCACCCATCTAGCTGAAATGCTCCACTCTCTTCCTGGCCTGCATTGAGTATTTGGTAGCCTCTGAGTTCAGAGGATGCCAACTATCAAGATAGGATTGTGCCCTGAACTGAGAGTTGAAAAAGGAGTGAAAGGAGAGTTAGGAGAGAGGAACTAGGAGAAAACAGAAATAATGGGCTAGAAGGTGGGTGGTTAGGATAGCTGTTAAATCAGGGAGTCAGTTAAGTTAGGATTAGGCTATTGGAACGATAATTTATTATTCTGTATGAAATAACTATTTGTTCTGGCAGTATTTTGCATTGCTAAATATACTTAATTTCTTTTAATTCATGAATGGGGTTTGGGTGTGGGGGGATTCAAGGAGTATCTGTCTCACCCCAAGTGCTGGCTTTTAAAAGCATAGCCAAGTATACAAAAGGGAGAGTCCTACTGCTCTCTGTTATTGGGGGGGGGGAGAATATTAAGGACTCAACAGGAAAACTGAATAACTTATCCAATGACCTCTAAGGAGCAGTGCAGGGTATTATTTTGTTGACTTACATCCAATACATACTTATATTCATTAAACAAAAAAACTACGGTTTACAAAAACAATGTTAAGGCTCTACAGATTCCAACCAAGCACCAAAAAGCAGGGAAATTGGGAGTTAAGGCTCCCAAGCCTTAACGCCACATCCTCCCTAAGGAAGCAGAAAGTGCAAGTGAAATTCTCATTCTCCCAAAGCAGATAAACCATGAGGACAGGGTGGAGAACATGATATGCAGGGGTGACTGTGGGGTTGTGGAAAACTGATCACGAACAACTTAGAGCCACTTACTTCTCTCTTTTTTGTTTAGAGCAGCCCTTCCCCAACCTGGTGCCCTCCAAAGGTGTTGGACTACAACTCCCATCATTGCAAGTCAGTATGTCCCATGGTCAGGAATGCTGGGACTTGTCATCTCAAAAATCTAGATATGCAATTTGATCTGCAGAGGTGACTGTGGGGTTGTGGGAAATGATGATGAACAATTTAGGACCAGCTACTTCTCATTTCTTAGAGCATCTCCTTATGTTGAGAGTTGCAACCCAACACATCTGACAGGCACCAGGTTGGCAAATGTTGTTCAAGAACAAGGGAAGGCAGAATGTAGATCTCCAGATGTTTTGGAATTCAACTTGTAAAAGCCCCTATCAGCATGGGCAGTTATCAGGAATGCTACGAGTTGATGTCCAAATCATCAGGATAGATCTATTTTCTGCCCACATCTGTACTAAAGTATGATGTTTTCCAGCATTAAGATATGTGACCAATCAAGGAACTACAAAAGAGCTGCATCACTTTAAATAAACTGTCAAAACCAAATGAAACTACAATGAATGAATCTTGAATACCTAATCCAGATAGCCCTTCAGACATCAACATTAGTTTTCAACACATGGCATAGGATGTCTGTTTCTTGAATATCAGATAAAAGATTTCTCTTACTTGTTCAGCAGTGTGAGATCAAAGACAGAGCTACCACTTAATACTTTCATGCGTAAGTATTATTTTAAAATTAAGTATGAATTGATTTTTGTCTTCCCCATAACACATAACATGGGAGTTACAGTGCAACGCATATGGAGAGCACCAGGCTGGAGAAGGTTGACTCCTATACATGTCTTCTCAGAAGCCAGTGGCACTGCATTCACTAGAGCTTTCTCCCAAGAGGTATAGGATTGCAAACTAATCTCATCTGAAAGGTGTTCAAGACAGCCAAACTAAACCTCTTCTGTTCCACTGTTGCTTTGATGAGATGATGTATTGTGCAGGGATTGTGGGGAGTGAACAGTATATTTTTTATAAATACATTTAAAGAAAAAAACCATTGGTTCTTTGAAAGGCAGGATACTGACCAAAAGTTGGAAGTGCCTGGCACATGCTCTGGTTCTAGATCTGTAATGAATAGTGCCCCTTTTGTTATCAAGAGTGCTGCTATATGCGAGATGTGTGTGAGAGAAAAGTATTGGGCAGACCATGTATTTGGTAAGGGTATGGAACAGCATTCCCCATCCTGCTGCCCTCCAGGTGTTTGAGATGATAAGTCCCAGCATTCCTGACCATGGGACATACTGACTTGCAATGATGGGAGTTGTAGTCCAACACCTTTGGAGGGCACCAGGTTGGGGAAGGGCTGCTCTAAACAAAAAAAGAGAAGTAGGTGGCCCTAAGTTGTTCGTGATCAGTTTTCCACAACCTCTGCATATCATATTCTCCACCCTGTCCTCATGGTTTATCTGCTTTGGGAGAATGAGAATTTCACTTGCACTTTCTGCCTCCTTAGGGAGGATGTGGCGTTAAGGCTTGTGAGCCTTAACTCCCAATTTCCCTGCTTTTTGGTGCTTGGTTGGAATCTGTAGAGCCTTAACATTGTTTTTGTAAACTGTAGGTTTTTTGTTTAATGAATTTCATGGCTTTGTGTAACGGATGACTGGATATTATACAGTTGACAACCAAGCCAGCATCAGCCAGAATGTTATACCATCTTGACATCCAATATAAAATCAAAGCTAGTGTTATGTGTTGAACTCACTTTTAACATTAATAAATCAACCAAAATGCTTGCATCTCCCTCATTTTTAAAGATAAAGAGATGAAACCTGGCATCATGGTAGCTCTTAAGTAGGGATATAGCTATGCCAAGTATGAAGCAGATCCGTTCATGCCTTGATTTTTAGGAATTTTTTAAAGTTCAAACAGAAATCTCTTTGGGGTCCAGGACCTTGAGCAGTACAAGTTTAAAAAATGAAATTAAAGATAAAGAGATGAAACTTGGCACCATGGTAGCTCTGAAGTACGGATTTAGCCATGCCAAGTTGGAAGCAGATCCGTTCATCCCTTGATTTTTAAAAATATTTAAACCCTAAATTTAATTTTTTTAATTAACTAAAATGCTTACAGTTCCATCATTTTTAAAGATAAAGGGATGAAACTTGACAGCATGGTAGCTCTTAAGTAGGGATTGAGCCATGCCAAGTTGGAAGCAGATCTGTTTATGCCTTGAGTTTTAGGAATTTTTAAAACTTCAAACCCAATACTCCTCTTTGGGGTCTAGGGCCTTGAGCAGTACATTAAAAAGAAAGAAAGAAAGTAAAGATGAAGAGATGAAACTTGGCACCATGGTACCTCTTAAGTAAGGCTTTAGCCATGCCAAGTTGAAAACAGATTGGTTCATGCCTTGAATTTTAGAAAAAAAATTGAAGTCAAACTTTTTAAAAAAATATCCTAAAAATCATGGCACGAACCGATCTGCTTCCAACTTGGCATGGCTCAATTCTAGGGTGACCATTAGGGTGTGGCGTAGTGGCTAATGTGTTGGACTGGGAGCTGGGAGATCTGGGTTCTACTCCCCACTTAGCCATGAAAACCCATTGGGTGACTTTGGGCCAGTTGCAGACTCTCAGCCCAACCCATCTCACAGGGTTGCTATTGTGAGGATAAAATGGAGAGGAGGAGGATTATGTATGCTGTCTTGGGTTTCTTGGCGGAAAAAAGGTGAGATATAAATGCAATAATAAATAATAAAAAACTGTCAGGATTTCCCCAGATTTCTCCTGGTTTTTGTTCTATCCTCAGTGTCAGGGGGGATTTTATGCAATAGTCTATAATGACCTGGAATTACACACTTTCCCTTTTAAGGCCACTATTAGCGTGGCAGGGGGGAATGACACGCTTTCTGGAGGTGTGTCATTCTCTACCACTGCTCCAATCAAGGCCTTAAAAGGGAAAAAACGTGTAATTCCCAGGCATTATAGAAAAGGGCCTGAGCGATGGGGTGGGGTGAGAATGACATACTTTCCCCTCCTCCGCTCCAATTGGGGACTTTAAGGTGGCCCCAGAAAGCCATTTTCCTGCCCCCCCACTAGGCGTCCTCTTTTTTGGTTTCCCAAATATGGTCACCCTACTCAGTTCTTGCACAAGCTGCATATCCATCCCTAGATATTTACTCAAAAGTAAGACCCATTGAATTTCCTTGGTTCTTGAAAAGCAACACATTTGCTTTTAGATTTGCCAGTCTCCGCATTCTATGTGTGCTATGAATGCCTGCTCTGTCTGTCCCTATAGTTTCCTGCAAGGTCCAGCCAGGGGAAGCCAGTAAATTAAACCCAGGGGTGGAGGGTGGGATTCCCTCAGGTTCATCTGACAGCAGGTGCTATAGAACTTGGACCTTCCAGGAGTGTTGAGGGTGGATTTCTGGCAGACCCAGCCAGGCAACTTTATGGCCTGTTAGTCCCTCCATCTGGTAGCCCGCAGAGCACCTGCCTCATAAGGCAAATGGCCACATGAGAACTGTTATTATGGCCTGCTACTTTGTTTGTCTTTCGTAGTCTGTGGTCCAGATCTCTTCAGAAGGGGGAATAGTGTTTTGTGGTTGGGGTCAGTCAAAATTATCTCCAGGGGTCCCTTACTCAGTGCCTCTGATAGCAAAGAGATTGAGGATTTTCTCTAACTCTGTTACTCTTGAAGTTACTAGGCCTGTTGAAAATAGATTTTATAACATAAGCATGAAAACAGTGAATACCCCTTTTAACTTGTTAAACCAATGAAAACATGCCACACAAGAAGTCTTAAGATATGAATGGTTTATAAAGAAAAGTAAATGCAAAAGAACATCAGATGCAGAAGTGAAATCTGAAACATTACTACTACTACTAGTACTAGTAGTAGTAGTATCCTGCCTTTTGCCCAATGCTGGGCCTCAGGGCAGCCTTACAAAACTAAAACATATACAGCTAAAACCTATAAATAGGAATATACTAGGCTGACCATAAGAAAAGGAGGACAGGGCTCATGTAACTTTAACAGTTGTAGAGAAAAGGGGATTTCAGCCAGTGTCATTTGTATGCAATTAGTTCCTGGTGAAATTCCCTCTTCATCACACCAGTTAAAGTTGCAGGGGCCCTGCCTTCTTTTGTATATGGTCACTCTAGTATAGTGCCTGCAACTTTAACTGTTGTGATGAAGAGGGAATTTCACCAGGAACTAATTGCATACAAATGACACTGGCTGAAATTCCCTTTTCTCTACAACTGTTAAAGTTACATGAGCCCTGTCCTCCTTTTCATATGGTCAGCCTAAATATACAAAAGTTAAAAATATAATGAAATACTTTTCAATATAAAGCATTTTAAACATTTTAAATACATAACAATTTAAAAGTCAAAGGTATAGACAGAGGTCCAGATGATTTGCCAAAGGCCTGCTGGAACAAAAAAGGGTTTGTCTGCTTCCAAAAACACATCAAGGAGGGAGCCAGTGTAGACTGCAAGGATTAGAAAGAAAATCCATGTGTACACTATGCAAAATACACGACAGCTCAACTGTTTCTAAACCTTATTTAAAAAACAGGGTGACTAGGCCGAAACCAACATTGTAGGCCCAGAAGCACTTTGAAAGGTTTCAACATTGTACTTAAAATTTACACCGGCCCAAACTAATTAAATGAAGTGTTTGAAGCTTTCAACTTTATAGCCGTATGGACCAAACTCTTAGAAAAGAGGGAAATTAAAAGAAAAGTATAGCTACCTATTCCCAGGGGAGATCTGAAGATCAGGTTACCATGGATCCAGAGGAGCCACACCCTGCTTCACCAGGGAGCAAAAGAGCAAACTGTCCTTATGAAAATAGCCCAAAATACTCTCAGAGCCAACGGAATGCATGTTCCAGAAGAGAAAAGAGAAACTCTTCTTCTTCTTCTTCTTCTTCTTCTTCTTCTTCTTCTTCACTCAAAAGATCTGTGCTAGAGGCAGCGGCCATTTCACCCACCCACCCCACATTCTAAGGCAGGAGGGAGGGGGGAGAGCGACGCTACTAGGCATGTGTCAGTGTCGTGTTATGAGGGAAGATGGCCGCCTCATTGACTTGAATGAGAGGTTAAAATAGTCCTTAAAAGTCAACCGAAGGGAATTTTTAAAAAACGAAAAGATTTCCACCAACTACAGTCAAGGAGGAAGAAGACCCCACCAATGGATTAATTAATAAGGCTCTAGAAATTATGCAAATTGTGAGCACAAAAAGTCTCAACCCGGAAGTAAATTTACAAAAGCAGGAAGACAGGTTTGTATTCCTTTTCTTCCTTAAACTGCTCTCCTTCCCTCAATCTTTCACCAATCTTCTTGAAATTTTCAGGTAATGTAAAACAAACATTTCTTTCTGGCACCTGTAAATTTCAGAAAGGTTGTTGAAGCATTTTCGATTTTATGGCTGTTAGAATGACCCCCCCCCAATTATCACTTTAACAAGGCGGAATGTGTTTTTTACTGACGGCCCTTAACAATGGAGGCATGACTGTGCCTCCATTAATAAATAAATGAGGTGGAATTCAGAGAGCTCACATTTTGATGATTGATACATTCCTAATGCCATGTTAGGAAGAGAACTCATGTTTAGCACATAATTATGGATTCCCACTTGATCTGAAGTGTGGGAGCCACACTACTGCTTTATAGCAGTATTGAAGTATGCTGACAACTGTTGGGGCCCATTGACACATACCATATATTGCTTTCATACCGCTATATCCTACTTGATGTGGCTCCTGCCTTTTATATACTGCTTTCATACTACTTTCATAGTGCAATATCCTGCTTGATGTAGCTGTGGCCTTAGACTACATTGTTTTGATTAAACACCCTCCTAATGGACAGGTCTTTGCTAGGGAAGACATTTGCCTTTCCATTATCCTTTTCAGACAAATGGTTTTTTTTAATGAACCATGAGTGCCAGCTTGCCACTATTCGCACCAATCATTGCAACTTTGGGTATCTCTCTGAACATTCTTTTTTAAAATACACACACACACACACACACACACACACACAAATTGAGTCACAGCAAAGATCCATCTATCTCTGCAGTTTCTCTCTTTACTATGGCCAGCCACATTAGCCAGAGACTCTCACAAGTAAATACGATTATGCTAGACATTTCATATATACCACCCAAAGCCTCCCAAAATCTCTGGAAGACAGTGGTATACAGATTATGGGAAGGGAAATTGCACCTGAAGTGCAGATTGTGGGTTCTCTGCAGATGGATACTATGTGAAACTGGAACACATTTTGTAGATGTTTTGATTCTTAGCATGGCTCCTTTGTAGTTCCTACTTTGTAAATGTTTTGTAGTTCCTACATGGTAAATGTTTTGTAGTTCCTACTTGGTTTGGCACTGCCCCATGTGGGCTGACTTCTTTTCTTTCCCTTTGAGCTACCTGGCATTTACTAGAGAGGAGGGCAAGCTTTTCCATCTGTCTTTGTTACACTTGGGAGCCTCGTAGTGACAAAGTCTGAGGACCCTTGGCTGAAATCCAATCACACAGAATAAAGATTCATTCCATCCTTCCAGAATAAGTTTAAGAAGTGATGGCCACAGTAGAGCAACCCAATGGTATACAAAATAAAATGGAACAGGACTATATTATACTTGATCTACAGCGAATTTTGTAGAAACATGAATTGGAAGTTATTATAGCAGCATGACATTTTCATTATAAACCCCTATTTTCAGCGCTTCATAATTCAGCAACAGGCATTTGCTCCAGGGTAAAACAACATAGGAGTTTTCGGGCTGGCAGAAAAGAATGTCTATGTATGCATGCTTTTATGTGTGAAATATAGAAGAAGAGGGAGAAGACGAAACTCATGATTGTAGGCCATATTTGACTGCATTTATTATTACGTGCTCGCCACAACATCAACATCCCATTTTAAGAGAAAACAACAACAACATAGTTTAAAGAAGTTAAAAATAGATCTGCAACAACATTGGCGCTTTATCATTATATTGAGTACAAAAGAAAGTGGCTGGTGATCTATTGATACTGTCAGCTCTATGGAGGAGGAGGGTGCACCATAGAGCCCCACAAGAGCAGACCATAACACCTCTTACAGGTTTCCAAGAGGAGAGAAGTGAAATCATCAGCCACCTTTTTTTCTGTGTGGTAGCAGCAATTCTGCTCTGGAGTTCAGCAGCATCCTAGGGCCAACCTTGGGCTCCACAGAAAAAGCCCTGGGGGCTGCATGCCTTACCATGCCTAGGTAATTGCAATAGAACCATTCATAGTCTGTTTACAAGCAGATTGCATTTTATTTCATTTTTAAACACTATTTTTCTTAAGCATGAAAAGGAATTAAGTAAATTCAGTTGCTAGCTTTATAAATGTGACAACTAGAAGAACTGGTGAAAATGTACAGATTTCTGTTGGTTAATTGTTTAGCAGGAGTGTATAGTGAATGATGTCTGCTTCAGTGGCTGCATGACTTCTCTCAGACATGAAGAAATTTGCTATCCACATACATGATGCAGACAGGTAGCTTTAGGCTACTTCCACACAGAGTTTTGGTCAGCTGATTCAGCATACCCAATCTCCCATAGCCACATGATCAACAGAAATATTCAACCCAGCAATCTGGGAGAGTTGCAAGGCCTACAATTATGGCAAAACCTACTCTGGGCAATGTTGCATAAAATCTATTAAACACAATGGGTCCTTTCTTCATGGCACTAAATGCACTAGCATAGATTTAAAGCCACAAACACACAATTCAGTGTGATGTTTTCATGTGCAGGGTCTATTAAAATGGCTCAAAATGGTACCAGTCTTGATTAATGATATATTTCAAATCAGCAGTATGAGAAATTTCTACATGATGAATATGCAAGGATCATTTGACCTCCTAAAATACAGGCATAAATGTTTTAGGGCCTGGTCCTACCACTGGGAAGAGTGTGGTAGCTGCCTAAGTGACAGAGGCTGGAGTGGAGGGGGGACACAAGGAATGATGGCATGGAGTTGGAGAACAGAGCTGACAGAGCCACTCGGCCTGCTCTGTGCCCCCTAAGTTAGCCTGCTTTCACCAATTATGGAGGAGGACACTCTTCCATAGTGAGTGCTGAAGATTCAACTCTCAGACTGGTTGGCTTCTGTATATGGTGTGTGTGTGTGTGTGTGTGTGTGTGTGTGTGTGAGAGAGAGAGAGAGAGAGAGAGAGAGAGAGAGAGAGAGAGAGAGGTCTTGCCTTCACCTCAGGCAGCAAAATATCTTGGGCTAGCCCTGACATTTTCAAATATTCTACAATGAAAGCACATGTAATCAATACTTATGGAACATCTGTGAATTAGATGCTAATCTTTCACATTATCTATGTATTTACTTGTTTGTACAAAATATAAGTGTATAATACCTTTGACATTACTGTAATTGCAGTTGTCAAGAATTAAGCCTCAGCAGTTACTACTCAACTAGCAAATTAGGCAGATTGTATGTCAGAAGGCAGAAAATTCGCTATCTTCCTAGTTCTTACCTCATTAAAATACTGGGGATGATAAAATAAAGTAACATTTGTTACATTCTAAGGAATATGGTATTCTACCTCTTCTTGACCATGCTGGAGAATCAGATTTCAAAAACCACAACGAAGCTAGATATAAGATGTAGTTTTGTGTTTGATGTTTGATGTTTTACTTAGTGTGTTTGAGAAGAGGTGGACTTCATTTTCTTGAAACATCAATTCCATTAGGTCTAATGCACATGTAGAGCTCTGTTGTATAGGAAGAGGCTCTGGTTGTTGTTTTTTAACTTCAAAGTCAGGGGCAATTCTGGGTATGTGCCTAATTTCACAGAACAGCTTGTGTACATCAGGAAGCTATCGTGTTATGGTGACTATTTTCAAGGTTGGACAAGGAGGCCTAGAGTGAAGTCTGTTGACAGAAACTCTGTCTGTAGGCTTTCTAAAAGAAATGTAGAATAAAAATAACACATATATCCTTTACATGCCTTCCAAAACACGTTCCATTTTGGGACAGTTACATTACATATAGCCAGTTGGAGTCTTCTTTCCAGCAGTGGAGGCAAGCATTTCACATGGCTAATGAGGCTGGCAGGTCACCCACTGCCCCCTAACTGAACAGTGTGTGATCTATTTGTGGATTTGTGGGGAGGACTCAGATTATTAGGATTCAACAAATGCTGCCCAAGGATTTGCTAGGCCAAATGTCTTATTTACATCTCTGTGTGAGTCATATCAATAGAGGAACGGAGTGTGCAGAGGAATTGGATCACCAAGTCTAGGCTCATAAATGACCCAAACATTTTGATGATAGCAACCACTCAGTCCTTCCCTCTAAGATTCATTTCAATGAAGATAACTTGCACAGAAACCTGCTAGCATAGACATTATGGGATAGTAATAGAAGTGAAGGACCAAAGAGGAGACTGACGAGTCTCCTTCCTCTCTCTACAGAACTCCTCTGTCCATCACAGTGTCGACCTGAATGTGCTTACCAATGTATTAATTACTTACATCTATTGCTTTGGGTTGTTCTTATCTACCTCTGCCCTCCTGTTATTATGTAGCCAACATCTGTAGGCTGCTTAAAAGATCCTGCAGTTTATTCCACTTCTGAGATTGCACGGGAGTAAGTTCTTCACATGTGGTTGTGACACTTTGGCTGCATTTGGACAACATATTAAGCAACTGGGGGGGAACAATCATCAGTTGTGTTGCTTATTGTGTTGTGTGGAGGGTAACATGCTGCTCACAAACTACTGACGGTATGCTATTCCTCCCAAATAAGCAACTGAGAGAAACAACTGGCTTGAAAGTTGTTTAGCTCAAAGCCAGTTGTTTAAAGTGTTGTGTGGAGGGGTGAGTGGGTTAATGGTGTGTGGTGAGTGGGTTAAAACACAAGCCCATAGAAGCAGGCAGCAAGAGCAACCAAAGCAGCGGCTGCCACTCTGCTACAACTGGTGCAACTTGCAGAGGCTGCTGGGATAGAACTGGGAGGACTTAGGGAGGAGGGAGGATGGGGAGAGGGGCAGGGGCTTTGTCAGTCAAATGCTGGGTTGACTATTAGTCCACTCAACACCAGCCCCAACCACCCACAGTTGTGTAGGAATATGTTGTGTGGGGAGTACCCACAAAATAACCAACTGTGAGTTGG
Organism: Anniella stebbinsi; assembly: GCA_029215795.1. NCBI lineage: Eukaryota > Metazoa > Chordata > Lepidosauria > Squamata > Anniellidae > Anniella > Anniella stebbinsi. The sequence goes on from JARDYH010000002.1 coordinate 56,641,303, forward strand.
CTACTCAACCCACCATTGACTAATGTGTTGTCCAAATGCAGCCACTATCTTAGCCCCTTTGCTGCTGCTGCCCCTGTCCAGCTTTTACTATCTGGCCTCACAGTTCTAAAGCTCAGCAACTTGGCCTCAGTCAAGCCTCTGAGTTCCTGCTGCCACCAGTACTTTCCTCAGGTACACTTCAATGACCACACCAGTTGGATGAAATTAACAAGATTTATTGATGTAAAGTATATTTCCTCAGTTCATTTGCATAGCGGTTTCAAGTACAATGCTTATATGTTTCAAACTGTTCTTAAAGCTAATCTTTCTTTTCACAATATTAAATCCATCAAACACCTCACGTTTCCTCAAATACATTTTGGCTGAATTCGGACGACACAATAAGCAACTGGGGGGGTAGGGACCAATCGCCAGTTGTATCAACTATCGTGTTGTCCGAATGCTGCCATAGTCAATTCAGCACTGATCCTAATCCACACCACATTTGATTATTTATTACCATGTTGTGTGGGGAGTACCCCCTAGATGAACAACTGTAAAGTTGATTATTACCCCATCATTGACTATCGTGTTGTCCGAATTCAGCCACTCACTCTCCAGCTCCTCCCACTCTCACACACCCCACCAATCCAGGCATTCCAAACAACTAGCCAATCAGCACTCACTTACCATTCATTCCATACTCACCCAGACCTGCAACACCAAACAATAATAACTTTTGCAATACATTCACATCCCTAAACGGTAGAACATCACAGTGGTATCGATTAAGAAGTTGCAAACAAAGTTATCTGCCAACCAGGCAGTGCATTCTTTTAACATACTTTGTGCAAGCTCTCTCTACTGATACAATAGTGTAGCAGGGAATTGTCTTACCTGGAAAGGCACTTGTGTGATGTTCAGCTGCTGTTGAGATCCTTGTATATAAAAGATTGTTAGTAGTTGTTTATAAAATACCAAAAGTTCCAGGAAAGAAGTTAAATAGACTCACAGTTATGTTGTAACCGGGTAAGTATAAGGGGGGAGTTCATGTGTGAGTGCTAATTGGATGATGGCGGGGGAGTGCCTGGATTGGCTGGCTGTGTGAGAGTGGGAGGAGTTGGAGAAGAGTGGATATATATATATATATATATATATATATATATATAGCTGACAGGAGCAGAGTGTGTGTGTGGGGGGGATTTTAACTGACTAGAGTTAGGAAGGGTTGGTGTGCTTGGTTGTTTTGATAGAGTTAGTTAGAGAGAATACCTAGAGAGGGGTAGAGTAGCAAGAGAACTTTGAAGTCTCTATTTGAAATGTTTTAAGAGAAATTACTAACTGAAACCATTAAGCATTGTGCCTGTAACCTTTACGAGTATATACCTGAGGAAACCATCACACTTATTGACATACATATACTTCTGTTAATAAATTCTGTTCATTACAACTGGTGTGATCATTGGAAGTGTACCTGAGGAAGGTACTGGTGGCAGCGGACAGAAGAAGGGGGATTTGAGGGCTAGGGTGCTGGGCTGTGGAGCTGTGGGACCTAAAAGAATAAAGGTGGGATAGGAGCAGCAGCAGTAAGCCTAAACCCTTAAACACATCATAAGCACAGGGGGATTTGAAGTAAGCCCTGAGTGCGAGTGGCATGGACAGCCCTGTTGTGTAGCCCAGTGAGTGTCACGGGTGCAGGCAGGGCATCACAAGTTGCAATGAAATAATAATAGAGAATTAAAATCACGCACACCATGTTTTGGCTTAAAGCACATTATAGCTGATTTACTGCTCAATAAATACAACAAGCTTCCACAGAGGATCACAAGCCAATGGAGAGAAACAACACAAAGATAGGCATGTTATTAGATGCTTGCCTAATTACTAACTGGGCTGATTAGAGATGTTCAGTATGGCTTCCATGCAGTGGTTTTATACTTATAATCTGTACTTTGGAGCCCAGAAATGTGCTTCCAATGAGGCAAGACAAGTTGTCTTTGGGAAAACAGCTGAATGTAAAATGATCCAGCAAAGACATTGTGAATAGCTGTTACTTGCTATCCTAAATCACCCAATAATGATACATAACAACTTTACAAACCACATTTATTTTAGGATCCTGTTGCTGCAGAAATACCAATTTGATCTGTTTTATTCTGATGAAAACATTCTTGTGAATGATAGATATGCCACAGCAACATCTGGATATTATATTAGATTAAATTTTCCTATAAGCACTGCCTGATTATTCTTTTCCCACCATATTATCTATGCACAGTCCACATACAAACTGATATATGCACAGAAAAAAACAACCCTTGATACTACAATCTTGTATCTATTTCCTAAAAAGCTCTGATTACTGAACACCCCCAGAACATGTTCAGAGTGATAATTCAGTGAAAAAGGCTAGCTATGTTCTGATCCTGACCGAAATTAGGGTAGTAGCAAAGGGTTTCTTCATAATAACAGAGGAGCTATCTGCAGTTGGATTAAGCTAATGCTTTTGATGTCGATTAGAAGAAGAACTCTTATTTTGTGATTCAGGACTTGTGAGTACATGGACGAGTTCATTTAGGAAAGAAATTGAAAACACTGAAAGAAAAAGATTAAAGAGAACAGCAAGAAGGAAAAAGCTTGCAAAGCGGAAAAAACCTAAGCGTACCAGGAGCAATGTATCCACTTATTTTGTTCTTTCAGGTTTCTAAAAAATTAAAAAAGAACCATGCTGGAATCAGTCAAACCACCAAAAGTTTGCTTACCTGCAGAATGCAGCTGGAGAGCTGACCAACAATGTGCCATCGATGGTTGCTAAATGACACAGGCCTGTCTCTTTTATAATGTTTTGATTTATTATTATTATTATTATTATTATTATTATTATTATTTACATTTATATACTGCCCCATCGCCGAAGCTCTCTGGGCAGTTTACAAAGATTAAAATACTGAACGTGAAAAACAGATATACAAAATGTAAACCATAAAAACAGAATACTTGTCACTATTTTGGGGTCAATTAAAACTCAACATATAGTGGCACTGCTCAGAAGACACCTTAAACTAGGGGTGTGCACAGACCCCCAAGATCGGATTGGGACCAGATTGGGACCTCCAATTTTGTTCCAGATCAGATTGGAACATAATCGGAGGTCCCCTGGATCAGACCCGATCCCGATCCAAAAATTGGATGTCCGATTTTCATATCGGCCTCCATTTTTCCCCATAGACTTGCATTGGGGGAAAGAAAGCTTTCCCCCAATGCAAGTCTATGGGGAAAAATGGTGGCGGGGAGGTGAGTGGGGGCTTAACTTCCCCCTCCCTGCCCCTCCCCCCTCATGCTTCTTACCTGCAGGGGCCTTCTGCTCCCGTCTGCTGGCGCCCGTGGGCACCAGCGAACAGCAGCAGACGACCCCGGCAGATAAGCCCCCTCTTCCCCTTCGCGCTCCTTACTTGACGGGGCCATCTACGGACGGCCCCGGCAGGTAAGTGGGAGACCCCTCCCTCCTCCCCCTCATGATCCTCCTTACCTGTGGGCCCGTCCTCTGCCATCCGCTGCCACCTGAGCATCAGCAGATAGCATCGGACGGGCCCCGGCAGGTAAGCCCCCCAACGATCCTTCTTACCTGCGGAGCCGTCCGCCGCCTTCACCTGCCGTAGATCCATTGAGCACTAGGTTTCGCGGCCTAGTCCTCAGTAGAGCACCAGGTGATGACCACCTGGTGCTCTACTGAGAATTAGGCTGCGGGGGAGTGGCCTAACGGACATGGAGTAGAGTCAGAACTCTCTTGCTTTCATAAAGAAGCAATGAAATATTTACAAAATCCCTAATTTGGAGGTGATGGATTCTTGAATAACGATTTGATTTCGGGTCTGGAAGCTTTACTGCATCTGTGGTGAGAGAAGCAGCTGGATAACTACTATAACAGCAGAGGAGAAAACGAAACTGTTTTGGAGATGGACGGGAGCTTTGACAGAGTGCCAACTGAAGGTAATTAATGGACTTTAATTGGAAGCAGCAAGGTTAAGATAACTTTAGAGGGAGAGGCGGAAGTGATTTAAGTGGAAAAAGTGACTTTTAACCTCCAGTTGAAGGAGCTAGAAGCCGAAGCGCAACTGTTGATTTGAGCCAAGAGGATATAGGTGAGGGGTGTGGATTTATGAGTTTAGCTTTATGAAAAGAAAGCAAAAAGGTGATAAATCCAGTGCCCCCGCCTGGAGCAGATTATCGAAAGATCATCCATCTGATAGGAACTGGCAGCGTCTCGTGAGGGTTGCTGGAACTATGCGAGACAATATGTCGGACAAGCAGCAGCAATCGGACAAGACAGGGAAATCCCCGGGTCACTCCGGAAATACTGAATATGGCACAGCTCCTAAAGCAGCAGGTGCAGTACCAAAACCAGCCAAAGAGAGTCAAGCAGAGACCTCAGATAATTTAATGAGCAAAATTCAGAATGTGGTGGAGGTGGCTTTACTGAAGCAGGAGGAAAGATTAATGCAAAGAATCAAGGACTCACAGCAAGAATTTATTGTGGACCTTCAAACTGTGGTGGATAATGTGGAGAGAATGGAGAGGAATACAAAGAAGCTGCAGGAAGACAGCAAGAAACAGGGGGACCATTTGAAGGAGATGGACTTGCGCTTAATTGCTTTGGAAGATCGGGACAGGAGAGTTAACATTCGAATTAGGTTTTTTGGAGAGAGAGAGGGAGAGAGTCCTAAGGATTTAAGAGACATAATCTTGGCATGGATTAAGGAAATTGAACCTCAAGAAACCTGGGAGATGGCGGATATTGAGAGGATCCACAGAGTGGGTTATAAGAAGAAGGGGATGCTCCCAAGAGATATAATTGTCAAATTTGCTAATTACTATAAGAAAGAAAAGTTGATGCAAGCAATTAGATGTCAAGCCCAGCTGATGCTACAAGCAACATCAATTGAGGTTTACCAGGATCTATGCCCTCAAACTGTACAGTGGCAGAAGAGTGTTAGACTGTGTACAGTGGCTTTACGGAAGAGATCGGTAACATATAGTTGGGGATACCCAGTCTTTCTGAGATTTATGTGGAAAGGGAAGCAACATGGAATAACATCATGTGAGCAAGGGATGGATCTTCTGGAAAAGCTGGGCTTAGTGGATCCCACGGTTGTTGGAGAAACAAAGCAGGATGAAGGTGCTGGAGGGGAAGTCTGTCCTGATCATCCACAGGAGGAAGGTGCCGTAGGTGGAATCCGTCAATGAAGAAATATTATTGTAAAAGGGATAAGAAAAGATTATAAGAGAAGGGAGGGTCGGATTTTTGCTCCGGGAATGTTGGGTTGCTTCTCCCCCCCCTGAAGGGTTCTAAGAATAATTGGGCCATTGCCCAGGAAGGCCTGGTGAGGAGGGGGTGAAGATGGGGGGTAAATGTGGGTGTGTGTGTGAGGGAGGGGGGTATGTGTATCACAGAGGGAGACCAATATAGAGATGTGGGTGAAAGAGAGAGATGGAAAATAAATTAAGGGTTGCAACTTTAAATGTTAAAGGGCTAGGAACTGTTATAAAAAGGAAGAGAATAGAAATGTTATTAAAAAAAGAGAAAGCTGATGTAATTTTTTTGCAGGAAACTCATCAAACAAAGGAGGGTGTAAATGAGCTTCGGATGAGGGAAGTGGGCGTTTACGAAAAGTCTTTTGGCACTTCTAAAGCGAGAGGTGTAGCGATTATAATTTCAAAAAAATGTGGTATTACTATACAAAGGGTGAAGAAGGATGAAGCGGGAAGGTTTCTGATAATTTCTTGCATAGTAGGAGAGGAGGAATATGTATTGATTAATGTATATGCTCCAAATGGAAAACAAATGGAATTTTTCGATGAAGTTTTTAATGCAGTGGGTGAAGTGGGTAAAAAGAATATTGTGATGGCAGGTGACTTCAATATGGTATTAGACAAAGGGAAAGACAGGGATAATATATTAAGAGTTCTTAAGAGTGGTGGGAGGACGGGGTTAAGCAAATTAATGGAGAGAAAAGAATTAATGGATGTTTGGAGAGTATTAAAAGGGGAAGAAAGGAAATACACTTTCTACTCACCAAGGTTTAAGAGTTATTCTAGGATTGATTATATTTTTGTGTCAAAGAATATGATGTCTAAACTTATAGATTGTGCTATAGGGGTAATTAAAGTCACAGACCATGCATTAATGACGATGGATATTAAAATGAAGAAGGATTATAAACAAGTTAAGAGATGGAGAATCGATACAAGGCTATTAAATAATAAAAATATAGTGGAGAACATAAAAAAAGAAATGCAGGAAATATGGGAAATTAACGAAAAGGACTCAAACTCGCAGGGGTTAATATGGGACACTATGAAGGCTGTAGTAAGAGGGATTTGTATTAGGGAAATGTGTACCCTAAGAAAACAACAAGAAGCACAAAATAAAGCTAAGAGAGACAAAAGATAAACGCCTATTTGCCCAAATCCAAGCTAAGAAAAAAGAATTAGAAAGAGAAGAGTTAGAACAAGTCCAGAGGGATTTGCTATATTTAAGGAGGGATTTTTTTGAATATAGTAATGAAAACTCGAAGATGCTGGCTAGGTCCACTCAGTCAAAAAAGGCTAAGAGCATGATAGGGACAATTAGAGATAAGACAGGGAAAAGTTGTAACTTAATGAAGGATAAATTAAATATATTTCAGGAGTTTTATAGAGAATTATATACATCAGATATGGGATCACAGGTTAAGGTATTGGAATATGTAGAGAGGAATTGGAAAATAAGATTACAGGGGCAAAATAGGGATTATATGGAAGGATTAGTTACTGAGAAAGAAATAGAAGGAATTATTGCTAAATTAAAAGGAGGGAAATCTCCGGGATTGGATGGTTTGGGGCCGGAATATTATAAGGTTTTTAGAGGAATTTTAATACCAAGATTTAAAAAATTATTTAATAGTATAATAAAAGGAGGAAAGACCCCCCCCCCCATCGTGGGATCATTCCTTGATCATATTAATCCCGAAACCAAGAAAGGATTTGACTGACCCAGCATCTTATAGACCAATATCCTTAATAAATCAAGACTCAAAAATATTTACAGCAATAATGGCAAAAAGGATGAGTACGTTTATACATAAATATATTAGAAAAGATCAATGTGGATTTATCTCAGGAAGGCAAATGCCTAATTTAATTGGAAGAGTCTTAAATATAATCAATACTATTAAAAAAGGAATTTAAAAGCAGGTTTGTTAGCATTGGATATATTCAAAGCCTTTGATTGCGTGGAATGGCCAGCACTTAAAACAATTTTGAAAACATTTGGGCTTGGAGTAAAATTTATGGGAGTGATGGATCAACTGTATAACAATAATAAAGCAGAAATAATGGTTAATGATGGGTTAACACAACAGATTATACTAGCTCGAGGAACAAGACAAGGTTGCCCACTTTCACCGATCTTATTTGCGATAGTGATAGAAATTTTGGCAAATGTTACAAGGGAGGATTCAAGATTGAAGGGGATAAGAGGGAAGGAGAAGATTAAAATAAATATGTTTGCGGATGACACATTACTGACATTAGAAGATCCCCTGAAGGTTGGGGAGCTGATTAAAGAGCATTTGAGAGAATTCGGGGAGATTACTGGTTTACAAGTTAATTGGGGGAAGTCAGAAATGATGTTATTTAATTATAACAAAGAGGAGATGGAGGAAGGTAAAGTAAAGTTAGGCCTTAGGCTTAAAAATGTAGTACGTTATTTAGGAGTTAATATTGCAAAAGATTTAGATAGGTTAGAGGAAATTAATTTTGCAAGTTTGAAAAAACAGGTAGGGGAAAAGTTAGAGGTATATAGAAAATTAAAACATTCTTGGTTTGGTAGAATAGCGGTTATAAAAATGAAGATATTACCTAAGATTAATTTTTTGTTTAGAATGCTACCGATTAAAATATCAGATGCAGAGTTAAAGAGCTGGCAAAATATGATTAATGCTTATTGCAACGGAGATAAGAGAGCTAGGATTAACAAAGGGTTATGGTATAAGACACAAAAGAAAGGAGGTTTGGGACTTCCAAATATAAAGAATTATCATTGCTAATCAGTTAAGATATGTTATAAATAGTATATTAGGGGAGGAAGACTTAGAATGGCTAGGAACGCAAACAGGGGAACTAGATTTTAAATTGCAAATTTTTGTTTTTAATAATAAAATTCAAAAGAAAGATTTGAGGGGACTGGACAACCCGTTGCTGAAAAACATTTTAGAGATCTGGGAGAAAGTTAAAGGAAAGTTAATACCAAGAGACTCTCCACTCGCCCCAGTGGTGGTTGTGGGAAATTTCCCAAGGAATTTAAAAGTAGAGTTGGAAGGAAGTCTGAAGGGTCAGGAAATTATTAAGTTAAGGAACTGGATGGAAAGAATGACAGATAAGGTGCAAATTAGAGAGTTGGTAAACGGACAAAAGATAGCTTGGTTCAAATGCTTACAATTGGAAAAATGGACACAGGAATGGAAAAAGATAAATAAGAAATGTAGAAATAATACAAGATTTGAAGATTTAATTGAATCAAGAGGAAAGAAGGAAGTAATTAAAACTAGAAAAAGTCTGACTAGCGAAATATATAGAATCCTGACAGAGGAGGCTGAATATCGAGACTCTCTTAAAATGATTTGGGAAGATGATTTAAAGGAACAAATTAATGAGTATGGAGATGGTATTTAATAGGGGTGTGCACGGACCCCCCGGATCGGATCGGGACCCGGATCGGGACCTCCAATTTTGTCCCGGACCGGTTCGGACAAAATCGGAGGCCCCCCGGACCGGATCGAGTCCGATCCCGACCCAAAAATCGTACATTTTTGGATCGGCCGCCATTTTTTTTCCCATAGACTTGCATTGCAATGCAAGTCTATGAGGAAAAAATGGCGGCGGGTGGGTAAGGGGGGGCCTAACTCCCTCCCCCCCCGGGGCCGTCCGCTGTGGACGGCCCCGGCAGGTAAACCCCCTCCCCCGCGCTCCCTACCCCCCCTGGGGCCGCCCGCTTCCATCCGCTGGCGCCTGCGGGCGCCAGCGGATAGAAGCGGACGGCTCCGGGGGGGGGTAAGCCCCCTTCCCCGCCACTGCTTACCTTCTCGGCCCGTCCGGCGCCGGCGGCTACTACCAGCGGGCTCCGCGGCCTACTCTCGAGCGGCCCACCCTGGAGCAGGCCGCGGAGCCTACTGGTAGTAGTAGGCGCCGGCGCCGGACGGGAGCCGCCGGGCCGGGCAGGTAAGGGCCCCCCTCCCCCCTCCGCGCGCCCCCTCCTCCCCTCCACGCACCCCCTCCTTACCTTCCCGGCCCGGCGGCTCCCGTCCGGCGCCGGCGCCTACTACTTCCAGCAGGCTCCGCGGCCTGCTCTAGAGTAGCGCGCCGGGTGATGACATCACCCGGCGCGCCACCCTAGAGCAGGCCGCGGAGCCTGCTGGGAGTAGTAGGCGCCGGCGCCGGACGGGAGCCGCCGGGCCGGGCAGGTAAGGGCCCCCCTCCCCCCTCCCCCATCCGCGCGCCCCCTCCTCCCCTCCACGCACCCCCTCCTTACCTTCCCGGCCCGGCGGCTCCCGTCCGGCGCCGGCGCCTACTACTTCCAGCAGGCTCCGCGGCCTGCTCTAGAGTAGCGCGCCGGGTGATGACATCACCCGGCGCGCCACCCTAGAGCAGGCCGCGGAGCCTGCTGGGAGTAGTAGGCGCCGGCGCCGGACGGGAGCCGCCGGGCCGGGCAGGTAAGGGCCCCCCTCCCCCCTCCCCCCTCCGCGCGCCCCCTCCTCCCCTCCACGCACCCCCTCCTTACCTTCCTGGCCCGGTGGCTCCCGGCCGGCGCCGGCGCCTACTACTACCAGCAGGCTCCGCGGCCTGCTCTAGAGTAGCGCGCCGGGTGATGACATCACCCGGCGCGCCACCCTAGAGCAGGCCGCGGAGCCTGCTAGTAGTAGTAGGCGCCGGCGCCGGACGGGAGCCACCGGGCCGAGAAGGTAAGTGCCCCCCTCCTCCCCCCCCGCTGTCCACTTTCATCGGCGGGTGCCCGCTGGCGCCCGCCAATGGAAGCTGCGGTGGGCGCCAGTGGGCGCCCGCCGATCCGTCGATCCGCCGAACCGGTTCGGAGCTTTTTCGGACCGGTTCGGATTGGATCGGCCGATCCAGCTGCGGGATCGGAAATCGGATAATTTATCCGATTTCCCACTGGACCGGACTCGGATCGTGGATCGGGTCCAATCCAGTGCACATCCCTAGTATTTAACGCCGGTAAGATTTTTGGAAGTAAATTGGAATTAAGCCCAAAGCTGGCTCTACTAGCAATATGGGATAAAGGAAATGAGAATATAAATAAGAGAGAATTAATAAACAACCTCCTGGCTCCCGTCAGAATAATGATTGCTAAAAACTGGAAAGGGCAAGGGATATATTCTATAGAAGAATGGTATAAAGAAATATGGGATATGGCACTTAATGATAAGCTAACGTGTAAAATGAAAATAAAGAGGGGAATGTCCAGTAAGAATGATTTTGGAGATATATGGAGCCTATTTTTGGAATATGTATTAAGAACGGGGAAGGGGCAAATACCTTTAAAAGAGTCTTTACACTTTTGGAAAGAAGAATAATGTATAATTGAAGGTCTCCTGGGGGGAGGGGAGCACGGGGGGTATGCGGTATGTATTGTTTTTTATGTTGTTTTATGTTGTATTATGTTGAAAAATAAAAATATATAGGCTGCGAAGCCTAGTGCTCAGTAGATCTATGGCAGGTGAAGGCGGTGGACACCCCTTCAGTTAAGTGGGGGGCCCTCCCCCCTCGTGATCCTCCTTACCTGCTGGAGCCTGTCCGCTGCCACCCAGGTGGCAGCAGATGGCAGCAGACGGGCCCTGGCAGGTAAGCCCCCCCGGCGATCCTCCTTACCTGCGGGGCTGTCCGCTGCCTTCACCTGCCGTAGATCTACTGAGCACTAGGCTTCGCGGCCTAGTCCTAAGTAGAGCGCCAGGTGATCATCACCTGGTGCTCTACTGAAAACTAGGCCGCAAAACCTAGTGCTCAGTAGATCTACGGCAGGTGAAGGTGGCGGACGCCCTGGCAGGTAAGTGGCCCCCTCCCTGCTCCCCCCTGATGATCCTCCTTACTTGCCGGGCCATCCGCTGCCATCCACTGGCGCCCGCTGGTGCCCAGGGATGGCAGTGGACAGCTCCGGCAGGTAAGCCCCCTCCTCCCCCTTGCGCTCCTTACATGCCAGGGCCGTCTGCTGCAGGCGACCCTGGTAGGTAAGCCCCCTCCCCGCATTCGTGCTCCTTACCTGCCGGGGCTGTCTGCAGACAGCCCCGTCAGGTGAGGGGTGCGAATGGGGGGAGGGGGTCCGATCCTCCGATCCAACACGAATCGGAATGGGTCCTTTTTGGATCGGATTGGATTGGATCCGCCGATCCATGTGCTGGGGATCAGATTGGATAATTTTATCTGATTTCCCCTGGGTCGGGTCTGGATCATGGATTGGACCCGATCCATTGCATACCCCTACCTTAAACCACGGCTTTAACCACAGTGACTAAAGCAAAAATCCTTATTCACCCTGATTAAAACCATAGTTTAAGGTGTCTTCTGAACATGGCTGTCGTGACTCTGGCTAACTCTCTAAAGTTCTTGCTCACGACTTTATGTACACTGATACACAACAATAACAGTGAGATTTCTTTTATTGTAATCACACGGAATTCAAAGCATAACGGTTTCATTTCTGCAAACACACACTTGAAGCTGAAGTCAGACTAGACAGCTTTCAGGTAGAACAGCTTAATGTGAACAGCACTCACTGAGGGGTAGACATTTAGAGATTAGCTCTAGTCCTTAGAGGTCAGGAGCGGCCACACTGCACTGGAATCCTCTGGAACGTAGAGACACACTCTCGGAAAGCCTCTAGACAGTAGGTAAGACTATCTTGAACTAAATCAGACTCAGCCTGTCGGGGAACGCTGAGCAGATCACCGAACCAAGACGTCAGGAAATGAACCTCTTCGACCTAGGGAGCCTTCCCAATTCACGTAGTTTTAGCTCTGAGGAAGGTCCTCTCACAGGTCCCACACACACAGAATTGTAGAACAGCAACAATGAGCTTCTGCCTCTCTCTGCCCGTAACTTTGGCTCCATGGAGAGAGACAGCAAGCTATAGAACACGAATCCAGAACAGTAATCTCAAGTCCAAATCTATGAAAAGCCACAGTGCACTTTTCATGGCATAGTTCTTTTAGAAGCAACAAGTCCACACAGCAATAGAACATGTACAGAGTGCATCACACAATTCCACATCAGAATAGTAACTCACAGCAGCAGCAGAGCAGCAAGAGGATAGACGAGATAATTCCTAGCAACGGAATTACTCTCAGGACCAAGGCAATATAGTGTGGAGGCTGGGCAAATTCTAAGCTACTTTGATAGACAGGGCTTCAGGCCTGTAATCTAAACTCACGTACCAACAGGGCGGCACGGTTCAACCTCTTCTGATGACGCCACAGTGTGAGGAAGATAGCCCCCACCTTTGCAAAGCATAGTTTAATTCCCAGAGAACGTTCAAGGCCTTCAGCCTACCATTTGAGATAAGCACATACCAGAAAGCAGAGATACATTTTCTCATAACAAATTGCCAAGTCTTCAGTCCACAATTCACAGGGCCAGCCCTGTGAATTGTCCACGAAGCACCTGACACCCAACAATGGCCTGGCTTTCTGGCTTAACCACTGTGGTTAAAGCCATGGTTTAAGGTGTCTTCTGAATGGGATCACTGTTACATGCCTGGGAGCAGAGAAAAGTCTTAATCTGGTGCTGAAAAGATAACAATGTTGGTGCCAGGCGAGTCTTGTCAGGGAGATCATTCCATAATTGGGGGGCCACTACTGAAAAGGCCCTTTCCTTTGTTGCCATCCTCTGAGCTTCCCTCGGAGTAGGCACCTGGCCTTAGATGTTGAGTGTAGTGTATGGATAGGTTCATGTCAGGAGAGGCATTCCATCAAGTAATGTGGTCCCAAGCCATGTAAGGCTTTATAGGTTAAACCCAGCACCTTAAATTGGGTTCGGAAATGTACAAGCAACCAATGCAAGTGGGCTAGAGTCAGTCTTATATGTTCAAACCTTCTGGTTCCTGTGATCAATCTGGCTGCTGCATTTTGCACAAGCTGCAGCTTCTGAAGCATCTTCAAAGGCAGCCCCATGTAGAGCACATTGCAGTAATCTAACTTGGAGGTTACCAGAGCATAGACAACTGAAGACAGGTTATCCCTGTTCAGATAGGGGCATAATTGGCCCACCAACTAAAGTTGGAAGACAGCACTTCATGCCACCGAGGCCACCCAAGCATCAAGTGACAGAGATGGTTCTAGGAGAACCCCCAAGCTACGAACCTACTCCTTAAGGGGTAGTGCAACCCCATCCAGAACAAGTTGAACACTCTCTATCCGGGAAGAAGAACCACCCACTAACAGCATCTCAGTCTTGTCTGGATTGAGTTTCAGGTTATTAGCCCTCATCCAGTCCATTGTCATGGCCAGGCACCAGTTCAGCACATCCACAGCCTCACCTAATGAAGATGAGGAGAAGAACTAGAACTGCATGTCATCAGCATACTGATGACAAAACACTCCAAAACTTCAGATGACTACACCCAACAGTTTCATGTAGATGTTGAACAGCATGGGGGATTAATGGTCCCCTTGTATATTTTTCACATCAAGCAAAGAAAAGGAAATGCCATGGAACAAACATCCAGACTTGGGCCTTTTCTACACTACAGGGGTATAGAGGGCCCAGCGTAAGCGAACACAGAAGTAGACACTTTCAGGGTTGGCGCGCTCAACCCACATCAGAAATGTGATTGCCCAGGTTTCTCCCAGGCTGTCGCAAGTCATGGCAGCCACTTTTTTTATGATCCACGGAGAGCGCACAATCCTGATGGCCTCGGAGCTGTGCAGTGCAGCTCCATGGTCATCAATGCAGCTGCGCTTACTCTCAAGTAAGCACGGCTGCACTGGGCCGACCGGCCACATTCTTCCATGGTCTCGGGAACTTCCCGGGACCACAGAAGAATCGAGATTTTTCTGGTTCCTGAGAAGCACGAAAAATCCCGTGCCTCCCCAGCCCCGCTACTCCCTGTGCATCATGCGGACTCACAGGGAGCAGCTGGGGTGCATTCCAGGAGTTTTGCCTAGTGTGGAAAGGGCCTTGGATAATTCAACATCAGAAAAGAGGTTTTGTGACATCAGGGACACTGAGAAGAGGAGAGACTCTCTCCTGGATCATCTCAGGAAGCACAAAGCAACCACTGAAGCAACTCAGAAACTTCCACACATGAACGTAGGAATCTGCCTTATATCAAGTCAGATTATTGGTCTATCTTGCTTAATATGGTCTAGAATGACTGGCAGTGACTAGGGTTTCGTGAAGGAGTCTTTAGCATATCTGAAAACACCAGGGAGTGAATCTGGGATCTTTTACATTCATAGCACATGTTGTGCAACTCAGCAATGGCCCTTCCTTGAAAATCTGAAGGAACACCAATGAACCATATGTAATAATAATAATAATAATAATAATAATAATAATAATAATAATAATATGTTGACTTTCACTGGCCCTGAGAATATTTTCTTGCCAACGTCCTCAGATATCAATTACTTTTCCTTGGAAAAGCCCCCCTCCCCCAGCTCCAGGCATCCTACATTCACAACTTCACAGGTCCCCAAGGAGTTGGAGAAATACCAGCTTTGCAGGAGTTTAATGGATGGCTGATATCCAGAGAAGTGTAGATCAGATATACATCTCTGTTGATGAAATTTCAGTCCTCAGCAGATTTCAGACTGGAGGAACAGTTAATTTACTCTTTCACCTACCCCAGGGCCAATCCAAGACATTTTGCTGTCTGAGGTAAATTACAAGATGGTGTGTGCACCCCCACACATTCCATTGACCAGAGTGGAAGTTGATTTTTGTTTCACCACTTGCAACAGGACAGTGCATCTGAGGGCAGCAGGCTACTTCAGAGGACACAGGTCAGGTGCACACCTGTCCTCCATCACCTCATTACTGCTTCCTACCCATCAGTGCCTGCTGCCTGAGGCAGTGGCTTCACTTTGCCCAATGAAAGCCTGGCCTAACTGAACTCCTATGAATGATAAGCATTCATGCATTTGGCTTGGCCTCCACTTTCTGACAATGGTATAACAAAGTGTGCTCTTCTCTACTTACTACTTGCTTCTCACGTTTTGTAGTATCTCTGTACATATCTGGGACTTCATGTACTTCATAGTCTAAATGACAACCACTAAATTTTTCCCAGGCACCACCAAGGCTAGAAGTGATGGCCAACAACTTGGTTGGCTTTACAGGACAATTAGGCAGGATCTACACTACTGCTTTAAAATGATTTGTAACAGTAGTGACAACTGTTGGGGCCCAGGACACACTCCATATATAGTTTTCAAACTGTTTCCAAAGTGTCATATCCTGCTTGGTGTTGATCTGGCCTTCGACACCTTCATGGTGGGTAAGGCTATTCATGGCTCCCAGTTATCAGTGGCTACCAATGGAGTCAGTTGTTGGGAAACTCATGTCATGCTTGTGGGCTTCCCATTGCCATCTGGTTAGCCAGTATGGGAACAGATTGCTTCTCTAGATAGACCTTTAGTCTGATCCAGCATAGCTCTTCTTATGTTTTGAGTGCTGTCATTGGCAGCAATACTTTGAGTGAAAATCCTACATAACCCACAAAATCAAAATGCATATGAATGGTAGATAGAAGAAGAAACCCAGAGTAAATGAGCCAGTCAGCCAGAACAAGTGATTGTAAGAGAAGGATGGGGCCCAGCTTAGCCCAGTGGTTCCTTCGAATTACATTCACATTTGGAGAGAGGGATGGTTCAATTTCTTGCACAGAGGCATACATGAAGGCAAGTGGTCTCACATTGAGTCCTTGTATTCCTGCACAAATATATACTGGGAATCTTGCCATCTGAAAACACTGCTACCATTTCAGCAATAATGATTTATGGCACAATGCCTCATTTTGGAATTACTAGAAGTTTGAAACTCGGTATTGTTTTGTAGCATTTAAGTTCTTTATACCCTAGAACTCCTGCTTTCAGGCAGGAGTTAGTTGGTTGCTGCATCATCATCATCATCTAAGAGAGCAGAACTTGACCCAAAGAAAATCTGCAATCCCCCAGCCAGAAATGAGTGATTGTTGTTTGATAGCACATTTCAGTTTTTGCCTAGATCTTTCCGTAAGGCTTTTTGTCACTAAATAAAGTGAGAGGTTCAACACTGTATAACAAGTAGTAGTTTGTCTGGCTCTGCGACAACACTGTGATTTTAAATTTTTACTTTTCCAAAATGGTCTTCAATAACACCAGTTATAGACAGAAAAAGCACCCTTCAGATTATCCTGCAATTTCCTGTTTTCTTTTTTCACAGCTTTAGATCTTTAGATGGGGTGAAGCTAGAAAGGTGTGTGTGTGTGTGTGTGTGTGTGTGTGTGTGTTTCCTTCCTCAACCTAATTCTGTTCTAAAATTTATTTTAGGTAATTGCACAGATTTAATTCTTGACAACTGCAATTATGCTTACATCAAGAGTATTAAACAGTTTTTGTTCTCTACTTGTACTCTATGAAAGATTGGGATTTGACTCATATTTTTTTCCTGCCCTATATTTATTGTTATAATTTATACAGGCCAAGTGATTTTTCTCAGCAATGGCAAGGTGCATTTCTCAATGTGTCAGCATTACATAGGCACAAGAATGCCTGAAAAGTTAGTAAATCTGTGTGTAACATTCTTGTGAGTGTGATCCAAACTTTACATGTGTGCAGGTATTATTTATCATTCCACACACAGCCTGCCCAATGGAAACACTCTGTATATATATATATATATATATATATATATAAATGTATTGTGCAAACACATAATATTAGCCTCCTGGATAGCATTTTTAGGAAGGAGAGATTTTCATCAGGAATGCATCAGGAGAAGAAAATAGCTGTCCTGTACCAGGATCCAAATACTGATCTCCTCACTGCACGTGACTATTGCTTGTAGTTTTTTTAAAATAATAATAATAATGCTAAACTATTAAACTAATGTATTTTGTCCCTAAATGGGACAAAAAAGGAGGGTTGTTGGGGAGAATTTTTGCAGTAGTACATCAGCAACAAGAGTGTTATTTTTTTATGACCTGGTGTGTAGCACATTTACAATATATTTGTGATTGGGAAAATATTTTAGAATCAACTGTGCTATTTATATATATATATATATATATATATATATATATATATAATTTCAACATAAAATACAACATAATCACAACATAAAATACAATACCAAACTAACAATCCCTTCACAACCCCCCCCCCCGTGCTCCCCTCCCCCCAGAGGCCTGTCTTTATTCATTTATACATTTTCCAAAATTGTAAAGAGTCTTTTAAAGGTGAACATCCTTTCCCCTTTATTAATACATATTCCAAAAATGGACTCCATATATTTTTAAAAATATTCTTCCTGGATAGTCCCCTCTTTATTTAAGATTACCCCGTTGTCCTGAAGCCCCGCCCCCCAACTGTGCTATTTCTTCCCCTGGTCAGCTACCCCTCACCATCATGCACAAATGATTCAACAACCTCCAAGAATTCTATTATTATGTCAAGAGGATCCTGCCTTAGGACAGGACAGAAGTTAGAACATATTATCTTGAGGGACATTTCAGTTATACAAATCTTTTCCCATCATTAATTTTCATACATTCTTCCCACTCCAAAGTTAATTTCATCACCACCCATATCAATTCATCCATCCTTCTCCCCCTCAATACCAGCTCTATAAGCAGTTAATATATTATTTATTTTTCTATGTACCCTCTCCCACAAAGCATTCATTTTTATCAAAATTATTAATGAAAACAATGCATCCATTTGTCTCCCCCGCTTAGTTTTTTTAAAAAAAGCAATTTACAAATGAGATCTTTATTTTCACACTGGGGGGAGGTAACGAGTGGGGTACCACAGGGCTCAGTCCTGGGCCCAGTGCTCTTCAACATTTTTATTAATGATTTGGACAAGGAGGTACAGGGAATGCTTATCAAATTTGCAGATGACACAAAATTGGGTGGGATTGCAAATACCCTGGAAGACAGAAACAAACTTCAAAGTGATCTTGATAGACTGGAGTGCTGGGCTGAAAACAACAGAATGACATTCAATAGGGATAAATGCCAAGTTCTACACCTAGGAAAAAGAAACCAAATGCACAGTTACAAGATGGGGGATACTTGGCTAAGCAATACGACAGGTGAGAAGGATCTTGGAATTGTTGTAGATCACAAGCTGAATATGAGCCAACAGTGTGATGTGGCTGCAAAAAAAGCAAATGCTATTTTGGGCTGCATTAATAGAAGTATAGCTTCCAAATCACGTGAGGTACTGGTTCCCCTCTATTCGGCACTGGTTAGGCTCCATCTTGAGTATTGCGTCCAGTTCTTGGCACCACACTTCAAGAAGGATGCAGACAAGCTGGAGCGTGTTCAGAGGAGGGCAACGAGGATGATTAGGGGTCTGGAAACAAAGCCCTATGAGGAGAGATTGAAAGAACTAGGCATGTTTAGCCTGGAGAAGAGAAGTTTGAGAGGAGACATGATAGCACTCTTCAAATACTTGAAAGGTTGTCACACAGAGGAGGGCCAGGATCTCTTCTCGATCAACCCAGAATGCAGGATATGGAATAATGGGCTCAAGTTACAGAAAGCCAGATTCTGGCTGGACGTCGGAAAAATGTCCTGACTGTTAGAGCAATACAACAGTAGAACCAATTACCTAGGGAGGTGGTGGGCTTTCCTACATTAGAGGCATTCAAGAGGCAGCTGGACAACCATCTGTCAGGAATGCTTTAAGGTAGATTCCTGCATTGAGCAGGGGGTAGACTCAGTGGCCTTATGGGCCCCTCCCAACTCTACTATTCTATGATTCTATGATTTATGTGCTTGATACACTTTTCTTGTGCAAAATCCAAAGGTTGTAAAATGTATCCATCCTTCCCTATACCAAAAGATCAGGGAAGCAGAAGTAGTTGGTTAGAAACTGCACAATCCTAAACTGCTCCTGGCAAACCAGGGTCAGGTTAAGACATTTTATTGCCTGTGGTGGACAAGATGTTGCCTCTGCATTCCTCATACAGAAGTCAATTGAACTGGCCGTTGATTCTTATTTCAACTTGGCAATGAGGATAGCATCCTCCACTGCACATGAGGACAGCAGGCTAGCTTCGGGAACACAGGGTATGTTGTGTGGCACCCACAGTTCTGTGTTCTGACAGAGGAGTATACCTGGGAGATCAAAAGGAATGGCTTGAGGGGCTGTTGCTTACTACCCAGCATCTGCCTCCTGAAGCAGCCAAATCACTCTGTCTAATAGTAGGACTAGCCAATTAGAGCAACCATGATGGGTTCAGTTACCCCAACAAAATTTGTAATTTGTTGGTCAAGCTATGCATTCCTCTGTCCAATCTCAGACAAAAGTTCTCTATTATTCTGAGATCTTGTGTCTATTCAAATTGTCGCACTTGCACATCAATGAAGTGCATCATCGGAAGTATAGTATGGCATCATGCTATCCATTATGTTGTCATGCACCACTACATTATGTCCATTTCTCTGATTGACTGTTTTCACATGCCCTACTGCTTACCTTACAGTTCATATGGAGCTGCTGGACTAGCAGTTATGGTGCGAGCAGCATGAGTAGGAGCTGTGGAAGAGGCACCTTCACCTGCTGAAGCCCAGATCTCTTTGCCTGCTAGCTGCCCCAGGTTGCACCACTCCCCTCTTGACCTCCTCTGTCTTGGATTCCTTTTTCAGTACTCCTGCACAGTTCCAACCAAACAAGAAAAAAAATCTTTCCAATACTAGAGAGAAATGGCCTCAGCTGACTAGCTGGATACACGAAGGAAACTAAGCCACAAGCGAGAAAGAACCTTAGCAAGTGCTAGATACTAACCTGCATGGTTGTTTCTTGAAACATGATTGATTTCTTCTTTTTTTAAAAGGGTTTTGGATCCAAACGTTTACACTGATTGGTTTCGAAAACAGTTAAGTGACATAATTCCATCATTCCATATAGCAAACTGGGCATTTACATTCCCTTAATGTAAATATTCAACCAAACATCATCAGGACATGCACAGAAATAATAGAGTTTAGATACTTTAGTCATTCAGTTCATGCAGGTGCTCATAATCAATTTCAGTCTGAATAGTTTGAATAGCAAAAACACTGAAGTTCATTAGGTAGCCATCCTAACTCAGTACACATACAGGCTTTACAAATTCAATGGATTCTACTAATTCTACTAATGAACAGCCTAATTTTGACTTTTGGTGGCATTTGATCTCAAATTTGGCACATATGTGTAGCAACATGTGCTACACATATGTGCCAAATTTGAGATTGATCCTTCCAACCCTTGATTTTATATGAATTTATTAAAGATCATTTCAGTTCTGACAGATCAGAATGACAGCTCGCTACGTGCGTTCATTCAGACTTGTCAGAATGGAAATGTTCTTTAAAAAATTCATATAAAATCGTGGTTGGAGGGATCAATCTCAAATTTCATACACATACTCAGGCATACCCCATAAGCACTGTGACCAAGTTTCAAGCCTCTAACTTTTAAAATGCAGAAGTTATAGGCATTTTTTCTTTAAAAATAGGGCAGCAAAAAATATCATTTTTTCACAATAATTATCGTGAAGATGATACAGTTCACCTACGATATGAATGAAGACGATAATTGTTTTGGTCCGAAATGATGGTAACGATAAACAACGATATTTTTTTGGCATGCACACCCCTAGTTATAGTCCAACAATATCTGTAAATCCATAGGTTCCCCACCCCTGTGGTGAAACATGCTTTTGCATGTGAAAGTACCCATGTTCAATCCCTGGCATATCGCTTATATGTTTATGTCCCACATCAAGAAAGATTAGGTTGATAGGTGTTCAAGGCAGGGCCTTTTCTGTAGCAGCACCCTGACTGTGGAAATCCATCTCAAAGGGGATCAGTTTGGCTCCATCCCTATAGACAGGCAGTGAAACTGTACTGTTTTGTCAGGCCGTTGACTTTTAATGTAATTTTGGAATGTTTTAAAGATTTATTTTAAATTCAGTTTTTATTGGATTTTATGTAATTATACATTGTTTTGAGAGCCCTGGTGGGCAGAGAAGAGAAAGAATAACTACACTAAATAAATGAATAAACAAACAGGGCTGGGGAAAACTGGTTGGAAACCTTGGAGAACTGTTCTGACTGTTCCCTCTATGTCTGCTCTGTTTGGATATCTTTAAATAAAGCAAGCCTTACTGAGAAAATATAAAGTCTCCACAGTCTTCTCAACAAAAGCACTATCTTCTCAGTACTCAGGAAACTAGGGAATGTGTAATAATAAAATTATTACTTCTTCAAAAAGAACACAAGTTCCTTCCTGCTGAAGATGATCCAAGCCCACCAACTTCAATCTCAAATTGTATGGTCTTCCTTATTTCCAATCTACCATTCATAACCAAGCTTTACCTTTCCACTCCATGTCTAGTGTTATATTTGTTTGTTCAGTATGTTGTGCCAAAGAATCATGACTTATTCAGTTGATTTTCTGCCTCAGCCATTGTACTTGATCTCTAGAGACTTATGCAAACAAATACATTTTATTCTATTTAATGTAGTTGAAATGCTTTCCCCTCTTTGATAGTTGCTGGTTTTAAGTGGTAGCTCACTCTCTACGAAAATGCATTACTGGTTGGGGCTTTACTTTCCATTGCTTCACTTTCCTATTTCACTTTCATGCAAGTTTTAATGGCAATTTGATGCTTGAAGCTTTTAAAAATACATCTATGTTTAATAGCTACATTATGCAGATATTTTCACACATGGGGAAAAAAAAGCTTTATAACACATTCGTCTAGATATGGTGCATTAGAAACTTAACCTTTTAAGAATGGAAGCTTTAAATATGAATCCTTTATACAACTCTCCACCCACCCCTTTCAATAACAAAGCAATCCACAGAACCGTGTAAGATAATGGAATAACTATTCTGTGTAGTACAATGGTTCATGCACTTTCTTTACATTTAGAGTTGTTCAAGTGGCAAGGACTGAAGCATGCTGTGCGATTGCTTTGCATCAATGATAGCATTCGCTTGTCTATTATTTAAAAAGCTGAAGCTATGTTAACAGTAACATATTAAACTAGAATTCAGAGCAGGGAGGCTTGTCTCTTAGAACATATGGTAAGTGTTGAATGGGTAGACAATTTTCTTTGGACTGACATCACTGTTGGAAGACCCAACGAAGTTTGACACACACAGGATAACAGTCTGAACATCATCTATCTAGGTCAGGAATTGCTGTTAGAAGACTACCCACACCAATCCTGCATAACAGTTAATTTCTTGTGCCGATGGATATGTGTGTGTGTGTGTGTGTTGATAATAACATGTTGCTGCTCATTCCCTCAAAACCCTGTGGCATTGTAACTGTGAAGAGGGAACTGCAAATCTCCTTGGCAGGAGGGAACGAGCGCTTTCCAGCCGAAAAATCTGCAGTGCCGGTGGCCATTGAGCTCGTCAAGCCTGTTCCCTGCCTTTTGCTCGACATTCCCACTTGACTCCTGACCTACCCTGGCCTTGATCCACCCCCAAAATGCCCACAGCCTCAATCCGAAGTGAGGTCACTACTGACAGACAGCAAAGAAGGTGGTGACCTTGGAGTAAATGAAAAAGCCATGGTAAGTCAGCGACATTTTAAAAGTGCAGTTTCGGGGGGAAAACCCATGGTGGCTGCGCATTGGTGGCTGTGTCGTATAACTACACAGTAGCACTTCACAGCCACCACAGGGTATACAGGCATAGGCATGTACAATACATTTCATTATGGTGTGCACCCATGGGATATTTTTTTAAGTGAATGTTTATTGAATACTCAGTCATAAAGGACATTGTTTTTATTCATTATTTATTAAGCACTGTAGAGACTGATGCCCTACTTTGCATACTGCTTGCCTGACCATGGGAGGGCCATTGCAGGTGAGGGGGAGTGAGTGAGGAGATGCTCCTCAATCCCCAGCACTGGTGGGGCTTTGTGGTGACACTGGCCAGAGGAGCAGCTTACGAGGTGATATTAGCATTCAGGCCCCCCCCCTTGGCCTCTTTGAAGTGTGGCCCCTGGCAGAGAGGCTCCCAGCAGAGTGATTTATTTTTGCTCCTGCACCTGAGAGCAATAGTGCACTGTTGGAGGCAGCAGCAGCAGAGCAACTGGAGGGCAGCCAGAGGACAGCATCTGGATCCTCCTCTGGATCCCTACTCATGCCCCCTTTAATTCAGTGTGTATTGCTTGAGACATTAGGGTGTGACTGGGCACACCTGATACACCCCTTGCACACACCTATGTATACAGGGCACATAGACAAGCTCAGGGGTGTTTGATTTTTCTGACATGGGTGTGTGGGAAAAGATGCAGTGTGCAAAAGGGAATCATTTGCAACTTTTGGGTGCAGGGTCTTAAACTTAATGGGTGCTAGTGGGTGGCTGAGTATTCATGTTATTGATCCTGCTGTAGGTTACACAGTGCTTCCAAAATGGTACTGTTCACCTCTAAGGGCTCTGAATAACCAATTATTAAGTCTACAGTGAGTTTTGATTGGATTGGACTTGCACAATTTGTGGTGGTCCCATGCCTGCTGGATGGAGGGTGGGAGGCATTCCTTTTGCCCATGCCAATACAGTAGGGCTGGGCAAGTTGTGGCCCTCCAGATGTTATGGCCAACAACTCCCATCATCCCTCACCATTGGTTATGCTGGCTAGGCCTGATGGGAGTTGTAGACCAAAACATTTGGAGGGCCACAACTTGACCACCCTGCTAATTGAGGAATGCTAGCGTAAGGCCTCGATAATTAGCTCAATGTTTCAGGCAAAATGGAGGCCTTTTGAGTTAAGGTGATGTGGAAGCACTCAAAATGGCAGGGGAACATGCTATCTTGACAACAACCACATGTGCCGGAATACTGGTAAAGCCATTTGGGAGGGAAAACCAGTGATAACTCCAAAATCTGTTTCAACAAAAAAATTGCACTGTTATTACAGTTTTGAATAGGCACAATTTGAAAGGGGATCCTTTGGCACTTACTGAAATCCATTGGTGCATTTGGTGATCACCTAATTCCCAATTAGGACATTTATGGTACCTGCAAATTGTAGTGCTTTTCCCCCTATAGTTGCAGTGATGTCCATCTTTTTTTTCTTTTCTGTTTTGGTGGGTACTGAAATGTTTTTAAATTGCCCTCGGTCCCTCTGTACAACATGCACCTAGGCATCCTGAGCATGCTCCAGGTCAATTATGTCATTGAACTATGATGCCTGAGACTTTACTTCCCATCCACAAGGAGCTTTGCTGTTTGGAGCTCTGTTTCAGAGCTTGAAATAGCCATTCTGGAAGTTTTGGTGGATTAGTGACACATAATTCCAAATCTGGAGAAAATGTTTCCAGAGGAGATCAAGTAGTTCTCGCCATCTTTAGTAGAAGTGCTGCTTGCATTTTATTGGTACATGGTGCTTGGAACAGTGGGAAATTGGTGCTTGTGGTCTACTTCACTGGTGAATCGTTGAGGGAACAGGGCTCAATGGCTTAAAGTGTTTCATTGAGATACTTACATTGGGAACAAAGCATTGGCTCTGGGTGTCAAACTAGCTTCAAGCTCCTGTTCTTTGTAGAAGTCCTCAGCTGTTTCTCTTTAAATGCTATTGTGGTTGAGCTCAGGAAATCCCAAGATTCAGAGAGGTTTCCTCTATCATTCCTTCTAACTCTTTGATGAACTGTTCATTGGAATGGCTGTTTTCTCAGATCATGGTATGATTGTGTGTGTGCATGGGGGAGGGGAAATAGGTCATGCACTTCAGTAATACCTCTAGAACAGTGGAGGATGGTGGCTCTGATTTCGGTGGGGCTGTGAATCCATTCCGGGTATGAGTCAGAACTAGCCAGAACTCGAAAGGAGCTATCCACAGTGCTGAAATTTATCCCCGAAATAGATTCAGCAGCTTGGATAGCTTCTTTAGAGTTCTGGCAGGTTCTGACTGAAACCCAGAATGGATTCACAGCCCCACCAAAATCAGAGCCGCCTAGCCTCCACTGCTCCAGAACAAGAACAGGGTTGTGCTTTTTAGCATGAACATTGAGTTGAAAATTCTTTTTAAAAAAAATGGAATAGAAAAATATCAGTCAGACAAAATACAGTACCTGAGGCTGGGTAACATCCAACGTCTCATAAGTGGACTTCAGCTCGTGCAATGGGACTTCCTCTTCTCCCACCCCTGGAAGAGATTTTGGGGGTGCACGTGGGGACTAACAGATGGTCACAGCTGGATGCAACACATTACATTAATCTGTGTAGATGAAATGAATACTGTGTGCCTGCTACAGTGCAGCTTATACTGTTTGATATATCCCTGCTGATCATTAACATCTGATATCTGTAGGCTTGGTTACAAATGAACTGTGCAGGTTAAAACAAAAGGAAAAATGTGGCTTTGTTGAAGTGGTGGAATAACAGTGTATATTGCAAAGATGCCTAGATAAATATATACAATTTCTTTACCCTGACGCTTTGCTTCTTCATCTGATTAGGAAAAGAAAAGATGCTGATTTCAAAATGAAAGACTTTTATCGCTGCATCTATGGCAATATAAAACATATCTTTATGGTGGCAATAATGCTGAGCAATGATAAAGTCATACAACACATAATGAATACAAATGAAAGGTAATAGTTAGCTAAATAATTTGTGCTCCATAGATGTATGAAACCCTAATTTAAAAACTCTGCAGAACCAAAGGGAATATCAATGTGAAATAACCTAGAGCAAGAAAGAATCAGTTTGATGAATTGGGCTATATTAAAGAGGTTTCACTGCTTTTTACCCCTCAGCAATGGAGAAGATAGAACTTTCATGTTAAGAGAGTAATATTTTTATCCTCAGAAAAATAAAAAAATAGAGCCTGTTCCTTGAGGGGAGAACTTTACATTAAAAACTGTTGGTTCCTTTAGAGGCAATTTCAACATAAAGGCTTTCATGCTAAGCTAAGGGAAAGGAACCCAAAAGTTCAGTTTACTTGGCACTCTAGAGAGGAATGTCCCTCAGTAATTCTGTCACTTTCAGTTTGGTGATGTAAGAGTCTGATTGGCCTTTGCTATTCATCCAAAATGACAAGTAGGGTAATTAAAAGTGCAGCATGTCATTTTCACATTTAACCCATTTGCATTTTTAAAGTTTATCCAGAGAGCACTTCAACTCTATATTCCTAGTCGCTCCTCAGCAGCGATATGCAGGACATATATTTATTGCAACACTTATGGCTATTAAAGGCTTTCTGTGGTAGCAGGTAGATCTTTTCATGGATTGGAATTTCTCTTCCCCATTTGAATCAATAGCTTTTATGCCATTGTTTTTAATGGGACCATGCTTGTGCTTCTTGTAAATGATTAATGAGTCTAGCACATACAGATGTATGTACTCAACCTCTTTCGCTTTTTATGATTGTCGTTTTTGTTTTTTGTACTTAAAAAAGAGAAAGTGGGGGGAACACTTTTCTATCATTCTTTTTCTGGCAACATTGCAACGAGGATCTAAAGAGGTACTTTAGGCACACCCAAGTACTTGGGCTTGCTTCCTGGAATGCTTGACTTGTTTCCCTTAAATGCCAGACCTCCGTGCCATATCACAAAGTGTTATTGCCCCCCCCCCCAAGTTTCCTCAGTTTCAGAACGGCTGAGCAGGGAGCAGGGACATCTGGTGTTTGACAAAACAAGTATTTAAAACTCCCTCGGCCTTATGGGTAGAATGACCAGATGCAGATGAAGAGAGACCACCTGAATCTTTAACAGGGAATTTCATGCAAGCTACCCTTGCTGAAATTTCCTCTTGTGTACAACTAGAGAACCAGTGTGGTGTAATGGTTAGAGTGTCTGATGGGGGCAGGATCTACACTACTGCTTTAAAACAGTTTATAACAGTAGTGACAACTGTTGGGGCCCAGGACAAACTCCATATACAGTTTTCAATCTGTTTTCAAAGTGTCATATCCTGCTTGGTATAGATCTGGCATGACTCAGGAGATACAAATTCTAGTCCCTACTTAGCCATGAATCTCACTGGGTAACTTTGGGCCAGTCACTGATTCTCAGCCTAGTCTACCTCACAGAGTTGTTCTGAGGATAAAATGGAGGAATGTGTATGCTGCCTTGGGTTCCTTGCAAGAGAAAAAGGTGAGAGATAAATATAACAACAACCACAACAACAGTGGTGCAGGAGCCCTATCCAGAGGAACGACCAGGCTTTGCCAGGGGGCTAGCAAGCTGATTTCAGGGAGGGGGCTTTCCCCATGTCTGCTCACTCTGCCAGCTCTGCTTTTGTTTACCCAGCAGCATAACAGGTTTGGTAGTGGTGGCTGCTGCTGCTGCTGCAGCTCCTCCTATCCTTTTCCCTCTCCCTGCCACTGGCAAAGGAGAATGTGGTGGCAGTGGTGGCTGTCTGGCTGGTGAAGGCAGCATCCCCACTGCATGTCATTTTAAATGGGAGTCTTTTCCTCTTCTAATTTTGATTAGCAGCAAGCTGAACCAACTGGAGTTGTGTGGGAGGCAATCTTCTCACCACTCTAGGGGTTTTATTGGCTGTAAACTCACAAAGGCAGCATATGATTGCTTCAGCTCACTCTTACTCAAAATTAGGAAAGGAAAACACTCTCATGGTATGCTTCCTGCTGCGGAGATGTAGTCTTTGCCAGATGGCTGCCAACCCACTGGCACTTCCCTTTTTAATACAGTACACCTTTGCTGCCTCAGGTTTTCATTTCGGGGCTCTCCACGACTGTGGGGGTCTAGACCAGCACCTCGAGGTCCAGTACTGGTTCTGTCACTAGCCCTATCCACTTTAATATCTGTCTCTTTCAATCCAGGTCTCTTATTGTAGTTTAATGACTTCATGGGTACCACTCACAAGATTTGACAAACACACTTATGTAATTGTGGTGCCCAAATCCACTCAAATTCAGCTTCTTTGATGTTCCTTGGCAATCTATTCACCTGTTAGTTTTAATTTGGCATCATAGACATTTGGTGGCTTGCTGACAACATGCTTGAGAGTGATATTCTAGCAATTGTGGCTTCAGTCAACAGATTCTTGCACAACAATGTGCAGATCTCTGTGTGTCCATCAGTCAGATAGTCTGGGGAGTTTGATGGAGCCAATCACATGTTGGGAATTCAATGGCCTAGAATTAGTTCCCACCTGGTCTAGTTGTGTAAGAATGTATGCAGACAGGTTAGGAAGTAACTCATCCATCATCCTTTTACATATGATCCAGAAGGGGATCTGTGCTGGATCAGAACTTGTCTCTGCATAGAGTCAGAACAATGGAACTTACTTCCTCTGAAGAGCCACCATTATCTAAACATCTTTCTGAAGTCTTGCTAGACATTTTCCTGAAGGCTGGATGTTTGTGGCTAAGCTCATAGCTAAGAATTTTACAGTACATTTAACTGACCTGTTTTATTGCAATAGGCCACTATTATATGTGGTTTTAAAAAATAGTTCCTACCCTGAGCCATGAGGTGGGCTAAAAATTTTAGCTAACAATTCTGTGCCACAGGAGACTTTTGATTATATAGTCCCTTTAGGTCTTATCAATTGTAGTTCAATCACTTAATGTCTACTCTAATATACGATTTCCTCTTTTTATAGCTATCAAGCTCCCACTTTTCCGGTTTCCATACTCTGAAATGGGATTTTTAATAAATAAATAAAAAAATAAAAAAATAAATAAAATCCATATCTCTTCAATAATGGATACTATGGAAATACATAATATTTTCCCATTTAAAATGGACAGTTTCTTGTCAGGCTTTCTAGCAGTAAGCTATGTGTCGTCTATGTGCAGTCTGACTGCATGCAAATTCTCCAGCTGTGTTTATTAGTAGGTAGCAGTTTGTTATGTTGTCAAGGTGCCAACCTGTATTATGACTGGTGCCTTTGATATAAAGATAAAATGATGGCTTTTAAAACTGGGAACAGCTATCTTCTATCTCACTCATTCTCCATTTTATTATATATATATATATATATATATATATATATATATATATATATTTCCTTCATAAAATGCATATGCACAAAAGGAAGGTTTTACTGTCAATGCACATTGGGGGTTTGATGGCTTGGTTCCTAAGACTTCCTATGCAATTTACACATGAAGGGCCCTACCCCACCCCCAGCGCAGCTTGGGGGTGGTGGGGCGGTTGCGGCGGGCGCAGAAGGAGACGAGGCGTGGAGGCGCGCTATTGGTGGCCTCCAGAAAGTGGCGCCAAAAGGAGGGGGAGGAGGAGGGGGAGCCTATATAAGGCCAGAACTCCTCCCCTCCTTTGTCTTGTTCGCGCGGCTCCCTCCCTCCCTCCCTTCCCTGTTGGCAGTATGGGAATGAAACTCCGGTTGTCATTAGGAAGCCAAGTAGGAATTTTTTGCTCATAAGCCGTCATTGAGGATGTGAGTTTTTTCGCCTACTTCATACTGTGAGACAGCAAGGGAGTATTAAATAGGTTGATTGGTTGAGTTATTTTGGTCACATTTTGGTGGTTAGGCGCGGGCATCTTCACCTGGGAAGGGATAGGTGAGCATTCACAGGCACCGAGCGGTGACTGGTAATGCCTGAGGCTCAGCACCTGAGTGGTCTTGAGGCCCTGGTGGTGAGATAAGGGTTACCTTTGGGGCGGACCTTCCTCACCCGCTCGGAAGTCTTGTGGCACGGGCTGGGGGTGACACGGAAAGCCTCCCTACCCAAAAGGGGGAGCCAGGGGGTGGCGTGAGCTGCACGCCATACACTGGCCTCAATTTGACTCACCCTATCCTTAGATTGGCGTTGGCCACCAAGTATCGAGGATGCCCGCTAGTTTCCCCTTCTGCGAATTCATCAATAAAGTGTGGCCCATTTTAAACCCAATTTATTGTGTCGTCTCGTTATTTACTGCGCTCCGATTCCGCAATGTTTTACATGCTCAGACCATTGTTTCTGTTAGCCCAGTTGACCCTGACTATCAGCAGTCCTTCTGTGTCAAACACTGGTGTTTCATTGCTGTGTGCCCTGAAATCCCTTTTTTATCATGCTCAGGACTGAACTTAGGCCTTCTGTGTGAAAATACATATTTATGTTGTACCACTGGGCCATGGTCTTCCCACCCACTCCTCCACTAAATCCAACATGGTACTAGGGATTGATGAATCTGTCATTTTTGCTTCCTCCCACATTTGGTTTTTTTAAATTAAAAATATCAACTTCTTTTTGTCCAGTTTATGAAGAAATTAGCCATTTGGGTAAGTTCTTATCAAAAACCAAGGGGGTCATCCCTGTGTGCCCATATGATGCACAGGGGATCCCAGGGGCAACCAGGGACAACCTAGGGACAACCTCGGGATAACCCTAGGAGAATAGAAACTGGAGATATCCCAGTTTTTCCATTGTCCCAGGTCCTAAAACAGGCATGGAGCAGCGCAAAGTGGCTCCATACCCATGGGGTGGAGGGGAAAGCAATTTTGTGATCCCCAGGATGGCAGGGGGATTGGGAGCGTGGTGCTTTTTTTTTTTTAAGTACCTTTCCCTCAGATTGGGGCTATGCGGCTCCTCTTCAGTTAAAAAAAAATGGTGGCCATGATGCCTGCAATGTCCTTCTTTCCTTTGGGGATGTCGTGTGATGGTGTAGACCCTGGGGGAGGATTGCGGAAACAGGTAAGTCACGTATCCTCCCCCTCCCTCCCTGTTCACCCTTAGGTGTAGACATGCCCCAAGTGAATGAAAACCTCACCCATCTGCACAGGTCAAATTGCATCACTAAAGCTTTTCCCAGCATGAAGAAGACCATGCTGTACCTGCCAGTCAAAAACAGAGTAGCAATCCTAATTTAGCACTTTAAATGTGGTAAATACAGAGGGAGTCAGATCCAGACTTGAAAGATTTAAGCACTCAAAACCTGGATACACGAATCTAACCATTTCACTTCCACCAACATTTATTATTATTATTTTAATGTCAAGACAGGTCTTTCTGTCCCATTTATGAAGAAATGTGTGGAGTTTGGTGAGTTCTTATAATGCCCCCCCTCCTGAAATGAACAAAATTCTCACCCATCCCTACATGGCTCATGTGTGTTTCTGAATTGATTGCCTTTACTCAATAAAAAAGTATAACAGGAGTTAAAATGAAAGTTTTCCATGAGCCTCTAATATCAAGCCTGAAACTTCTTAAAAAGGTTAATCTTTTCTCTCTCCCCAAATTGCTTTGTTTGTATATACTTTGCATCAAAATGCTAATTCAAATATAATGCAATGAGTGTCCTTATTCATACATGAAGAACCTAATTAGAGAACTCGCTCGCTTGCTTGACTTCTCAATATCTATTTTGTGTTATTCTTGGAATGTTGTCTTGTCTAATAAGCTTTTCTGCTCCTTTGTCTCCTTTACATTCGCAAGATGTCTCAGTCCAAACTAGCTTCAGCCACTCTCATTACTGGCTGGTGAAGTGATTCCTCAGCCCTCATGATAAGGACAACATCATCAGCATACCTGAGATTACAGCATCTGCTTCCCTTCATTTAAATTCCACCATTGTAACCATCAGGATCAACTTGCATTACCATTACCATTTAAATGCCTAGCAGATGCAGGGCCACCAACCTGCCATGTTTAACGCTTTTCCACAGGCTAAATCACTCGGTGGTTCCCTTTTTGTTGTTGGAGTTGTTACTTCCATATGACATTAAAAACAGAACAGGAGGTGACCATATTTTAAAAGTAACAAGTTGCAGATTGTTTTAGGAATTTCATGGCATCTCTCTACAGTTTCTGCACAGGTGGTGGTTTTATATGCATCTTCCCCTTTCCATAATTAATATCGGATTTATTTATTTTTTAAAAAAACCTTCCATGTGTTTTCCAAGCCTAGACTTGTTGTTGAAAACAGTTTCCCTTGGAGTTGACTGAGTGCAGTTAAGGAGTTGTATTTAGTACTGAACATATTTCCAATACTGCTTTTCTTATCACATTAACACAAAATCTATACACAAAAGAAAATTGGCATTAAAACAAATAATAACATACCCAAAATTAAATTCTAAATACACCAACCATAAAGAAAACACAAGTAAAAATATGCAGCGCTTCTACACGTCAGGCACTTGCAGGCTTCTTAGGGAGGAGGAGGGAGTTTCCCAGATCATAATGCAAAAAGATACCACCCTTTGCTCTTATGGCAGGGAAAGTCTCCCTTTGCTGAATTCAGGACTATATTGTATCTTGTACAGAAAGAACATGGAGTTGCACTTCTTTTTAGAAAGGCAATTAATGTTATCAGCAGACTTACCAAAACATACGTCTCAATGTGGAGTCACTTACTCTTATCCTAATGAATGCTTGATTGTTTGTTTCGAAGGGATGTGAACACTGTAAAGAAGAAGAAACCATCCAAATAAGTAGAAATTAGGTCTGCCAAATTTCTACAAGAAGTTCCTAAAGCGCATGGGGACAACTTGTGTGAATGTAGCTCCCTCCAGTTCAAGCCTGATTTTGCCTGTTTCTTCCTGTCACTGCAGGCTGCAACTCCATATCCCATCCCTTTCCTGAAGGTCCCCTGACTCTCAGGCCAGGCTTTTCAGGGATAGGGGATGCCTGCAATGGGGAGGAGAGGATTGGGATATCCGTTGCCTGGAAACCCAGCCCTTTTTAGACCTGCTGGACTTCCATGGCACACCCATCTCGGCTTGCTTTTGCAAGCTGAGCTGGGGGGGGGGGGTCATCTGTAATTTGCACACATAGATATTTGCTCAAATTATGGCCATAGTTTGTGTAAATTTGTGACTGTAATTTATGAAAAAAAACATTGGAAATCCTCTAGCTGCCCCAAGTCATTGTAGATTGAATCAGACAAACTGGAGGAAGATGGAACAGAGTCCGGGGGTCTGAGCTGATGAAAGCTTGTAGAGCTCCCCGCAACTCAATTCCTCCAACATCCCTAGGACAGGGAGTGAATTTCTCTTGCACAAGCACCCTTCTGTGAAAAATCTTTGTTTCACTTTTGACAGTAAGTGGCCCAATCCTCAACGATCAGGATTCTGCCAGGGGTTGCACCCTCAATGCCATTGTACTATTTAAGCTATCTCTTTTTATAATTACCCTCCCCTCCATAATAACGGTCAGTATTTTGCTGGTATATCATCATCATCATCAATTTATTTCTTAGCCGCCTCTCCATTTGGATTGAGGAGGGGAACAACAGTAAATACAAAATATGATAAAATACCTAAAACTGATTAAAAACATGGTGCACATTATTAAAACTGCATTAAAACATCATTAAAACATCCTAAAAACATTCTAAAATTCCACTGGATATGCCTGCTGGAAGAGAACAGTCTTTATAGCTTCCTTAAATTCTAAAAGACTGTTAAGTTGATGAATCTCGGCAGGTCATTCCACAGTCTGGGAGCAGCAGAAGAAAAGGTCGTCTGGGTAACTGATGTCAGCATAGTCTTGGCTGACTGTAGTAAGTTCTTCCCAGAGGACCTGAGCGTGTGGGCTGGATTGTATGGGAGAAGGCGACCCCGCAGGTAACCTGGACCCAAACCATGTAGGGCTTTAAAGGTAATGACCAACACTTTGTACTTCACCCGGAAACTAATTGGCAACCAGTGGAGCGATTTTAAAGCTGGCATAATATGGTCACCCCTAGGTGTACCGGTGACCAACCTGGCTGCCATATTTTGAACTAGTTGAAGTTTCCGGACTAGGCACAGAGGTAGTAGCCCTATGTACAGCGCATTGCAGAAGTCGAGCCCCGAAGTTACGAGCATGTGCTCTACTGTCTTTAGGTCTCCCAATTCTAGGAAGGGGTGTAGCTGGTGTATCAGTCAAAGCTGATAGTAGGCAGTCCTGACCGTCGCATCTATCTGGGCTGTTATTTGGAGCGACGGATCCAGGAGCACCCCCAAGCTGTGAACACAGTCTTTCAGGGGGAGTGTAACCCCATCCAGAACTGGTTGATACACCTCCAAACCCAGGCTGTGGCCTTTGACAGCAAGCACCTCCATCTTGTGTGGATTCAGCTTCAGTTTGTTTT
Organism: Anniella stebbinsi; assembly: GCA_029215795.1. Taxonomy (NCBI): domain Eukaryota; kingdom Metazoa; phylum Chordata; class Lepidosauria; order Squamata; family Anniellidae; genus Anniella; species Anniella stebbinsi. The sequence continues at coordinate 56,675,537 of JARDYH010000002.1, forward strand.
TCCTCATCCAGCCCATTACCACCTCCAAGCATTTATTCAGAGGCGACATACTTTCCTTAGCTGATGCTGTTATCGAAGGTAGGTATGTGTATCGTATTGTTAACATGTATGATAACGATACAATAAGGTCTTTATCGTGCATGTGTTTAACTATGATGATACGATAGAAAAATCTACGATAATCATCGGAGATGCTAATTTTCGAGCGATTTTATCGTTTTATCGGACTGCCATATAAATATACCTATAACTTCTGTATTTTTAAAGTTAGAGGCTTGAAACTTGGTCACAGTGCTTATGGGGTATGCCTAAGTATGTGTATGAAATTTGAGATCGATCCCTCCCACCCTCGATTTTATATGAATTTTTTAAAGATCATTTCCATTCTGACAGGTCTGAATCAACGCACGTGTTGAGCTGTCATTCTGATCTGTCAGAACTGAAACGATTTTTAATAAATTCATATAAAATCAAGGGTTGGAGGGATCAATCTCAAATTTGGCACATATGTGTAGCTATATGTGCCAAATTTCAGTTCAGTTCTGACAGATCAGAATGACAGCTCACCACGTGCGTTGATTCAGACCTATCAGAATGGAAATTATCTTTAAAAAATTCATATAAAATCGAGGGTCAGAGGGATTGATCTCAAACTTCATACACATACTTAGGCATACCCCATAAGCACTGTGACCAAGTTTCAAGCCTCTAACTTTAAAAATACAGAAGTTATAGGCACTTTTTTCTTTAAAAATAGGGCTGCAAAAATATCGTTTTTTCACGTTAATTATCGTGAAGACGATACGGTTCATCTACAATATGAATGAAGACAACTTTTTTTGGTCAGAAATGATAATGATAAACGATGATATTTTTTGGTATACACACCCCTAATTGAAAGTATAGAGAAATATATTTGGGTGTCATCAGCACTCCTGAGTTGCATTGCTTGAAATCTCTTTCCCCTCCTTTTTCTCCTCCTCTTGTGCTGGGCCTTATAAATCCCAAAGCTGCCTGTTTTAGATCAGACAGAAAAGATCCATTGCCAAACCAAATGCTTACAGTGACCGTTGTTTCCTAAGAAGACTTTTACGTACTGTTTCTTTCATGTTAACATAACAGCATCTTTCCTTGAGAAAGCCATTTTAACATCTTAAGAGTAGACAAAAGAAACAAGAATGTTTAGGCATGAAATATGTGAATACTAATAAACCTACCTTTTAAATCCACTGAGGTATTCTGTTGTCATGGGTACATAATGGCTCTATTGGCTTTTTCACATTTTTTATTTCAACAGTCAAATCCAATGTCTATCAGTTGCTGAGCTGGACAATGTCTTGGTGCCCTCTGCTCTCAAAATGTCTAACTCTTGCCAAGCCTGGATAACTCATCTGTTAAACATCTTTAGACTAAATACAGCCTTAGAAACATTTTATATGAATTATTTGTAGATTAGAGTCTGTGATGAGATTTTATCCCCCTTTAATGAAAGGAAAATGTCAAAGAGATCTTTCAGAATGATTTTTAAGCCAGGTATTAGCAATGTTATTATAGGATTGACAAAATCATGTGTTTTTTTCCTGTTCTTATGCAGCACGTTATCTTCTTAGTTTGAAAGCTAAATGATGTAAGGTAAACAGCATTCAAAGTATTTTGGAAAACTACATGATAATGTAGTTTCTAAAATTCTGAAACTCCAGTGAGCTGCTGCTAAAGAAGAAATAGTAGAGCTGCCCCAATTTTGACAGAAGTTCTTCCAGATCAAGGCCATCCTGTAACTTTAAGCAATTGCATAGGAAGGAGAATTTCAACAGGTAAAGCTTTTGCTATGATATGCAGCTGAGTCAGAAGGAATTCCCCTTCTATATAATTCTTAAATGCATAGATGCCCTCTTAGCATCTGGCAAACCTGTGAATACAATTTAATAGATACTATAACTTAGGGCTCATCTACACCTGCAGCCCTTTGGGAAGTGGGGAGGGACGATCATGGAGTTTTCCACTTTCAGGATCATAACTCAGGGGCCACACACCGGTGAGTTGTCCTGGAATGAGGACGTTCCGGGGCACCATTTTTTTAAAAAAAGACATTTGCACAATTGCGTGGGTGATTTCCTGTGCAACAGAAATTATTTTAATTAAAAAATACAACAAACTTAGCGCTGGAAGACGCCAAGCACCATCCTAAAGATGCTCTCCCCCTCACCCCAAATACCCCAAATACCCATGGACTCCCCACACATAGCTCCATGCCTGTTTCTGAGCCCAACTACTTATTGGGAAGAGGGAGGACCCTAGGTGGGAGTGCCACACTGACTGCGGAGATTTGGATGGTCTCGAGATGGCGGGAAAAACCAGGAAAAAAGCAGTCCCAGCTATCCCGGGAGAACTGTGTGCTCATCCCCTTCACCCTGGGATCAGTTGTGCATCTTTTGGATGCACGAGGACAACCTCATGACCACCCCAGGATAAATGGCAGGTGTAGACAAGCCCCTAGTCACATTGGGAGGTCAATCATATCTGTGCTTCCATATGTCACATTTGCCTTGAGAAGAAGGGAAAACACCCCTCTACCCCTTGTGGTCAATCACATGAACGTTTTAATTAAGAACATGCTTTGATTCAGAATAAGTTTGTGCAACATGGTTCAAAGTTTGTGTGTTCTGGCTGGCTTATTTTGTAGTTTATTGTGTATGGGTTGGGGTAAGAAAATTGTGTTCACTTTAAAAAAAAGTGCCTGAAAAAATTCATAATCCCAGATCTTTAATGGCTATTCCTTTATATAGATTTGCTACTGCTAAAGATCCTGCTTTATAAGAAAACCCCTTTAAGAACTACATTCTGATACATATTTCATACCATATTGGAAAGTGCTATATTATATTAGTAACTTTGCTATAGGATCAGTGACTCTCCTATTCTCTATTGAGTTTGTAATACCATGAGAAGGCTACCAATGTGATGAAAGTCCTAGCGCATTATCCACTTTTTGTCATTTGAGTGAAGTGAGTTTTTATTGCATTAGCACAAGCAAGATTCCAGATTTTCAGGAAAACTGATCAAAATTATTTTCTAAAGAGCCATTATAAAGTAAGTTGTGAAGTTGGAATATTCTGTTCAGGCCCTTTAATTTCTTCCATTTTCTATCTCCAATTTGTTATTCTGAAACAGCATGCAGACTTGTATTGGAATCTATCTGTTACCTAATTTATACATAGTCAAACATTGCTTAATCTTTAAAGCACTATCTTCCCAGCCAACATGCCGTTATTAACCATGGAACACAGGGATGTATGGATTTTCTTAAATCCCTTTTGTCATCTGCTTATTGATGGAATCTGATTCTTTTTAGGGAAGTGTGAGAATTTAGTGTGCAGATTAGTGCCAATGTGTATCAGCATAAGTGCAAATTTGCACAAAATCCCCCTCCCCCAGTAAAAACCTGTTCTTCAAGCCTGTGGAATCCACACAACCCCCAAAAAATCTGATCTGCTGTGGAATCTGTAGGTCAGATTCATAAAAATCTGAATTCATTTGTGGATTTCTCTGATAGCACATGATGTCAATAATGCTCCCAACTTCCATCATTGCTATTGCTACCTTGACAATATTTCGTGTGTGTGTGTGTGTGTGTGTGTACTACAGTGAATGAATCAGCCGTTAAATGTTATCAGCTGCCTTTCTAAATATTTATCTCTGTTTTACATTTTGCACAGATGGAAAATTTTCATTTGTGACAGCAGCACGGCCAGACATTACACAAGGTTTTGTTTATTCTGTAAACAGCATATTGCATATTGGTATGAAAAAAGGGAAGCAAAATTTACTTCACACAGTTACGCTGAACGCAAAAACATTCAAAATAAAGTATCAGCTCTCTTTCCTTTGGTAGTTTAATTAATTAATTTTACTTTTCATTTTTAAAAATTGATATGTGGAACTGTACTGTCATTTTAATACTACTTCTTAGGATGCCTTCTCCTATCAGAAGTTAACTATCATTATAGCTGTTTTTGTCTTTGATGCCGCTGCTCTAAATAATTGTATAGAAGTACAGCTATACCATTCCCTCAAGTTCTTTAGCCATGATGTTCGTCTTCTTCCCACTGATCTTTTTCCTTCAATTTTACCTTCTATAATAAGTTGGAGTATGGTGTATTTTTCTCCTCAAATAATATGGCCAAAATATTGCAATTTTCTTCTTTTGATAGTATTTATTAATTCTGCTGGATTGTTTACCCTGCGTAATATGTCCTTTTTTCTTATTCGGTCAGTCCATAGTATCTTCAACATACAGTGGTATATTCATATTTCAAAAGATTCAATTTTGCTCAATTGTTTTTCTTAAGTGCTCAAACCTCTACTCCATAAAATAATATTGAAAACATGTAGCATCTTACCATCTGAGTCCTTAGTGTAAGATTAAGGTCCCAATTACATAGCAGCAATGCTACATTACCTGGAAAAAATCAAAACAAGTTTGCTTTTGGGGGGGGGGGTGATTCTGATTGGTTTGTCCTTGCTGTAGCAGCTAGAACTGAGTGAAGGAGGGATGCTTTTCATTTAAGTTTCCATCACCTGTGAAAAGTTCCCTCTCTGCAGAAAATGTCCAAAAAGTCTTTGTGAAACAAAGTCCCCATTCTTAATTGGCTGGTGGCATCACCACATAGCAAAATCAGTTAGCTGTGAGTGGCAATGTGATTGGTTGGGTTATACTGAAAGAAAGTGAAAGTTCATAGAAGCAACAGTAACACACAGGGAAATTGCAGCTTCAAACCACACTAGAAAAAAAAGCTATAGGGCCTGTTCACATGGCACACTATGCCATGGTCAGACTGCTAACCCCTTTGCAGCAAATGGTTAGTGAGCATGTTTAAACCATGGTTATGGAGTCACCATGGTTAAGAATGGTTCACAAGACACACTAAGTCGTGGTTCACATGACATGCTAAGCCATAATGTTTAGCTCAAAATGCTTAACCACTGCTGCTTAGCACGTCATCTGAACAAGGTCACAATTAAAGGAATGGGTGTGTGTGTAACATTTCAGATCGGTTTGCATTTGCTTTTCACCCTCTTTAAAGGCAAATGTTTGACTCAGCATGCAGACACGATCAGGAATAGCTCAGTGTTGGAAACCTTGTAATCCACCTCCAACCCAAAGCTGTTTTTTACATTGAATGTTTAGAATATGAATGCAAAGCTACACCATGATTGTACACGTTCATCACTAAAACTGTTGTGCTATTGTACCTTGAAATATATTTTTCTTGTACTCTCTTTGTTTCCATAGTCATAATCTCTCTCTTGGAATTCACGTAATTTATTAGATTTCTCTTTGTACCAAAATATACAGTATATAACATGACCTTCCAGTGTTATTTTGCATTCATCAAAACCTTGATTTTTTTTAAGTATCCTTCTCTCTTTGGCTACCCTTTTCTCGACTATAGCTGTGTCGTAGCTGTTGTGAAGTGGACTTTGGGCTTTTCCACACTGCAGCTAAAGGTAGTGTACAATGCTGCATTGGTCTACAGTGCCAAGATTCATTTAAAATAACATTGTTTTTGTAAACCGTAGGTTTTTTGTTTAATGAATTTCATGGCTTTGTGTAACGGATGACTGGATATTATACAGTTGACAAGCAGCCAGCATCAGCTAGGATGTTACACCATTTTGACATCCAATATAAAATCAAAGCTAGTGATATGTGTTGCACCCACTTTTCAAAATAATAAATGAACCCCAGAAGTTATGCTCTCTCACTTGAAATCTGAGGGGTCTCATTTCAATTTTTCAATAGCCAATGTCCAGAAATAAAAGCTTTCTATGACTAACTCATGAAAAGAAGCATTTCATGTTTTATGTCTGTATTTGGAGAGAACCTGAAAAAAATTCTACTGGACTAAAAACTCCCCAATTTATTCTGGAAGCACACAAGATGATACAGGAAAATATCCTAAATTAGAATAAGTTACAGTTTGCTATATTAATTATTTTAGCTCATTTTATGCTACATGCTTTTTCTTCCTGTTTGCATCTTAAAGTAACAGATTGTGATCATGTTTGTGGTCAAGTTTCAAGCCTGCATGGGCTGCATTTCCATCCATAGATATTTACTTAAAAGACCCATTGAATTTCCTTGGTTCTTTAAAAGCAACGTATTTGCTTTTAGATTTGCCACTCTCAGCACTCTGCGCATGCTATGTATGCCTGCTCTGTCTACCCTATTGTTCCCTGCAAGGCCCAGCCAGGGGAGGTCAGTAAATTAAACCAAGGGATGAAGGATGGGATTCCATCAAGTTCAGCTGAGAGCATTTCCTGTAGGACATGTACCTAACAAGAACGGTGAGGTCAGGTTTCTGGCAGACCCATTTAAGCAACTTTATGGCCTGATAGTTCTCTGTTCGGTAGCCTGCAGAAGCCTCATAAAGCAATGGGCATATGAACACAGTTATTATGGTCTGCCACTTTGTCTTTAGCAGTCTGAGGTCCAGACCTCTTCAGAAGGGGGAATAGTGTCATGTTATAGGGTGACCACATGGAAAGGAGGACAAGCCATCCAAAATGGTGGCCAGCACAACATCTTGTGATACTAAATTCTATAGTTAACCAGAACTGTACACAGTATTCTAAGTGTGGTCACACCATAGATTTGTATAAAGGCAGTATGAGACTGGCAGTTTTATTCTCAATTACTTTTCTTATAATGCCTAACATGGAGTTTGCTGTCTTTACAGCTGCCACACACTGGGTTGACGTTTTCACTGAGCTGTCAACCACATTCCCAAGTTTTTTTTTCTTGTTTAGTCACTGCAGGCTCAGATCCCATCAGTGTATATGTGATGTTGGGATGCTTTGCTCCAGTGTGCATGCTTACGTAGAACTGTTGTTTACAAATGCTTACGTAGAACTGTTGTTGCCATTTTGATGCCCATTTTCACACTATGGAGAGATTCTTTTGGAGCTCTTGGTAATCTCACTTCATTTAAAAAACCCTAAATATTTTGAGGTCAGCAGCAAATTTGGCCATCTCACTGTTCACTCCTATTTGCATGTTGTGAAGGAAGTGGATAGGGAGGCAGTTTCTCCCTTTCTCATAATATTAGAATGAGGGTGGAAGTGAGCAGTGACATAGCCACGTTTGGTGATGATACCAAATTATTTAGTCTTGCTAAAACAATGGAGGATTGTGAGGAGCTCCATAAAGATCTCTGCATACTGAGAGAATGGCCATGAAAAGGGCAAATGCTGTTCAATGTAAGCAAGTGTAAAGTGATGCACATTGGGGGATCACAATTTCACATATACACTAACAGGATCTGAGCTAATTAGCGGTGACTGACCAAGAAAGAGTTTGGAGCAGGGGAGGGGGACAGCTTGATGAAAATGTTGATCCGGCCGCTGTGAAAAAGGCAACCTCCTTGTAAGGCGTAATTAGGAAAAGAATCCTAATTCTTGAAGACTAATATGAAAAATAGTAGGTTCTCTGATTTGCACTTGATGTATGTGGATTCTTTAATCTTACTATAGTAAAAATAAAATATTTTAGTTTTAGATTCATGATTGTATTAGCAGTAAGTTAGTTGGGAAACAAATGTATTAGGAAGTGCAAAAAATGAGTGTATTGCATCATTTGTGACAGCTCTATTCATACATAGTTTATGGTATGTAGTAAGTAAAGAACAAACCTAAGGATGCCTTTCTGTGTGTATATATGAAAGAGGCAGGCACACAGACATAGATAGTGGGCCAGGCCTAAATTTCCAGCCTAATCTATTTTACAGGGTTGTTGTGAGGGTAAAAGTAGCACATGCCATACACCCAAACATTACCAAACATTTGTTTTACATTTCTGTGAAAGTGAGCAGCAGAAGAAACTCACTAGATGGTTTTGAGCCAGTCATAGACTATTAGCGTAACCTACCTCATGGGTTTTTGTGGGGGGAGATATAGCACTTGAAAGAATGATCAGTCTAGGGCTTTCCCCTTCCTCCTTACTAGAGAAGCTTCTTTGCAACTGATCAACTAAATGGAGTCTGAACATCCTCTTATATTACTACATCTGACCCAGTACCAAGAATAGCCATGTGGGTGTTTAGAAATATTGCTCAATTTAATTTTAATCTATCCAAGTTTGGATTTTTATTTTTTTGCTCTAAAATAGCCTGTGGTTAATGAATCCTATATTAAGCCTGTCAAAGATGTTGGTACTGGAGATAACAATACACAATAGTTTTGTTCAACCTGATCAAAAAATATTAGAAAAGCTAAGAGAATTCAGAATGTCACTGACTCTTCTACCCTACAGGGTTGTTGTGCTGATAAAATGGAGGAGGATTATGTAAGCCACCTTAGGTTCCTTGCAAGAGGAAAAAAAGGCAGGATATAAATGTAACATTAATAAACGTATTACTACTTCTACTAATTATTATTATTATTATTAATTATAATAACAATGAAGGAATAAAAATTCTTTAAAAATCAAATACATGGATTTTTTAAAAAAAGAAAAGAAAAAGAGGGGGGAGCTTAACCTCTTCTCTTACAAAAAGCCTTGGTCCCTAAATACACAGAGCTCTCAAAGAGAAGTACAGCCAAATCCAAACACCCCTTCAAGCTAGTGGAATGGGAATGAGACTCATTGCACTCAGTGGAACTAACTTCTGAGTAGACATGCCTTGGATTGAATTGATATGAAAATTAATGATCAGCAGCCATAATCAAATGAACATACACACATGCAAAGCATGCAAGCAAGTTGTTAATTGTAGAGTTATAGTGCTGTAAAGGAGAGGGAATTCTCACTCACATCTCTCCCTCTCTGCCTTCTAAGGTTTCAGACTGTTTTTTTTAAAGAAAGGCTACAATCTTCTACGCACTTACCTGGGAGTAACACCATTGCATTCAGTCAATGGAACTTACTTCTGAGAAGAGACTACAGCACTGTCTTTGCTAGAGAAAGCAGCCATTGTAGCTGATGCAGGAGGGAGGGGGGAGACTCTACTGAGTGTGTGCCATAATCAAAATGGCCACCGGATTTCTTAAAGAGGCACAGCTTTAATTTAATAAAATCCACTTAAGCGAATTTTTTAAAAAGAAAAGCAGTTCCACCTACACTACAACGGGTGGAAGTAGACCGTGCCATTGGATTAATGAAAAAGGATCCCTGAAGGTAAGGACAGCTGTACAAAAATGGTCGCAAGCCCTGAGTTCAATTTTCAGTTTTGGATTCAGGGAATTCTTTAATCATTTTACTTTAAACTGCTCTCCTTCCCTCAGTCTTTCACCAATCTTCTTGAAATTTTCAGGTAATGTAAAACAAACATTTCTTTCTGGCACCTGTAAATTTCAGAGAGATTGGTGAAACATTTTTGATTTTATGGCCGCTAGAATGACCCCTCCCCAATTATCACTTTAACATGGTGGAACGTGTTTTTTACTGACCGCCCTTAACAAGAGAGGCACTGCCGTGCCTCCCTTAATCCATGATTGGCACTCCCCTCTCTTTACATTTTTGCATATAGCAATTACTAGTTGGTGTGGTGGGTTCAGACTGTAACCACAATTTTGGGGGATATTGTATTAATGATTCCCCCAATGTTATTTATTCCAGCATAAATTACCTCCCCCTACCACTACTGTTTGCTCGTTATGAGAAGTTAATATGGAGGCATGAAAGTAGGGTGTCCATGTGTCCATTGTGTTTAACAGAGGATAGTCCTCTACTTTGAAGGGCTGTCCTGTCCAAGTCCAGTTTAAAGATAAAGAACCATCCCCAGAACTGGCCCTAGGTGCTTATAATGCTCTAATTGAAGTTATAAATTCTGCTCTACAAAATAATTCTAACAACTCTAAAGAGCACAGGCTTTCAAATAAAAATTGGTTTGATAGTGAATGCATAAAAGCAAGAAGAGAACTCTATGCTGTTTATTGCGCCTATCGTAAAAATAACGAACGACAAATCCCAGTTTCTTATTTCAAATTAAAGAGAACCTATAAGAAATTACTCCGTCGGAAAAAGTACGAGGCAGACCATAAGATCTGGCACCAATTGATCGGAGCCTCGTCTCTTAATAATACCAGAACCTTTTGGGAAATAGTATCAGGGATAACTAGGGTCAGAACTGGTGATGCAGGGAGTTTTATTTCTGCCGACGTTTGGGAACAACATTATAGAGCAATACAGAATGAGGCTTCGATATCTGATTCTGCCCCAGTGTTAAGGTCAGATTTCCCCACCTGGCCAGATGTAGACCCATGCCTTATAGAAGACTTATTATTAAAATTAAGGGTGGGCAAAGCCCCCGGCCCAGATGGAATCATCCCAGAACTGTTAAAAAACAACCCAAGTCGGTGGGCACCAGTACTAGCATCTCTCTTTACAATAATTAACAATTCAGGGCAAATTCCCACCACATGGCAGAAGGCATTGGTGATCCCAATCTATAAGAAGGGCCCGAGAAATGACCCGAGTAATTATAGACCCATTAGCCTGCTGTCAATCGTTGACAAGATTTATGCCAGTTTTTTGAATATTAAACTTAGCAAGTGGATCAGCGAAAATAACATTTTGGGACAGGAACAAATCGGATTTCAAGTCGGGAGTTCAACTAACGCTCATTATTTGGTCTTATACCATCTGGCCCATAAATATACTGCAACAAAAGGAACCAAATTGTACTGTGCTTTTATAGATCTTAGGTCAGCTTTTGACTCTATATCTCGCCCCCGATTATGGAGGAAGTTGGAACAACTTCATATAGACAGCAGACTGCTATTTTTGATACAGTCCATGTATCACAACACCACAGCACAGGTTCGCTGTAGCAAACAGGGCCATCTCTCCAGTGAATTCGTCATTTCTCAGGGCGTTAGACAGGGCTGCGTTCTTGCGCCATCCCTGCTCAACTTGTTCCTGGCCGATCTTCCCTCCTCACTGTCAACACTGCAATCCCATCCTCCTAAAATTGGACAATCAAAAGTCCAAATACTTCTTTATGCGGACAATGCGGTTCTGTTATCTCAGACTAGATTGGGGCTGAGGAGACTTCTCAATGGTTTCTCAGATTACTGTACTAATAATGATCTAACCATCAATTACCAAAAGTCCAAAGTCCTAGTTTTTGCAAAGAAAAAAGTAAGATTCAAGTGGTCTATGGGTGGTCATAATATTAACCAGGTTAACTCATATAAATATCTAGGGATCTGTTTTCAGGAGAACCTCAAATGGCAGGAACATCATAAATATATTAAAAACAAGGCAGAAAAAACAATGGGGGCTCTCTGCCGTTTTTTTCTTTATAATGACAGCAAATTTTTGCCTGCAGCTATTAGAGTGTTTAAGTCTAAACTGGTATCTCAGATTCTTTTTGGAGCCCCAGTTTGGTTCCCTTTGGCCAAAGGAACACTCGAGAGCATCCAAACGACTTATCTACGACTGCTATTTGCAGTCCCCAGATGTGTATCTGGGGCTACTCTTGCTCTAGAGGGTGGTCTGCCCTCTCTGAGCTGTTTGGCCTGGAAACACACTGTACACTTCTGGTTCAGATTATACCATGGCCTGGCTCCAAGCTCCCTGGTATCCCAGGCCTTATTAGATTCTTACATATCACCATGGACTAAAGCAATAGTACAGAAGGTTAACTCGCTAGGACTTTCTCCATCCCATCTACTATTTATGGATGCAGATACTGCTAAAAGGACGATAGGGCAAAGGATATTAGATATCGATTTTCAAGAACAGTTGACAAAAGCTCGGGGCCCATGCTCTCCTTTCTCATTGGGCCTGAGTACAATGGTAGAAATGGAATGCTATACTTGAGCTGGCTATTTGTACCTAAATATAGGAGAGCTTTTACACTAGCCAGACTCAATGTTCTCCCCTCTAAACTGACGGAAGGGAGATACAAGAAAATTCCATTAGAAGCCAGACGATGCCCCTGTAACGATCTGGATGTGGAAACAGTTGAACATATGCTGTTAGATTGCAGTTTTTACAAAGAAATAAGAAATTCCATGTTAGGCCCAATAATTCAAAAACTAGGTATGAATGGGAAGCAAACTCTGATAAGCACTTTATTACAGGGTAAGGACAAGACGCTTACTCTGCAAGTGGCAAAATTTGTTCATTGTATAATAGTCTGTAGAACTCAAATATTTAACAGCCAGCCTTTATAGATTTTAGGTACCTCTTCCCCTTTTATGATAGTTATATATATTATTTTTTATTATTAATTTTAATGAGTGTAAATGAACATTGTATCAATGTTTAAATGCTATTTGCTGATGTTTGGCCTATTGGCTGCGAATAAAGTTGTTGTTGGGTGTTGATAAAGAACCATCAGAAGGAATTGCTGGCTTTGAAATTGCCCATCAACAGCATATGGTTAGCAGACTGAGCCATAACTTGGTTACTGTCACATGGCTTCAGTCTTCCCCACTATTGTGAAATGTGCTGAATTTCTATTTAAATTATAATATTCAACAAGAATTACTGTGATATAAATTATCCTATACAATTGTTATGCAATTTTTTATTTGGTGATGCATTTTCACTTTTATGGCAGTTCATAAGTGGCCACTCTACAGGCTGGGTGGGATTTTCATTAAGAAAATAAAACAGGGAGGCCTTGTCGCCACTCAGGCTTTGTCAACTGCTCAGTCACCAATCAGGTTATGACACTTTGAAAATGGTTTGAAAACTTCATATAGAGTGTGTTCTGGGCCCCAACGGTTGTCATTCCTGTTATAAACCATTTAAAAACCATGCTGTAGATCCTGCCCTGTTCTCTGTTACTATCAGTGCTTTTTTTAAAGTGAAACAGACACAAAACATGCAGTTCTAAAGGAGCATTTGTGCACTTCAAAATTCAGGCTATGTAAAAGTTGTTTTAATAATAATAATAATAATAATAATAATAAATTTATTTCTTACCCGCCTCTCCATTTGGATCGAGGCGAGGAAGAGCAGTAAATATAAAATATGATAAAATACATAAAACTGATTACAAACATGGTACACATTATTAAAATAGCAATAAAACATCCTAAAAACATCCTAAAAACATTCTAGAATGACACTGGATATGCCTGCCAGAAGAGACCAGTCTTTATAGCTTTCTTAAATTCTAAAAGACTGTTAAGTTGACGAGTCTCCTCTGGCACGCCATTCCAAAATCTGGGAGCAGCAGAAGAGAAGGTTGTCTGGGTAACGGTTGTCAGCGTAGTCTTGGCTGACTGTAGTAAGTTCTTCCCAGAGGACCAGAGCATGCGGGCCGGATTGTATGGGAGAAGGCGATCCCGCAGGTAACCTGGACCCAAACCATGTAGGGCTTTAAAGGTAATGACCAACACTTTGTACTTCGAACGGAAACTAATTGGCAGACAGTGGAGCGATTTTAAAGCTGGCATAATATGGTCACCCCTAGGTGTACCGGTGACCAACCTGGCTGCCATATTTTGAACTAGTTGAAGTTTCCGGACTAGGCACAGATGTAGCCCTATGTACAGCACATTGCAGAAGTCGAGCCTCGAAGTTACAAGCATGTACACTACCATCTTTAGGTCTTCCAACTCTAGGAAAGGATGCAGCTGGCATATCAGCCGAAGCTGATAGTAGGCAGTCCTGGCCATCACATCTATCTGGGCTGTCATTTGGAGTGAAGGATCCAGGAGCACCCCCAAGCTGCGAATACAGTTTTGCATTGGATGTTGTGAAAAGTGACTGATGAGAATCTGAAAAGTAAAGTGCTTAATACTTGTGGATAATGGAGGGTGGAGAAATAACGAGGCGACACACAGAAGTGGATTTTAAACAAGGCCACTTTATTAAAGATCTGCAGAGGGGGTTAACCTATGCGGGCATCCTAAATATTTCAGGGTGAGACATTCACCATCTGTGAAGTGGTGCTTCCCAGTTCGCCACAACCCAGACTTCCACTTATGGGGCTGGAAGGCCTTCCGACGTAGACCTCCCCTTGCACTGTACAGTTCTGAGTAGGTGAGGAAGGTTGGCCTTAAAGGTAACCCTTATCCCACCAGCTGAGGCCATAAAACTCACAGCTGGGGCCCCTCAGGCATACCAATAATTGAAACAGTGCCTGTGAATGCTCACCAACCCTATGACACTTCAGATGCCCGCACCTACTTGCCAAACATATAAGTTACTGAAACATTAATGAACATTACCTATTTAATACTCCCTGGTTGTCTTGCAGTGTGAAGTAGGCAAGCAAAAAAACCCATAACCGAAAGTGATTATGAGCCAAAAATTCCTACTTCGCCCTCAACAGAGTGACCAGTGAACCCACACTACCTACAGGACAGGAGGGAGGGAGCCACAAAAATGAAGAGGCAGCAGGGAGGGGTAAGTCTGAGTTTAAACCCTTTCAGTCCTCTCCCTGACACGAGGCACCACGGGAGCAGCCAATAGCTGCCACCCACGCAACCTCATCACCCCCACCCCCACCCTCAATGGCCTCAATGTGCCCAGGCATGCCGGGCCCATTGTGAAGGCATTTGCAGGTAATGGAAGGTAGAGAAATAACTAGGCAACACACAGAAGTGGATTTAAAACAGGGCCACTTTATTAAAGATCTGCAGAGGGGGTTAACCTATGCGGGCATCCTAAATATTTCAGGGTGAGACATTCACCATCTGTAAAGTGGCACTTTCCAGTTCGCCACAACCCAGACTGCCCCTTATGGGGTAGGAAGGCCTTCCGTTGTCACCTTCTTCATGCCGTACAGCTCTGAGTAGGTGAGGAAGGTTGGCCTTAAAGGTAACCCTTATCCCACCAGCTGAGGCCATAAAACTCATGGCTGGGGGCCCTCAGGCATTACCAATCACTGAAACAGTGCCTGTGAATGCTCACCAACCCGATGACGCTCCAGATGCCCACACCTACCTGCCACTGGGAGTGACAAAGCACTTGTTTAGTCGCTACCCCCCACCCACCCCACCTAGACTCCATAACCTATTTTAAACCCCTCTGCAGATCATGTAAAAATATATTGTTACCAATTTCCGATAAATGCATGCCATCCGGCCGCAATAGCTCCCTCTGCGCAAGCACCATCACAGGGTGTTGAATACTATGATCTCCGTGCTTAAGCAGATCTTTAAAATTTTGATATTTACTTTCTTACGCACCCTTTCCAGAGCCTGATGATCATTGCCCACTCTCCAATTGATCCATGGAAACAAACAAGACCATATGATCGCCATGCCTGGCCAATGCTGCTGAATTGTTTCCAAGTCAGCTATCGCTTGCAGTATTTGGGCTCTACCTTTCAGTAGACCCAAATAATTGCTGCCCAAATGAATCATTTGATTATTTACTTTCTTACATACCCTTACCAGGGCCTGATGATCATCACCTGCTTTCCAATTAATCTGTGGCAACATGCAGGTCCAAAAGATTGCAGTGCCTGGCCAACACTGTCGATTTGTCTCAAAATCAGCTATTGCTTGCAAGATAACGGCACTGCCTTCCAGCAGACCCAAATCATTACCACCCAGAGGACACAAACCAAACTCAGAAGGAATAAAGTAGGGAGTAGACACTCCCAGCGCATGCCACATCTGCCCAACCACTGTATGCTTGTTTGCTGGCTCAATGCGCACTTTGTCCCAAAGCTGGATCTAGAAGCCCTTTGACTGACCCAGAATCCTGTTGTGCCCACAGATGATCACTCACACCCGGGCGTGGCCCACATTTGAATCTAAAGTAAACATGGATATGTCAGTACATAATATAAATTTCTCCTTTATTTTGGCAGCTGTCTAAGGTAAGACTGAAATGCCTTAGATCTCTATCTGCAAACCATCTGGATCTGTTATGAGGAAAGCCAATAGATGCCTCCATGGATGCTGCACTGGTACAGAAAGAATGTGTACCAAATTGACAAGCATCCAAACCTAGAGCCTGCAGGGCACCCTTAGTAACTGACCAGAACTGAAATTTTGTTAAAGTCATAGTGTCTTGATGACAGAATAAAAGGCCGCTACTTGATTACTCATCTCTGTGAGTCGGACATAATCGCATCGCAATACTGGGCCGCTGCCCGATTCTGGGCCGCAGCCCAAGTGAGTACCTGTCATCCTCCAAAGACAAGAGCTGTTAAAACTTGACAAAGGATGTCAGAGCATATGCGCGGAAAGACTTGGCGTGACTCCTGTAAACAGCTTACCTCTATTCAGTGCCAGACCAGACTGTCTGTTCCACTGAAAGCAAGGGAAATGCCAGTTTGAAATCTGGGGGCTTGGTGCTGCTGAACATGATTGTGTCATGACCAATTTGGCTACAGTCCTCCACTCTCCTGCATGCTCTTGTCTAGTCTCTAGATTTCCCTTTACTTGGGGCGGGGGAGCAGACTCATGAGCCTTGTACCAGCTGGAGCAACCCAGCGTCAGCATGTTAAATGAAGCCAGACTCTATTATGCTGCAATAATAAAATTCCCATCATCCCTAGACTGCATGAAGGTGGTTTGTAAATATGAAACCATTTCTGTTATCGTAGCAAAATACCCACGGAAATTAGGGCATTGGTTTTCACAGAGCTGCAACTATAGGGAAAATTCCAAATGAAGGAGGTCCCTCTTCATCTTTGCAGAAGATCAAGACACAAAGCAGAATACCCTTAGGTGTCTAATCTCAGCTGTGCAATCTGTCTCCCATGATGCACACCTAACACTAAAACCATTTGCCCTTGAATACCTGCCATGTCACTGCAGGGCTCTAGATGTGGCTACTCTAACTCTAATATGATAAAACAAACAACATTCCCCATGCCCAGCAAGACATGGAGTATGACCTTGTGTGATCGCTATGTGTGTTTTAACCTTAAATTGAGAATTTTACACCATGCAGACGACTGCACTAGTTAATTGTGTCAGCTCTATAATTGTGTCAGCTCACTTACCACAAGTGAGTAAAAAATTCTAGAACCTGTCTGGTGAAGGCCCAGAGGACATCTGCTTTTCAAGAGAAATTAGCCTTTCATTATACTATTATTAGGGTTTTAAAGCCAAGAAAAACCATGCTCGAGGTACAGAAATTGCCCGTTCGAGTAACTCCTTAAGAGCCCTCTCAAGGGCCTGTTGGTTCCTGCCCTCCTTCAGTTAAGAGTTGACAAAGGTTGTAGGATAATGGGTTTTCCTTTGAGCAATCAAATTGTTGCCACCCTGATGAATGTTAAGACCAAGGGAGTACCCTGAGCTAAGCAGCTGAACTAAGCAAGGTGAGCAATAAGTGCTCAGAATACATGACATCTGCCCAACCATTATAAATTGCTGTATCAGGTCAATCCAAGCTGTGACCTAGAAGGCCCTCCATCTGGTCTAGCAAAAGATGCTGTGCACAGATGGCTACACACATGGTTTCATGGCTAGATGGATATCCTGGTCCACAGTTATGGTTTTCACTATTCTAAAGCTGATTATGTGACCCAAATGAGAATGGGAGGATTGGTGTCATAGGTGATCCCCTACCTGAATGTGGCTGTGTTACCCTAATCGCAGCCATAGTGAAAGCAGAATTCCTGGAAGCTTCCATCGTATCGAAATAGGCCAAGGGCCAAATACCCCTTGGCGCAGACTTGCAATTCCTCAAGACCTTGGAGTAAAGTCTTCAGATATCTTGATCCTGGGTCCCAGTATGGGGTCTCCTGATATGTAACCGACTGTCCCTAATGCAAGGATCTTCCAGAAACCTAAAATGACATTCACTTGCACTGAAACAGACAAAAATATCATGCCTCCAGCTCCTTCATAGTCCCGAGATGAAGTATTCACTTTCTTGATGTTCTGATATGGTGGGTGCTATCCTGCCATCCGTCTCAACTCCTTCTTGGCTGCCTAGAATTAAGAGTATTCAAGATACACCACCTCATCTGAGGATTCCAGTCAGCAAGACTGCCTATTGGTGAAGATCTGGGAACTTCAAAACGTTCTCCCTTCCTTGCACTGATCAAGCTCAGCAAATGTAGCTGCAGCAGGCTGTGCTGAAATGTGTCCTTGGGCTCTTACCCTATTGTTTCTCCCCCAGGCTCCTGAACATAGGAAGCTTCCCTGTCGGAGCGAGATCTTGGTCCATCCAGCCAATCTCCAACTAACACTGACTGACAGCGGCACCACAAGATGCTGGCAAGACAGTTTCTAAAATTACCTGGAGGTGCCAGTGATAAAACCTATGTTTTAAAACATAAGGAGATAATAAGGGTTCATCCAATACAGCACTCTATTCACAGTGGCAACCACTGTTTTTAAGTGTTCTAAGCCTATGTAAATAAATAAATAGACAGACCAGTGGTCAACCAGGGACCGAGAAAGCAGGACAACCATGGACCAACTGGTGTGCAAAGTCTTATTGCCTCCGATACTGGAGGCAGCACCCAGCCATCAGGACCAATAACCATTGATAGCAATCTTCCAACGAATCCATCTAACCTCTCTGGGCAAAACCACACAAGAAATAACCGTATATTTTGGGCAAACAAAAACAAAACAAAATTAATAATAATAGGAAATTAAATTGTAGGTCCTCCTGATCCCACTGCCAGGCCAAAATGTAGGATTCAGTAGCCCCACCACTGTAAGAGTCACCACACACCAATGGGGATAAGATGTCCACAATTAGGCAAACTCCTGGCCGTGAGGATAAGTGCCTACCTGCCCCACTCAATTGGAGGAGGAAAGCCCTCTTAAATGGCCAAGGAGGTCTATTGGCTCTCCCTATAACCTGTGGCCAGAAGGCTGAGAAGTTCCCGTTGCTGCTCCGATGGTCGCGAGTAAAGGTAGATGGGCACATCCAGTGCCAAGAGGGCTGCTTCCTTCCCTCTGGGGCTGAGAGCTTCGCACTACTCTGGACCATGCTGCACCTCCACTGGTCACAGGTGGGAAGCCTCCCTCCCATTGGGGCAGGAAACGCTGCTCTGCTCCCAGCCTCTCTGCGCTGCAGGTGAAAGGAGAACGGGCACGTCCCACGGATGAGACAATGAAGCTCCCTGGTCCCTCGCTGTTCCGCCGTCCTCACCCCAGCCTCTGGAACAACCGAGAATCAGCCTGGGCACAAGCCATGCCGAGAAAGAAACGCTCCCTGAGTTCCACGCCTTGTAGCGCACCACCACCGCCAAAGCCCTTGGAGCTTCAGGGAAGCTGCCAAGAAGGATGGGTGCATCCCGCACCAAGGAGAAGCTGCTCCCTGAGCTCCGCTCCGCACCATGTGCAGCTGCCAACAAGGCCCCTGGAGCTTCAGGAAAGCCACCCGTAGTTGTCTCACCCTCTTTGTCCTTTAGAAGCCGCAAAAAAAAAAAAAGAGGCAGCAGGGAGGGGTGAGCCTGCCTTTAAACTCACTCAGTCCCCTCTCTGCCACGAGGCACCACGGGAGCAGCCAATGGCTGTCTCCCATGCTACCTTGTCACCCCACCCCCACCCACAATGACCTCCACATGCCCAGGCATACCAGGCCCATTGTGAAGGCATTTAGCAATTTTCAAATCAGCAGCACTTGAGCTCATCAAGGTCCTCCAAATTCCAGCTCGAAGCTCATTCTGACTCATGTCCATATCAGATTTTAAAAAGTCCTAAAACAGCCAGCATTCCCCAGCCAGACATGCTGGCTGGGGAATGCTTGAAGTTGTATGTCTTTTTTTAAAATGTCTAAACATATACAGGATTGTGCCCCTAAGAATGCAGAAGGTGTCATATTAGATATAAAGAACCCTGTTTCCATGTGGGAGAGCGGACAGGAGGCACAACATGTCGGTGTTTCTGACTGAGTAGTCTAAATCCCCAGTGTTAAATACAAGACAATAGGGATACAGTTTGGAGAAAAAATAAAATGTGATTCTCAATGTTCAGAGTTTTTGTTTGATTGTTCAACCATGAAAATGCAATGTGTTCATAACCAACAATGCAAGCACATGACGTGACCTCCTTGATGGCTCATTTCAGAGATAATGATGTTATAGCAATTTATCATTCTGTCAATGACAACTGTTACTAGTTTAAATTGAAAGGGGGCTATAGCTTTTTTATTTCATTTTAAAGCAGCTAATAAGTAGTCAGCAGTAACTGAGTAATAAGCCAACAAACAAATTTGTATATACCTGAAGCAACTTACCAAACAACAAAAAAACAAATTGGCTTTGGTATTGGTCATTATTGAGTAATGGTCATGTGGATAATTGTTTTCAGCTTATATAGAATATAGGAGAGAGACACAGTTCTGTAAAGAATTGTCAGCTGTCAATAGCAAGTTGGAACCAACAAAACAATGCTAGTGTAGAGACAAGACACCGACCTAATCCACACCAAGCAGGATATAGCACTATGAAAGCGGTATGAAAGCTGTATATAAAAGGCAGGAGCCACACCAAGTAGGATATAGCGGTATATGGTATGTGTCTGTGGGCCCCAACGGTTGTCAGTGCACTTCAATACTGCTATAAAGCAGTAGTGTGGCTCCTGCCTTTTATATACAGCTTTCATACCGCAATATCCTGCTTGGTGTCGATCTGGCTTCAGTGTCAAGGTTCAGGGACATCATCATATTGTGAGTGGCAAACAAGGAAGAAAAGTAGGGATATAGAAACATGTATCATGATGCATTGGTCCATGTCAAATCCTTTTCATGTGTTTTCCTTACTAAACATAGAGATGGATGAATCTGTCAATTTCATTTTCTCTCCATTTCTCATTTTTCAATCTTTTGTTCGGTTCAAACTTTGAGAATTGCTCTAGTCTTAAGTTTGTTTTGTCCCAGACTTTGAGAATGTTTCTTGAAGCTTGCATGAAATTCATAAGCATCCTTGTGCACGTTTCTCCTAGTACATTTTTATTGATTTTATTGTTATATTTATATCCTGGGTTTTTCCTTTTGCAAAGAACCCAAGGTGGTTGACATAGTCCTCCTCCTCTCCATTTTAAGCTCATGACAGCCTTGTGAAGTAGGTTTGGCTGAGAGTCAGAGGGTTTCATGGCTGAGTGCAGATTAGAACCCAGTTCTGAGTTCCAGTCCAACCACTCTAACCACTACACCACACCAAAAAAACATGCATTTTGTCTATTATACACATTTTTGCAAACATGTTCCTCAATACAATGCTTTTTCATGCTTATTTCCCCCATATATGCACATTGTTTATTCAGTTTGGAGTGTAGAATGCCTTTGCAAAATTTGGAGAAGAGCAAATTTCAAACTGTAACTAAGTTTTAGTTTGTGCTGGTTTTATAGTGCAAATTTAGGTAAGTTTGTATGAAAATGCAAAGTGAATCCATTTCTCTGCTACCCATAACTGACTATTATGGGGAAGAGAGGAGGAGACATGAGCCTTCTCCATGGCAGCTGGGCCGCACCCCTAATATGCAATTGTGGTTCCATGTGCAGCCATACAATAGTTTTTGAATGTACCGGGTGGAATATATTTTCATAATGAAGCTCACATTTGTAGCAGTCCCTTTTCATAGGAGAGTTCAATTCAATTTAGTTCCCAAATCTGAATGAAATGTAGTCATGGGGGGCTGAAATTGGGGACAAGGTTAGGGTGAGCAGAGAGCTGCTTACTGTTTTCCCTCTTCCAGCCATTTGTCCATTCCAAAATCTGCCCCAAGCTGCTTTTCTCCTGGGGGGCGAGGAGGGGCATACAAGATCAGTATAGGATTTTCCCTATAGGACAAAAAAGTAGGTGTGGTGAGTTTAAGCTGACAAACAGCAATTGGCAAGGATTCATCCCTCCTCTTTTGTAACTCAGTTTGGTTTCCTGCATGATTACATTAATCATGAGAAGGAAGAAAAAACAAACTGCCTATATGTGTAGTTTGGACCTTATTTACACACATGGGCTTATTTGCACATTGATTTACGTGCTGCAATCTGTTTTGTTTATGTGGTAGCATTATTAATCAGGGTCCAAAGTGAACTGAAAACAATTAAAAGGCCCTCAGGGTCAGTACATGTTCCTTTAAAGATGTAGTTAGGGATGTATAAGAATTTCATTTCAGTTTTCAAATCATTTGAACTTACCCCTACTCGCAATCCCAGATATGACTGGGAGCATGTGTGTGTGTGTTTTTCCTTCAAAAAAGTTTGCAAATTCCTGAATTTGTTACCTTGTTTGAAAAATGCAGATTTGAAAAATGAGCACATTAAAACACATTTTAAAGCACACATACACACACACACACTTTCACGCTTTACTGAATGGGAGGAAAGGGCACACTTTTGAAACGTGCACAAACATGTAAATTTTTCCAATTGAAATGCACATTTTTCCAGATCAAATGAAAAGAAAAATAGGTCACAAATGAGAACAGGAATGAGATAACTGAGCTATGGGCTTGGATAATGTCAACGAACTTTAACATTACTGGTTCTGTCATCCCTAGATGTAGCAAAATAGTATTATTTTTTACTCAAAAGTAAGCGCAAGAGATCTGAACTGGATTGGGACCTGTGTGTGTGTGTGTGTGTGTAGGGGTATTAACCCATTGCACCCTGCTGTAGTTCTAAACTGCATAGAGTGCCATGAACATGCAATTTATATTGCCAATAAGTGATCAATTTTATTAAATAACATATTAAAATATACAGATTGACATATGCTCTCCTCTTTATTTATTTTTTGTTTTATAGTTTAAAAAGTGGGAGTTCATAAGTATACGTGATAGCTGTATATTCAGAATCCATCGACAATATATACTATGATGGATGACTGCACATTGACTTACTCTAAAACAGCTGCAAACCATATTACAGTAGATGCAAGATTAGCTGAGACTTGATGACTTGAAATAAAACAATGTCAGAAAGCCCAGTTATCATAACTATTTTGTTACAAACACCATAGAACCTTTGCATCTTTTTGTTTTCTCAAAAGTACCATTAGTTTGAGAAACATATAATTCAAACCATGATGGCTGTATTACTTTTACAGGGTGATGTATATTATATATAATTCATCATTCACAATGAGATTCAAACTACCACTTTAGTTTCTGCAGTAACGGATATGGTAGTGTTCTGTTTTATTTCTAGATACTGTTTCCCCCCCCCCTTTCTTTTTCTTTTTACAATTCTGGTGTTTTTTTATTCTGCTTCTAAGATATTTAAAGGTAGGCTAGATTGGCAGTGCATTTGGAAAATATCCAGTGGTAAAAAGAAGACCTTTAACATGGTTTAATATCAGAAGCTGCCATGTCAGACTATTTGTTCATCTACCATTCCATTGTCTACTCTAATTGTCAGTAGATCTTCAGGATTGTTCTTTCACATCACCTGCTACCTGCCGACCTCCAAGCTTCCCTCAGAGTAGACACTCGGAGGAGGGCCTTAGATGTTGAATGTAGTGTTCGGGTGGGTTCATGTCGGGAAAGGTACTGTGGTCCCAAGCCAAGTATGTCTACAGCCTGCTAATAGGGATGTTTATGACCGATGTTTGAGATTGCTAGAAAATTGCTTGTTTTGTGCCCTATTCCTGTATGCATTTATGATAGCTCCATGCTCTTCATGAAAGGGGAAATTGCACAAATTGAGCAGGAATGCATAGATTTCCTAATTTATCAACTTTCATCCATAGACTAAACCAGGGCCAGATCTACACCTTATGTCAAATGATTACAAATGAGGAATAAAAAGCTGGAAGTAACACCATGAAAATGGTATATGGAATGTGGATTATGCCCTGTTATCAGTGCACATCATTATTTCTATAAAGTAGTATAGATCCAGCCCAGGGGTAATTCAATCTACAGGGGAAATTTGCACAAATTAGGAAATGTGCACAAAAGCAAACTTGGAAAGTTGTGCAAATCAAACACAAATAAAGGTCCAACAATTTGTGAACTTCTTTGGTAAACACGTGCTTATTACATTACATTACATTTATTACATTTATATACTGCCCCATAGCCGAAGCTCTCTGGGCAGTTTACAAAATGCAAGTTTACAACAGAAATACCATAAAAAAATATTCAACAATATACTACAACAATATTCTAAACAACAATATCATAATAATACTCAAATATATACTAAATACAAGTTTACAGCAAAACAGAACAAATAAGAAAACCCCCCACACAACTTGGTTGGAATAACATCTCTCCTCCTGAAGCAGCGCCTCCCAACCTTCAGCTCCAGCCCTGATTTTAAAGTTTCCAGGTGTGTGTGGGGGGGGGGTAGGGGAGCAGGTGGAATGTGATCACATTCAGGGCTTCAAAATTCTCATACATCTTTACCACTAACAATGGTGGTGGACAGACAATGTTGGATCTCACGCCACATGTTCTACCACTGAGCTATGGTCACTTCTTTAAAAGAACAAAACAAGCAACCTCCAGTTCAATAGGAAGAGTCAGCACGAGACACATGAAATAATTTCATTTATTCATTTTCCTTTTGTGATTGCTGTGTTATTAGATTTTTTCCAATAGTTTTGTAGGGCAGGCTATCAAATGCACTACTGACACTCAGATCTTTTCAATTGACAACCATTCAAATTATTGAAGTGACAGAGTTCAAGATATTTAGATATAGTGCCATTCAGGAGATATATATTTGACAACATTTTAACTGTTTTGTTTTATTTTGTTTAGAAAACTGCTCACCTTATCAATTTTTGGGAGCCACTAGGAACAGTTTACAAGTGGCACAAAATACTGGACCTACCACCAATACCTGCTTTGAGTATTTTACCTAAACATTTTTAATGGCAGAACTGGTTAGATTACTACTGGGACTGACCCATCATTATTTCACACATTAGTTTGATAAGATTTTTGGAATTGCCACCCTGAAACTGTGGTTGCCCAGGGGCAATTGCACTGAAGCCAAAGTGCTTTAAACCATCCAGGTCATTATTTTTGCCTTTTTCAGATGGCTTCCATAATGGCTTTCAAATTATGACTATATGATTTATACATAATGCCAGGGAATGATAGGATGATCAAGAAAGCTGCAGGTCTATGTTTCGATATTTTGGGCAAGAAAAGAAAACTGAAGCATTTAAATGTCCATGCATCACTTGCAGTGAATCTTGGTATGCCTGCATTTTTGCCATTAAACTCACATGCTTCAGTATTTCTTTGTTCAAAATGTAAACTGTGAATCAACTCTGGGTTATTTGCTACATAAATATGGTCTATTCAGATATTAGTAGTCTTCACCCACCCTTTTGTCACAAACACACAGTTCAGCTAGGAAGTCAAGTGTAATTGGATTTTGACTCTCCTCTATGTTAGAACTAGTTAAATCACCTTGCTGCCAAATCAATAGCCGCCAATTCTGGATTTTACTTTCTTTTGTACAAACCCTCCAACACACTTGTGTGTAATGGACAACATGTTAAATAAACAGTGTTAACTACTTCACAGATCCATTATGTTAATATATTGCTCATGAATCCTTATCAGACAGAATCAAGTGAACTTAGAAGTATTTCCTGTATTAACTATAAATTACACTTAGGTTAGCTAATAAAATTTTATTGTCATGAAACTGTTTTCCACTTCACATGCATTTGAGAGACGGAAATGTAAATTATTGTAAGCGACCTCTGTCTGGTTATAGAAGTCTGGGCAAATGAGATTTACATGATTGAAAAAAAAATGAACTAAAGTATTCTTTGGGGAGTCACATTGTGAATGTCAGCAATCACTTTGTCCATCATGCAGCTGCAAGGGAGATAAAGGCTGGAGAGAGAGAGCTCACTTTTATGCACAATTCAGTTTTTATTCATGAAAGTTAGCTTGTGGGGGAACTTTTTGCTGTTGACCAGACTAATTCTTTTTAATGAATATTTTTATTTTATAGTTTAACATTTATTTTATAGATGGACATACTATTTGAACTATTTTATGGTCACAACCAGTACTTCACAGTTCAAAAATGTAGGGTTAAATATATATTTTATCTTCTTTTCATGCCTTTTTGTTGTCAGAGCAAACAAAGCATCACAATTTCATGGCCTAGTTTGTTTTGTTTTACTATTGGGCATGCATCAATGGGAAATGGCCATGACCTTTGGAAGCTTTAACTGAATGCATGACCAAATCGCTTTATGAAAATAGCACTTTTCTAGGTAGGTTTGGAATAACTGTTCCATTGCATTCTCAAAGAATTTAGGTAACACACATCTTTAGGAGCTAATGTCTTGACAGCATTGGCCAAGTCTAAAACACTTCCTGTATAAATCAAATAGTAAAGTGTGATAGAAAGTACTGGAGAAAATTACTTCTCAAAAGTTGTAAAAGGCCTTTAGTGAACTTATTCATAACAGGGTATATTTGATTGACTTAGGTCCGATACACACTGTGATATGCTACGGAACCTATAGTTTCCATAGAATATTAATGGAGGCACAGTCGTGCCTCCATTGTTAAGGGCCGTCAGTAAAAAAACACATTCCGCCATGTTAAAGTGATAATTGGGGGGGGGGTCATTCTAACTGCCATAAAATCGAAAATGTTTCACCAACCTTTCTGAAATTTACAGGTGCCAGAAAGAAATGTTTGTTTTACATTACCTGAAAATTTCAAGAAAATTGGTGAAAGACTGAGGGAAGGAGAGCAGTTTAAGGTAGAAAAGGAATACAAACCTGTCTCCCTTCTTTTGTAAATTTACTTCTGGGTTGAGACTTTTTATGCTCACAATTTGCATAATTTCTAGAACCTTATTAATTAATCCAGTGATGGGGTCTTCTTGCTCCTTGACTGTAGTTGGTGGAAAGCTTTTCGTTTTTTAAAAATTCCCTTCGGTTGACTTTTAAGGACTATTTTAACCTCTCATTCAAGTCAATGAGGCGGCCATCTTCCCTCATAACGCAACACTGACACATGCTCAGTGGCGTCGCCCTCCCCCCTCCCTCCTGCCTTAGAATGTGGGGTGGGTGAGTGAAATGGCCGCTGCCTCTAGTACAGAACTTTTGAGTGAAGAAGAAGAAGAGTTTCTCTTTTCTCTTCTGGAACATGCATTCCGTTGGCTCTGAGAGTATTTTGGGCTATCTTCATAAGGCCAGTTTGCTCTTTTGCTCCCTGGTGAAGCAGGGTGTGGCTCCTCTGGATCCATGGTAACCTGATCTTCAGATCTCTCCTGGGAATAGGTAGCTATACTTTTCTTTTAATTTCCCTCTTTTCTAAGAGTTTGGTCCATACCGCTATAAAGTTGAAAGCTTCAAACACTTCATTTAATTAGTTTGGGCCAGTGTAAGTTATAACTACAATGTTGAAACCTTTCAAAGTGCTTCTGGGCTTACAACGTTGGTTTCGGCCTAGTCACCTGTTTTTTTAATAAGGTTTAGAAACAGTTGAACTGTCGTTTATTTTACATAGTGTACACATGGATTTTCTTTCTAATCCTTGCAGTCTACACTGGCTCCCTCCTTGATGTGTTTTTGGAAGCAGACAAACCCTTTTTTGTTCCAGCAGGCCTTTGGCAAATCATCTGGACCTCTGTCTATACCTTTGACTTTTAAATTGTTATGTATTTAAAATGTTTAAAATGCTTTAATATTGAAAAGTTTTTAATTATATTTTTAACTTTTGTATATTTAGGCTGACCATATGAAAAGGAGGACAGGGCTCATGTAACTTTAACAGTTGTAGAGAAAAGGGAATTTCAGCCAGTGTCATTTGTATGCAATTAGTCCCTGGTGAAATTCCCTCTTCATCACACCAGTTAAAGTTGCAGGCACTATACTAGAGTGACCATATACAAAAGAAGGCAGGGCCCCTGCAACTTTAACTGGTGTGATGAAGAGGGAATTTCACCAGGAACTAATTGCATACAAATGACACTGGCTGAAATTCCCTTTTCTCTACAACTGTTAAAGTTACATGAGCCCTGTCCTCCTTTTCATATGGTCAGCCTAGTATATTCCTATTTATAAGTTTTAGCTGTATATGTTTTAGTTTTGTAAGGCTGCCCTGAGGCCAAGCATTGGGCAAAAGGCAGGATACTACTACTACTACTACTACTACTAGTAATGTTTCAGATTTCGCTTCTGCATCTGATGTTCTTTTCCATTTACTTTTCTTTATAAACCATTCATATCTTAAGACTTCTTGTGTGGCATGTTTTCATTGGTTTAACAAGTTAAAAGGGGTATTCACTGTTTTCATGCTTATGTTATAAAATCTATTTTCAACAGGCCTAGTAACTTCAAGAGTAACAGAGTTGGGGAAAATCCTCAATCTCTTTGCTATCAGAGGCACTGAGTAAGGGACTCCTGGAGATAATTTAGACTGACCCCAACCGCAAAACACTATTCCCCCTTCTGAAGAGATCTGGACCACAGACTACTAAAGACAAACAAAGTAGCAGGCCATAATAACAGTTCTCATGTGGCCATTTGCCTTATGAGGCAGGTGCTCTGCGGGCTACCAAATGGAGGGACTAACAGGTCATAAAGTTGCCTGGCTGGGTCTGCCAGAAAACCAGCCTCAACACTCCTGGAAGGTCTATGTTCTATAGCACCTGCTGTCAGCTGAACCTGAGGAAATCCCACCCTCCACCCCTGGGTTTAATTTACTGGCTTCCCCTGGCTGGACCTTGCAGGAAACTATAGGGACAGACAAAGCAGGCATTCATAGCACACATAGAATGCTGTGACTGGCAAATCTAAAAGCAAGTGTGTTGCTTTTCAAGAACCAAGGAAATTTAATGGGCCTAACTTTTGAGTAAATATCTAGGGATGGAATGCAGCCTGTGCAAGAACTGAGTAGGGTGACCATATTTGGGAAACCAAAAAAGAGGACACCTAGTGGGGGGGGCAGGAAAATGGCTTTCTGGGGCCACCTTAAAGTCCCCAATTGGAGCGGAGGAAGGGAAAGCATGTCACTCTCACCCCCACCCCACTGCTACAATCAGGCTTTTTTCTATAATGCCTGGGAATGACACATTTTTCCCTTTTAAGGCCTTGATTGGAGCAGTGGGAGAGAATGACACACCTCCAGAAAGCATGTCATTCCCCCCTGTCACGCTAATGGTGGCTTTAAAGGGTAAAGTGTTTAATTCCAGGTCATTATAGACTATTACATAAAATCCCCCCTGACACTGAGGATAGAACAAAAACCAGGAGAAATCTGGGGAAATCCTGACAGTTTTTTATTATTATTTATTATTGCATTTATATCCCACTTTTTTTCCGCCAAGAAACCCAAGGCGGCATACATAATCCTCTTCCTTTCCATTTTATTCTCATAACAGCAACCCTGTGAGATGGGTTGGGCTGAGAGTCTGCAACAGGCCCAAAGTCACCCAATGGGTTTCCATGTCTAAGTGGGGAGTAGAACCCAGATCTCCCAGTCCAACACTTTAGCCACTAGGCCACACTCTAGTGGTCACCCTAGAATTGAGCCATACGAAGTTGGAAGCAGATCGGTTCGTGCCTTAATTTTTAGGATAGTTTTTTTAAAAAGTTTTTTTCAAAAAATTCAAGGCATGAACCAATCTTTTTTCAACTTGGCATGGCTAAAGCCTTACTTAAGAGGTACCATGGTGCCAAGTTTCATCTCTTCATCTTTACTTTCTTTCTTTCTTTTTTAATATACTGCTCAAGGCCCTAGACCCCAAAGAGGAGTATTGGGTTTGAAGTTTTAAAAATTCCTAAAACTCAAGACATAAACAGATCTGCTTCCAACTTGGCATGGCTCAATCCCTACTTAAGAGCTACCATGCTGTGAAGTTTCATCCCTTTATCTTTAAAAATGATGGAATTGTAAGCATTTTAGTTCATTTAAAAAATTAAATTGAAGTTTTAAACATTTCTAAAAATCAAGGGATGAACGGACCTGCTTCCAACTTGGCATGGCTAAATCCCTACTTCAGAGCTACCAAGTTTCATCTCTTTATCTTTAATTTCATTTTTTAAACTTGTACTGCTCAAGGTCTTGGACCCCAAAGAGATTTCGGTTTGAACTTTAAAAAATTCCTTAAAATCAAAGCATGAACGGATCTGCTTCATACTTGGCATAGCTATATCCCTACTTAGGAGCTACCATGATGCCAGGTTTCATCTCTTTATCTTTAAAAATGAGGGAGATGCAAGTATTTTGGTTGATTTATTAATGTTAAAAGTGAGTTCAACACATCACACTAGCTTTGATTTTACATTGGATGTCAAGATGGTATAACATTCTGGCTGATGCTGGCTTGGTTGTCAACTGTATAATATCCAGTCATCCGTTACACAAAGCCATGAAATTCATTAAACAAAAAACCTACGGTTTACAAAAACAATATTAAGGATCTACAGATTCCAACCAAGCACCAAAAAGCAGGGAAATTGGGAGTTAAGGCTCCCAAGCCTTAATGCCACATCCTCCCTAAGGAGGCAGAAAGTGCAAGTGAAATTCTCATTCTCCTAAAGCAGATAAACCATGAGGACAGGGTGGAGAATATGATATGCAGAGGTGACTGTGGGGTTGTGGAAAACTGATCACGAACAACTTAGGGCCACCTACTTCTCTTTTTTTGTTTAGAGCAGCCCTTCCCCAACCTGGTGCCCTCCAAAGGTGTTGGACTACAACTCCCATCATTGCAAGTCAGTATGTCCCATGGTCAGTCCCAAAGCAGTTGATGTCATGGTTCCAGGCAGTTTACCCCGACTTCTTTAGCTTTTGCAGAACTGCTTATCAGTAGAATTTTCCTAGGCTTGATGTATATTTAGCAGTGGCTCATATATTGACTAGAGCAGCTCTGTTCTTTGTGTGTTGAAGGAGAGGGTGATCCCCTTCCATCATGCAGATAGCTTTGTGTATCAAATAACAGCTTCATGTGGATACCAGTTGTGTGGGCACATAATCAGCACAATCCCCCCCCCTTTTTGAAGAGGAAAAATTGCATGAATTGAGTGGCTGGTGTGGAGCGGCATTACATCCATAGGATCATCTGCATGATGGAAGGAAGAACAGACAGACAGACAATAAACTTAAGCAGGAAAGAGAGAAAGAAAGAAAGAAAGAAGGGGACATAAATGAGCAGTGTTAGGGAAGTAGTGAGAAAGCAAGGGAAACAGGATGATCATGATCATGATGATCATGACATGTATATGTATTACTTGTCAATACTGATTTCATTTTTATGTTTTAAATCAGACTATTTCCTCTACAGTAAAAAGAAGTTGCCAATAAAGCATTTATTCATTTCTGTTATCAGCCAATATAAGCACCAAGGGAAAGTGAAAAAGTATTTGTTCAAGCTATAGAACTCAGCATCTTAATTTGATGTGCATTTTGGTTTTCCGTTTTGGTTTTTTTCATTTTAATACTAACAACATTCCCCTCTACCAAGCTTTATAAGCCAACACAGTTAGGTCGACTTTTGTTCTTTGCTTTTACTAAGTAAGGTTCACAGTTTGATGTGACAATATGTTATGCAATGGAATACTTTAGACGTGAGGTCTTTGTATTTGGGACACTGACCACATAATAGTAATTATCTCAGCTTTTCTGAAGCCAAGTGGAATTTTAGTGTAATGTTCTGCCCATTCCCATCCATTAAATAACACACAACATCTGTGGTAAGTGCTGCATTCTGTCACTTAAGAGGCATCTCCAGAGTCCAGCCCTTATTATCTTGGTGTGATAATAATTTGGCTGGCAATTCAGGGCCTTGTCATTTAGCTGAACTATTGTAACACCCTATGCTAGTGATGTGATAGCTTCTAAGGTCTGCATTAATTATGCCAAGACTGTAGAGCTTTTGCACATTCTTTTACAGTGAGGAAAGGCAGCTCTCTCTCTCACTCTCTCTCACTCTCTTCTACCTTTGTCTCCATCTCTGCTGCATAAATACTCAAGGGCATATCATTGTAAACTTAAAGCAATGCAGACACTCATAACGCTCCTATTATATTGCTAGGCAGTTATGCGAGTTTAATAGTAATGAGTTAAAACTTACCTTATTCAGTATGTAATAGTACAAATGATGCCAAGATATGAGCACAGGATCATTATTTCTAGGGATTTTACTAATCCCTTTCACGTGCAATCCTTTATTTCAACCCTAGACTGGATTGAATTTTTCTACAAATAATGTAGAATTTACCCATTACTAGGTTATATATTTCAGTCATTAACTGTCCTATTTGCAGTTCGAACTTCAACTTCTGACTTGTCTTCTTCTTTTCTGGCAATATTCTAGTAACACAGACTCCCCGTCACAACAACCATCACCATGTTTACATGGCAGATGAAAGCCAGACCTATATCTTGGGTCAAATAGTTACAAATGTGGAATAAAAAGCAAAAAACAACACTATGACAACAGTATATGGAATGTGGATTAAGCCCCAACAGTTATCAGAACACTTCAGTACCACTATAGTGTAGTAGTGAAGATCTAGCCGAAGGAATAATGAGGGCAAATCATATTTCTGGGTGGACTGTAGAAACTATCAAGCAATTATTTTGTACATTACCATGTAAAAGCTCTGTGGACAATCAAAATAAAAGTGTTTATATGCTTTTCAATTTGAACTTGGTACCTTTTCAGAGCAGAATCACTACGAAAGAGGTTAAAATAAATTCTGAGTGTCCTTTAATATATTTCACAACAGAAACATGAAAAATATAAGAAAATAAGTTCCCAACTGAGTAAGGCTAGTAACGCATCAGACCAGGATTCTTCTGTCTCTGAGGCTGTATCGACATATATGCAAATACAATGAAATCTCAATATTCTGCCGTGCTAGACAGGACTGTACTACTTTAGACTACAAGTGAGTGATACCATTATCGAACGCTATTAAAGACATTAAAAACAAACAAGCACCAAAACCTGCTGTACAAGTAGAAAAATATAATTGTCCAGGATCCCTGACTAGACCATAAAAGCAGGTGCCACCCCAAGAGCAGTGCAAAGCCATGATGCTCCAGCTGTTGCCCTGGCAGTCAGGCCAAACCCTATTACTATGGACACTGATGGGAGCAAGGCCTGTATGTGTTGCAGTGCTTGGGAGTAAGGAGGCAAGATCCTTATCGAGCCAGCCCTGAGAAATTTAAACCTAGTAAGGCATAGTCTGAAGAGGAGAATGCAGGAAGAAGGAGGAGGCAAATGGTTGGCTTTAATCCCTCCCTTTGCGCAAGGCAGAATATAAGAAACCCAAGACAGAGGCATTCCCTTTTCCCATCACCCTCCTCTTCTCTTCTCTTCTTTTCTCTTCTCTTTGCATCTGCATACCAAGCCAGCATGTCCTGGCCATAAGGATGAGTCAGCTATCATCCAGAACCTTCACGTGGCAGGCAAGGTGTCACAAGGACATCAGGCAGAAAGTTCTGAACTCAACGAGCTTCTGCTATGCTGGTTTTCTTCTTGCAGAAGTTTTATTTCCTAGAGTAGCACTAAAAATGTGCCTCTGAAGTGGTACAGTGCATTCTTTCATGTGAGAACTCTTAACTCATTTATAGTAGCACAGTGTGCTAATAAACTAAGTTATTGCCTCTTATCTACTTCTAACGTCAGGTGCTTTGAGGCTTTTGAATATTGTAGCAATTAAGATGGATGCCACCCCCACCTCCTGCTGCTGGATGTCAGGCGCCCTCCTTCCCTTCCTGTAGCAATAAGTAATGCTCTCCGATCAGCAAGAGGCATTAATTTGATATGTCTTGACTGCAGAAGAACTATTCTTTTTCTTTTCTTTTTTTCATAAACATTCCAATGCTAGTGTTAGGCCCCACATGGCTGTAAACAGGCCAAGAGCAAGCCATGATGAATAGCAACAACTCTAGTAAACTATTCATCTAGCTGACATCATGATGCTAAGCCTTCAGCTTCTTGCATGGATTTAGGAAGTGAAGCTTGGTTCACAGCAGATAGAAGAAACACATGGCGAATTTTATTAGTCTTCTGAGGCAACTTGAAAATCCCAGAGGCCTCTGTGATTGCTTTCTTTCCCATTATATCCACAGTGGCGGAGGAACCATGCCAAGAGAAGTGGAGTGATGATGAAGATGTGGATTATCCTTGCATGCAGAAGGTATATTATGCAGTTAGATGTTGCTGCCACACTGAGAGGAAAACTCAGACAATAAATGCCAGAAAGTCTGTAAGCAGCAGGAGTAGGCATGAGTGCAGTCCTGGTAAAGTGTTCCAAAGTGGAAATCAAAGCAAGGAGATAAAAGCAAACATTGGTCTGTGTGATTTTTTTTGTGTGTTTTTTTTTAATCAGACGCCTGGAGCAAAGCTAAGGCAGGAATGATAAATCTGTGACTATGTTATAGCACAAAGAGAGCACTGCAGTTGATCAGGTCAATGTTTATGTTAACTGTGGTGGAAATCATTGAGCCCTCACCTTTCACCCATTCAAATGAATCAGCAGCTTAAAACTGAGGCTAATTTATGGCATAGCATGCAATCTTTCTAATAACTCAGGTGGAAAGGTAACTAATTTAAAACAATCCAAGATTTTAGACATAGACTGGTGAATTTAGCTTGCTTGTTAAATCATTTAGAAAGTATATATATATATATATATATATATATATATATATTCTAATATATAGAAGCAAAATATAGTGAAATCTACCCAAATTCTAGAAACCTCATTAAACATAGTAGGTTGGTTAACCAGATTGATGTGCCTAACATGTATCAGGATCATGTTCAGAAGTGCCGGGCACTCCTTGTGGGTTCTGGAAACTAAAGTCTGCAAGTTGCTGACCGTGTTCACACATTCATAAATGCATATAGTTAGATTTGTCTGTACTTGATTACTGTTAGGTCTAGCCTCCTTTCATTTTGCTTTTGGGTTTGGTCAAATTTGGGGAAACATTTGGACAAACCCATGAAGGGAAATTACTTCCTTCCCAGAGTGTCACACCACTAAAACCACCAGCCAGTGGCTTTCAAAAGTAAAAGAAAGTGTGGAACTACCCTCCATTCCTCCCCCTGAACTATTTCAATCACTGAAGCATAACCTCTGAAATGGAACAAAAATGGCCACCCACAATTCACCACTTTCAAATATAGTGGTGAATTGAGGGCTGCCATTTTGGACCATCCCTAAGTATATACATTTGACTGATTTCTGGATGTGTGTAATTAGTTCCCATGGAAAGCATTGCATTTTGAGGTAATGTGAAGAGGGTTCTGTCTGTGTAATTGCATCTGTGATGATCCAGTCACATATGTAAATCATCACCTGATGTAGCAGTCACCAAATGACAAACCAGCATGTGTGTAAACTATCTCTAATGCTTTATGTAGATTTCCACAAAGATATGTACCTGAAGCTGTAGAATCAAAATATGCTCTTGAGTAATTGGCTGAATCTCAACCTCTATTCTGACTTTGTAATGTAAAAGTAATAAAATCACAGAGTTGGAACTTCAATTATCTACCCAAACCACTTGCCAATCCCAGAAATCGATCGCTGGTAGGGGGCCATCTAGCCTCTGCTTAAAAACCTGTAATGAAGGTGAGTCCACAACGTTCTGAAGCAGTCTGTTCCACAGTCAAACAGTTAATAGCACCATGATGTTATTCTTCTTGTTTAATTGGTCCCTTTCTTGTAATTTAAACCAGTTAATTTAGTTCCTATCCTCTGGAGCAACAAAAACCAAATTTGTCCCATCATCTATATGACCACCTTTCAAATATTTGAAAATAGCTATCATATCATAATAGTGATACCCATCTTCTTGTGTGGATAAATGATCAAAGAAAGATTGCCTACTATGGTCAGCATTAAAGTGTTATACAATTGATGTAATTCAACTAAAATGGCCCTCCATACATTATTTTAAAAAACAAACAAACAAAAGGGAAAAACAATCTTCCTTGCATATAGAAAAATCTTGCCAATGTAAGGCTAGCTTAGAAACTTTCTCATTGGTATCTAATTTTCTATGTGGAAGGAAGTTTTGCATAGAGAAGCATTCAGTCCTAATAGGCTCTTCTTGCAGTAAAACCTGACGCTGTACAGCCCAGGCACTGGCTTACTACTCCAGTAAGAACTGAGAAACATACTTTTTTCTTTTTCTTTTTCTTTAAAGAAGCTATGAATTTGATTTCTTCAGATAAGGATTCAAAATGTTCTTGGGCACCAAGAGGACTTAAAAAAATTACTTCTGTTCACAAAATGAGTGATATGGGTGCAGAGCATTTTTCTAACAGAACAGAGTGTAACCCATGATTTGCTGCGCCATTCGATTTCCGCAAAGGGCTTAAGGTTATTTGCACCAGAAAACTCTGTACTAAATAAAGGAAGAGCTACATCAAAGCCTTTTGGTCCTAGTCAGGGACCTAGGACCAGGCATATCTCAGGGCCTCTCATCAAATAACTCAAATCAGAAAATTTGGGACAAAGAGAACAGCAAAGGGACTTAAAATGAGAACAAGAGTTGAGAGATGTGGAAATGGATCCACTGAAGCAAATAGAAAGAGAGAGCAAATGTAGCATCTCACAAAGTTAGGGAAATTGCTAGTGATGCAAGTCTAGCTCAAAATGATCTTACTCTTTACAATTCACCTCAACAGTTGTTAACAGTCTAACTAAGGCCCTTTCCACACCAGGTGTTTTGCCTGGGATGACCCCCGGCTGATCCCTGTGAGTCCAAATGATGCACAGGGACTGATAGGGGTGGGGGGCAGCCACAGGATTTTCCAGGGATAAGGAAAACCTGGACAATCCCAAATCTTCCATGGTCCTGGGAAGTTCCAGGAACCGCAGAAAATGTGGCCACCTGTCCCAGGTGCTGCCACGCTTACTCCTGAGTAAGCACAGCAGCAAAATGGGCATGGAGCCACACCACATGGCTCCATACCCATCAGGAGATGGGGGAAAGGAAGCCCACCATCCCTAGGATGGTGGAGGGTGGGTGGGCCGATTTCACCATGGTTTTGTTTTTGTTTGTTTTTTCATTTCGGTGGAGCGCAGGAGCACTTTTCTCAGATCTTCTCCCCAAAAAATTGATGCCCGCGATGGTGCGACAACCAGGGGGAGCCTGGGACATCGCACAAATTGGTTGTATTGACAATGAAAATCACGGAAGCAGGTACTTCCGGGTTCGCCCACCCTCTGCCCTCTACACCCCTATGGTGTAGAAAGGGCCTAACTCAGACCTCTTGTATCTAAGAGAGAATATGAACCAGAAACCTTATTACTGTGTCATTCCTATAAGGTCTTAATAATGAAGACATATCCAGAGTGAATAGACATCAAGGCCTAAAAGCTTTTCAGTATATCACTATACATAATTAATACTTCCTCAAGAAGAAACATGTGCAAATTACATATAATGTTCCATGTATTTTTTCCTGTGAGTTTAGCTACTCAGCTTGTTATAGATCTCACACAAAAATGGTGGTGAGATCCCAAGTTGAGTGATGTTATTTCCCAAGGTAGCAAACACAAATATTTTGATAATACTGAGGAGGAGGCCAATTCATATGAATATTTTGAATAAAGCTATATAAAAATTCAAAAACAGAATGCATTGTACAACCAGCATTCATTTAACAGTAATTATTCTTAATAGTAATTAATTGTACAGGTTTCAAAACTGTTCAAAAATGAAAAATGACAGAAATACAAATGCTAATGAAACAAATATGTTAATAACAACCGTAGCATTAGTTGCAAGGGAAGAAGAAAGCATGGAATAAAGACACTGACACTAGAGATTGGGATAAAATAGGGCTTCTTTATTAAACAATAAGGGAGATTCAACCCCCTCCCTGGATCTGCATGTAAAGGTGCAGAAATCTATGTCCTTATCTCAGGCCACCTGGCTCGTCTCTAATGTGACACTTTTGTAAGTGTGGAGAGACTGCCCTGTGTCACCCCCCTGGAGCAATAAAACTCTGAGTAGATGAGGCAGGATGGTCTCCAAAGGCATACCATATCCTGACACAGGAGCCGTAAAACTCCCTAGGAGCAGGTCCTCCGGATATGCCAATCACCAGAAGGTGTGAGAGTGCTCACCATCCTTATTCTGATACATCAATTTCCCGCACGTCCCACCACCAGAGGGTGCCAAGCCTCGGCTTAGGCACCCTACTCCCACCTAACAGGGATGAAATCCCACAAACCCACATGCAGATCCTGCAGGAAAATATCATTCCCTGCATCAAAGAGATGAACTCCATCTGCCCTAGATCCCCTCTGTAAGTTAAAATGGCCAGCTAGGGGATTACCCAACCCTGTCTGCCCTGTAGAGGCTGCTGAATCTGCCTGTTCACTTTCTTAACAGTCCTATTTAAACTACGGGTATTCCATCCTTCACACCATTGGCACTCTGCAGCTAGCACAGAACACCATGCTGTTGCCACAGACGAGGACCTTCACAGCCTCCGGTCTCCTCCAACAATCTGCCAAGAGGATAAAACTATCAACATTAAACATGAACAAGGGCATGTACGCCACCTCAGCTGCGTACATACATCCTAAATGCCATCCCCCTATGGCTCGGACCTTAGCCTCTCCCAGCCCAGCAGCCCCTATGGCAGAGGCAGCCCCTATCCTAAATGAATGGGTTCCAAATTGATAATTCCCCAAACCCATGGCCTTCAGTGCCTTCTTGGCAACTGACCCAAACTGGTACTGTGTTACAGGCAAGTCATTTTCATGGCAGAAAAGAAAACCAGGTTTGCCTCCTCTAAGGGTGAGGAATGAGTGCAGAACTGCCAAGGGCAGATCTCCTTGCACAAAGCAGCAGCCAGTGATCCCGAGAAGCCATGGCCCCTCTGATCAGTCTTGGACTGTCAGAGGCACAGTACTGCTCCGTCATCAAAAAGCTGATCATCTAGTTTAGAACTGGCCAGAATCTCACCAATTCTGAAAGCCTTGAAAAAGTTAGTGAGTGCTGTTGCATGGAAGAGAGATTGCTCATAAGTAGAAAAATATTGGGCAACCTACTGCTCATACAAGCCCAGCAGTATCTCAGGGTAATGGGCTGGCACCTGTCTAGAATGGATGGGGCAGAACTTGACCATCCCTCTAACATTCTCCGCACCTGGAAGTCAGAGGTTGTATCAGCCAGACCATGAATCTTAGCATCAAAGGACAGACTGGCCAACTTGCATCTCACAGTTCTTGTAGCTATGCCTCTGCAATATACGGCCATGCAGAACTCCAACAGGTGGTCAATAGGGATGGGACATAGAGCAGGCAGACTGCGCTCTGCTCTAAATGCACAGAATTCCCTACCTGCTCTCTTGTATGCTGCTTGCGTGCTGGGGGCCACAGTTCTCATCATGGCTTCCATTGCTTCAGCTCTCGGAGGTCCCACAGCCTGCTGGGCATGGGATCTGGGTGCTGCCTAATCCAAACACTTCCCTATACTGCTTGACCTTAAGGAAAGGGAATGATATATTGTAAAATTATGATTTTGTTCTGTTAATAAATATTGTGGTGATTGCCTGAATTGTTAAGAGATACAAAAGCTCACTGAAAATGTATTATGTGGTGTGGAAGTATAAACAACTACCAAATCCAGTGCAAAAGCAAAACAACGTACAAAGGGTCTGCATGCTGTCATTCTCTGGCATAGGAGGAAAATGCATAGCTAAAATCAGCCCAAATTTCTCCAGGGACCAGTACAATGAAGCCTATAATAAAGCAATGAAGGCATCTTGGAGGAAAATGCTGAATAGATGGAAACAGCTCTTCACCCACTGAACAGGTCATTGGTGTAAATTACAAAGAGCATGATCCTGTCAGATACAACATAATGATCTTCAAGATACTAAAGACAAGAAATGCCATGTCCTAAAGCTGCAGATGTATTTTGACATGCTGGAAATATTTTGAAACATTTTGAGGCCAAGGGTGTGATAACCCTGACACTGTCTGAATAAACGTCCATCAAAATGACTAGATAAACACTGTAACAGACTATGAAATTCACTGATCTAGGTCCTGCATTTTCAGGAGCCCTTTATTCAACATCCTCTGAGAAGAAAATTCAGGTTACAGGTAGCCTATCTTAAAAATGTGTTGTTGTTTTTTATCCTAAGAGTGAATGTCCATATGAATATGAACGTGTCCATGTAACACATAGTGATGCAGGAGAAATCCATTCAGTTTGAATTTTAATGCAAACTTACCTAAGTTTGCAATTTTGAAACACTATATGAACCAAAACTCAGTTATCCTTCAAAATTTGCAGTTCTCCAGATTTTGAAATGAGATTTGCCAATCAAAAAATGCACACAAAAATGCATATTAGGGAACATAATAGTCAAAAATGCATTTTATTAAAAAAAAGTTTGCAAAAATTTGTGTATATAAGGCAAAAAAAATGGATGAATTAGAAGAAATGTGCAAACTTCAAAACATTCTCAAAGACTGGGATGATCTAAATTTAAGATTGGAGAAATTTGCAAAGTTCAAGACAAACTGAACATTAGATTGGAAAAAAATGGGAAACTGAGAGTAACCAAAATTAACAAGCTAAGTACCACATTCTCTGAAAGTAGGGATGTATGAGAAATTCATTTCAGATTGGTTTTGATCAAGATTTGCAGAGTTTGCACCTCCTAGAGCTAAAATGGAGTTGGATGCAATCTGTGGTTGAAGTCCATACTTCTAAGCTTGCAATGTGATTCATGCCCCCCCAAGATGTTTAACTGCACATGTACATTTGAAAAAATATGCATGGAAAAATGCAAACACATAATCAATGGGAGAAGAATTCATACATTTCAAAGATGGTCACAAAGAATGTGTACATTTGGGGGAAAGATGACAAAAATATGAATGGATCTTCATGTGAAAGGGGGGGACCTAGCAATCTGATATAGACTCAAATCAGATCAAGCTTCCAAATGGAATTCAAAGACCTTCGCTAATATTGGGTTTTGCTGATTCACATACCACTAAAGCAGGACAATGCCAGATGTTTTAAAGCCAAGTACATAATATCCCTGAACACTAAAAAAGCATATCAAACACTTGTTTATATTCTGCATTCTGTGTGCTGGCCATAACCTATAGTATGTACTCATAAAGTTGTGTGCCAGTGGTTTCTGCTCATCTTTTGATTTCATTGGCCCACTAAATCTAGTAGCATCCTTCTACAGTAACATGAGCATTATCCTTGCATTTCTGGAATTGATTCACTGAAAAATATGGGTTGCCAAACCAAATATTAGTGCTACAAATGGGACTAGCTAAAGTTATTAGTTTTCATGATATGTATTGTCTCTCTGAGACTGTAGCCATGAAATATGGCTAATGAATATTAATCTACACTGAAACTCCTATTGGTCTCTGCCATTATCAGATTAAGATGTTTAGCTCCCAAGCAGTTGTAAATATCTATGCTGAGTATTGATTCTGTGGAAAAAATATGTCATTGCAAGGTATAAACAGGAAAAAAAAATCCTGTGGTGAATTAGTCTCTAGATAACAATTCATTTTGGGAAAGGAATGTGTCCTCACACCCTGCATATTGAAATTTCCCAGCTGAGGCATTTTGAACTTGCATAGTAGGTGGTCAGAATTTTTCTCCTACTGAAATGTTTTCTAGAGCAAAGTATTAGGAGGATTGACTGGACTCTATGCTTTACACATATGGGAGGCAGCCGTAACATCTTGATCAAGGAGCTTGGAGGCAAAATTCCAACAAGACTTTAACTATTCCTTGTACGTAAAGAATTCAAGGGATTCAAAGGATAAACATGATAATACCAGTCAAACTCAGATTAACAGTAGGTCCAAACTAACCCACTCATGTAGAAAAAAGATATAGTGTGTTCAGTCAGATGAAACCCCCTCATGCATCTCTGATTGGCCCATGATCTCTGGTCACATGGAGGAGCTCTGCACATGTTTGTCAGTACACACAAAAAGCTCCTTCTCACTCTCAGCAAAAGTGCTGCCGGTGTGGTTGGCCAGCATGCACATTTGTGGCAGTGGGGGGGGGGGGGAATGGCTGCTGGATCTGACCCCACTTCCCCCTCATTTGAACACCATGCGAGAATATGATGGGAAGGAATGATTAGCTCCAGCACACCATTATTTTTCCAACATGGAATTGCT
The DNA here is from genome assembly GCA_029215795.1 of Anniella stebbinsi. Taxonomy (NCBI): domain Eukaryota; kingdom Metazoa; phylum Chordata; class Lepidosauria; order Squamata; family Anniellidae; genus Anniella; species Anniella stebbinsi. Next base: position 56,717,521 of record JARDYH010000002.1, read on the forward strand.
ATTCAAATAACAAATAATGATCAGAAGTCACAGGAAACAATCAAGCTCAGTTTTGTCTACACTGACGGGAAGCAATTCTCCAGGGTTGTAGAATGGGGTTTCAGAGTCCTTCCTGATGCAAGGGTTAGGGATGTCAGAGAAATCTGCAATGGAACCAAGATGTGAAAGAAATCTGCAATGGAACTAAATGTGTTCAGATTTTTAAGATTGCAACTCATGGATTCTGCAGTAGGCCAGCATTCCCCTCATCAGACAGATTCTGCAAACTTGCAAACCAGTTTTCTAACCTTTGAGAATATTGTGCAATTTGCATAATAAAAATATATAAAAATTTTAAAAAATCTGGCAAAATATAGCCATTTCCTACATAGGCTAAAGTGTGAAAATGTGCATTTTGGGAGAATTTACACATTTTTGCATACGTGAAAATGTGCAAATCCTCAAACTACAAAAATCTGATTCCATCGATGGACAGACAATGCCAACAAAAGGTGCCTGGCAATCTGTGAACTCGGACAGAATGGAATTTACACAATCCGTACATCCCTAGCCAGGATTTGAACCTGAGACTTCCTGTGGCCAAAGTCTGTGCTGTACCTCTGAGCTACAGATTCTCCCTGCAATGCAGCCATGAAATCCACGAGAAGAAATCTCTTGATTATACCAAAATGGTTAAGGCATCAAGCAGAAGTGTCCTTGATGGCTACCATACAATTCCGGAAATATGTTCTTATGGAGACTGGTCAGTGTCCAAGGTCAAGTACTGTTAGAGCTTGGTGATTTCATTGGGTTTTAGCCACTCAGGATAAGCTGGTATGGCATAATTTGAACTCTTTGTAATGTGATGATAGATAGATGAGAGAGAGAGAGGGATGGATGGATGGATAGAGATCGAGGAGATAGATGGGCACTTTTATCTCAAGGTATTTTTTTTAAGTTGTTGCAGTAATATACACTTGTGTTAGTTTTTTCTCATCTGTGCATGGGCAAGTTATAAATTATAAAAGACTATAATTATAAAGTGCCTTCTTATTCATCCTCAGACTGAAAGGTTGTTCATTTTGCAACAAAGAAGTTAAAATGAAAAATTACTGATTTGCTGAGAGGTACCCAGTCAGTTCATCATGAATAAGCTGATTTTTTTCCCCAACACATGTCTTCCAGGTGCATATCCAATACTCTGTCCAATGGACCACAAGAGATAAGGGTTTTTTTTTCATGAAAGACTTAGTTTATATTATATTGTATTGTATGGTTCATTTTGTTTGAGATGCTTTTAATTATGGTGAACCACTGAAAATTTTGGATGAAAAACAGTACAGAATATTTTAAAATAAATATGCATATAAATATATTTAATTGTGTCTGCCTATGAAAAAATTGACATATTTCTTATGAGAGTTGCAATAAAAAATAAAGATGTACATACATATGCATATATATATATATATATATATACATACATACACACACACACACACACACATCTCTTAATTGCTGTATTCTTAGCCATTGTAGTGTGTATGCAAGGGAGAGATTCATCAAGCCTACTAGCTTTATATAGCAATCCTATGGCAGCCTAGACAGCATCTGGGGTGCCATAGGAGTTGCAGATCCCCACCTCTATGGCTGGAGAAAGTGCTGTGTCCATATATGAGAACTGAGTGTGGATTTGACGAGGTCCCTCCCGGTTACTGTGGTTTCAATGGTTACACAGCTTCTTGCCCTGCCCCCAGGAGTGTAACTACACTAGATGGGCTCAGAGGCCCATCTAGTGCAATATGCTGAAAAGGAGGATGGAGAGGTGCAAATCTCTTCCGTTGCTCCTCCCACCTTGCCAACGACAGCTCAGCAAGGCACAGGTTCTTGGAAGCATTAAAGTTGTTTTTACATCATGCGTAATACTGCATTTTAAGGTTTTAGTCATTGGGATCAGACCAGAAAGCTTTGGCTATTGGGCAGTATAGACATGGAAGGAAGGAAGGAAGGAAGGAAGGAAGGAAGGAAGGAAGGAAGGATGGAAGGGATCAGAGCCTTTAATTTAGCAGGTAGAAATCTAGGAAGATTTCACCCTTAGCCAAATAATGCTTTCAGCCAAAAAAGTAAAAGCTTTCACAATTTAACAAACTAACTCTTAATTTAAATTGCCTGAAGGATCTGATACTGTCATTGTCAGAACACACAAATAATATTGGAAATGGAGCACAATTGTTCATGTGCTCCAAATGACTGAATTAATGAAAAAAGAAAAAAGAAAAATATGTTTATCTGTTTTTTATTTTTTAAAAAAACACTTCAGAAAGGACAAAACAAGTAAGACTAATATATATATATATATATATATATATATATATATATATATTGCAGCAGTCAAGCTGTAGTCCCTGTTAGAACATTATCCAACAGAGTTTACATGTTATGTCTGAAGGCTAAACTACAATTGCATTCATCAAAAGAAAAAAACAACCGCATGCTCAATGCTGCCACTTCTATTCTGAAGGAAAAACTACTTTTGGACAATGATCTGGAACCACATCCCCCCATCAGAGCCGAAGAAAAATCCCTGTGACTGTTCTTTGTCTCCAAAGGTGCTATTTGCAGTAAACTGCACATTCAGGGCCAAACAATGAGGAAGAGTGGGGTCAGCTGGTAATTTGTGCATGACCCCAAACTGGATAGAAACTGTGACACCAAATTAAGGCTGTGCAGCTACTTTTCTCCCAACATAAAAGTGTCAGCATTAAATGTGCTTTTTGAAAAAATCATGGTTAATTTTTGAATATTCATGGGACAACGTTCTACCTCAGATGCACTTTTAATTGCATAATTCACACAGACATGGACCTATAACATAATCATTCAGACACTGTCACATGCATAGGAGTACAGATGTCTCCACATTTCAGCTATTTACTATTTACAGTTTTCTTTTGGTCTTGAAAAAAACTGTCCAGGAGATAAATATGCCAAGGAATCTATTTAATTTTTGCCATTGGGGTGTTTTGTTTTTGGTCCCAGTGAGTGGAAAGTATTGGGTTAAAAAGGGTCTCATGATGAGTCAAACAAAAGCTGACTCTCTATTGTATTTGCTGCAGGAGATTAAGATGGCTACCCCTCTGAAAATTGATGTAGGAAAGCAGGTTTAAGTGGCCACGCAGAGTTTTCTTTCTGTGAAAAAAACAAAAGAAAGATAAAATGGTCCCAGAACATAAAATATCCCAAGAAATCTATTACTCTTTACCAATGGCAGCAGCCAGTTGACAGTATTCATGTAAAATAAAATATGAAATTGGGGTTTTAACCAAAAATTGATCCAGGAAAGCAGACTTAGATGTCCTACTGACAACACACACAGAGATTTGTTTAGGACATTTTACTACCCTGTGATACACTGGAATTTGGATTGGAGTCATAAAATGTTTGGATAAACTGTTTATGTAAAGGTTTTTTTGTGCCTGTTGTCAAGAGTGAATGCAATGTATAGTTTGGCCCTGAGGATGCATTCAGAGAGCAGTATAAAACTGAAATTGGGGGAGGGGGTATCTCAAGAATGAAGTATAACTTGAAATTGATGCTATTAATGCCCAGCCTAAAAACCTGGGCAAAAACTAACATGAAAGTTTGGCATTAGAATATCTGAAGTCAGGAGACAGACTCATTGAAAAATAAAGATTCCTTACACTATTAATCAGGCCAGGACTGTTGCTCTCTCCCCATTTGGAATCTATTAGCACACATCTGCACTCAAGCGGCTCTAGATCAGACTGTAAATTTTACAGTTGTTCTTTACCTTTTGGCAGCCAGAACTAGGGTGAAACATCTTGGTTGCATGTGCTGGAAAGGCATTCATTCTGAGTCTTAAACTTTTGATTTATTATCCAGTGGCAAAATAGACTCATTACCCTTTAAAGAGAGAGAGATGGGGAGGGAGGGAGGAGGGAGAGAGGGAGGGGAGGAGCGAGAAAGAGAGAGAGAGGGGGGGAAGAATACAGGACTTCAACATTTCAACTTCCATCTGGCTGGGAGAAAGACAGGACAGTTTAAATATTTTTAAAACATCACCACCATCATTATTTTCCTTTACTCTTTTGGTATTAAAAACAAAACAAAACACAACCCTCTACATTTGCCTACCCCAACCTGGTGTCCTCCAGATATGTTGCCATACAACTCCCATCATCCCCACCCAGTATGGTCATATTGGTGAGGGATGAGAGATGTTGGCCACAATGGCTGCAGATGAGGGAAGTTGTGAGTCACGCCTAGGATGTATTTAGTATGACCTTCAAAGAGGTTTTTTAAAAAATAAATAAATACCACAATTGTGACTTCCTTTCTCTCTCTGTGTAAAACCATAAAGTGCTCATAGGTATCCCTAACAAAGATTCTGTCTGATGTATAAAAGTGATGAAATTCTCCCTCTTTAAATGGATGGAGAATAGAACGCTCATTGTATTCAAGCCTGCATTCAGACAGCATGGTTGCTGCCACACAAATCAATACATGTGGTCCTCAGCCATATGTATCACATTGATTTCTAATGAGCATGCCAGCTAATTAATTGGGACTTATAAAAGCATCTGCTTCTATAGTCATATTTAATATAGCTACAGCTGAGCGCTCTGCTGGGGACTTATGGGCTGGGTGGAATGTTTCTCTCCCCTCCAACACTACCCATATGTATTGGTCTGGGACAAACTTATTATACCTTTGAAATGCTTAAATCCAAAGCAAATGTGTTTGCTTTATAACTAAAGTAACATGCCTTCATCCATGTAGAAATTAATGCATGGAGGGAAGCAAAGGGATCATGACTACAGCCCCTGACCATTGAGTAGGACCAGCTCCTGGTTTAAGGGGCCCTTCAACAAAGTGTCCACTGTTAGACTCTATCTTATTTTGTGGCCACTTCCCCAAATGCGCTTAGCCAGCAGCAGTAGCTCTCCAATGACCACTCGGTGGCCCCAATGGAGGACTTGGTGCTACCATTTGAATGTCCCACTATGTTGTGGAGCAATGCTTCATTGGGTGCATTTGTGAGAAATTTAAATGGTGGCTACTCCCACTGGGAGCTGGCTAGGGCTCATCTGGAGGCAGATTTTATCTTTGGGCCTGCTGGGGCCCTGTTGGCTGCAAAAGGATGCCACATGCTTGCTCCTGACCTGTCTCCAACTTTGATACCCTCATATGAATCTGTGAGCAGAATTATCTTCGTACAAACAATAAATATTCTATATACATGATTGTGGACACTGTTGAACTAGGAGTCCCCAGTTGCACCTAGAGAGCCTATGTACATTTATGTTGTATGAGAATAGATTCTCCTCACATGTTCAGAGTGGAGGTTAGGGAAAGAGCCAGCACACACCAACTAGCTTCCTCCTTCCATGTGACCATTTCTGTATGGAAGGACTCATGAACAGTCCTTTTTAGAATTGTGAAGTCTGGAACTGAAAGTGGGAGAACCACAGCTGGTAGCTGGAATGCATAGTGCAGAGGATGCATTCTTGTGAAATCTGCTTTTCTAGACACTAGCTTTCAAGTTGACTAGAGGTAGCCTTCAAAGGAGCTATCCAAGGTGCCAAACCTATTTTAGGGTTAGGGTTCACCACCTTGGATTGCTGCTTTAGAGTTCTGACTGGTTCTTATTAAAAACCAGAATGGATCCACAGCCCTGCTGGCATTGGAGCCACTAGCCTTTACTGGTAGCACCTGCATTGTATGGACTGCTTAGACTGCAGTTTGGCTACCACATGATCCCTCATAGTAGCCAGGCAGAACTTTCATTCCTATCCCCAGAAGAATATTTTTATAAATGGGGTTTGCTTGTTTTTTTTTTACTCTGGGATGATAGCCTTAACTAGATTATTCCTACATCTGGTGGGACCATTCTTTTCTGCCCTGCCCAGCTGGTGCACTTATCCTGTCTCTGATGCCTCTGCTATCTACATGTAGGTGTAATGTACAATCTAATATGCATTGCCCAAAACAAATGGTCAACATCTCAGGGGGAAAAATCCAGTCATTGACCAAGCAATCTGGGCGTACATGCACGGGATGCTACCTGAGTACAAGTTTTCAAAATGTTGCATTCCTGCTGGGATATTACTTAATGTCTGAGGCTGGACAGAGGTGTTCTGGGTAGGCTGAAATGATGTGCTATACTGGAGGTAAATTCTGGCATGCCTGTACAGAACCATGGACATGGTACTGTACTGCAATCAAGGTAGAAGTATTGCTCTATCTGGTGTTTTAGTGAATACTAACTTCCAAGGCAAACTTGGGACATTGTCCAAGGTCTTGCTCGCAAAAACAGGAGCCTGTATCTTTATGTCTAAAGCATAAATCAAGTCATGAGAATGGTTTTATTCACAAAGGTCTGGTACATCTGTCTGTGGGCTCTATTAAAAAGCATAGCAATGGAGTGACCCTTGGGTGGCACTCCAATATTCTGCACCCTTGATTCATGGTTCTGCCTACAAGTCTCAAATAGACAAATGCGAATTTTGGAGCAGAAGTGCCTGGAGAATTGCATCATATTTTGCCTTTGTGTGCCCAAGTTGTACATTTTTCCTGTTTAACTGACCATTGAATCCCCCCCCCCCCAGCCTGTAACTCTGCATTATGTTGACCATGTAGTGCTAAGTATCAGGGATGTGCGCGGTCCAAAAGATTGGATCGGAATAGGAATCGGAATCGAAATCGAAATTGTTGTTGTGGATCGGATCGGATCAGAGGTATTTCGGATCAGATCGGATCTGATTCCAATCCGAAAATCGGATATCTGATTTTTGGATCGGATACCTTTTAGTTCTTTTAGACTTGAGTTTGGAGGGGGGAAAGCCTGTATCTTTGGTATTTTTAAGACAGAATCATGAAACTTTGTACAAGTGCAGATGGGATGTTGCCAGTCATGTGCCCAGAATTGCACACACAGGAGTGCAGGCGTTACTTGTAAGTAAGCCTTCAAAAGTCACTTTTTCACCAGTCATCTGTTCCTTTTTCAATTTACTCCTGTGTCTCAGGGGCACATTTAAAATGGGATTTTGGCAGGTAAGAACGTAGACCATGTCCCCAGTTGGGGAGCACACTGAAGGGCTGTATGTACGTAACTCTACCCCCTTTTGCAGACACAGGGCACGGTTTAACTGAAATGGAATTGTGAAAAATGGGTTTGCACATTGCATGCAAACTGCAAAGTGCTTTCATTAGATCCCATCCCCAGAAACTGAATTCAAACTTGGGGAGCATACAGAAGGGCTGAACGTTGCTCTGCCCCCTTTTCACAGACACAGGGGCATGTCGCTTACTGAAATGGAACTGTTAAAAATGGCTTGTGCTGGTAAGTAAGACCATTGCAAAGTGCTCTCTCTCATTAGATTCTGTCCCCACAAACATCACACTAATGTGAGGAGCGCACAGAAGAGGTGTACATTCGCCCCCGTTTCACAGACACAGGGGCACAGTTTAATTTGAATGGCAGGTGTTTTATTGAACTTTGGGGACTCTGTGGACTTCTCCTTGAGGAAGAAATCCAAGTCCCTTAGCTTAAGCAAGTGGAGCGGTATACTCCAAATTCCACCAAAATCCAATATCAATTCCAGCTCCAAACCACACTCCTTCCACTCCAACTACCTAAACCCCACAGAGAGCCAAAAGGGAAAGAATGAGAATATATACTGAGTTTCTACTAAGCCCTCCTCCAGCATTGTGATTGGAGGCTGCAGGAAGTCTTTAACAGGATTGGGTGATGCATTGATGTAGTGTAAAGCACAATTGGTGGATCAAACTGTTAAACACACACACACACAGCCTCCCCCCCGTATGGAAGTTTAAAACAATAAACCACTCATTGCCACTAAAGTCTTGCACCAATTTCTCTGGAATTTTTCACACATGAGTAGAAACAAACAATCTCCCATGTCAGGGAGTTTCAACTTTCTACCTTTTAAAATGAAAGAGTTACAAAGCACATTCTTTGCTGTAAGGCCAATGTAAGTTTAAAAATCCATAATAAACCACTCATTCCCACTAAAGTCTTGCACCAATTTCTCTGGAATTTTTCACACATGAGTAGCCACATCCAATCTCCTGTCAGGGAGTTTCAACTTTCTATCTCTTAAAATAAAAAAGTTACCGCACATTATTTTTCTAAGTCCACTGTCAGTTTAAAACGCCATAAAATGGAGGTCTGATCCTCTGATTTTTCTGATCCGGATTGGGCCCCTTTGGATCAGATCAGATTGAATCGGATGGTTCATATTATCAGGATCAGATCGGATCATTTTATCAGATTTTGGCCAGATCTGGATCGTGGATTGGATCGGATCTGCTGCACATCCCTACTAAGTATTGCATTCTGTATCTGTATTTTAATGTTGTGCTGTGCTGTTTTTGACCCAAAAAGCAACTTTCCCCACCCCCCAAATGGCATTCTTAGAATGAACAATTAAACTGTTGAAGGTCTAATTTTAGGTGTTTTACTCCATTAAAATGTGTGTCCACCAGAAAGATGTTTTAGCGGGGGAAAGATTTTCAATATGCATGTCATTTTAAAAAAAGGTATCTTATTGTCAGTCTTGTCATGTAAGTCATGAATTTTCTTCTCTGGTTGCCCAACCAAACTGAAGATCATTCTCACATTTGTACCTCATATATAGACAAAATTTATCTATTTATTTAAACATTTATATACTGCCCTTTTCTGTTTAGATTTCATGGCAGTGTACAGCATAATATCAGTACAATATAACACAATGATAGTGATGAAAGCAGCAGGTATGTGTTTGATCCATGTGCAACATAGCTTTGCTATGCATCTCAAGTAACAATTCAACTTAACATTCAAAGCTACCAGTGGCTGAAATCACTGGTGAGATAAATTATACGATCCCTAAGGGAATGAAACCGGTCACTTGTCACTTGTTGAATAATCAGTTCTAGCATGATACTACCTTTTGCCCCTCCACCTACCTGCAGGCATATTGGATACTGTGAGAAATCAGAAAACTAGGACAAATATGATAGAAAGTAGATAAGCATATGAAGAATTTAACTAAATATATTAGATACAATTAGTACCTAACTGTGCTAGCAATTAGATGTTAAATGGAGATTTGAAGAGGGGAATATTGTTTACATTTTACACATTTTTTCTTAATAAAATCCTCCCAATAGTTCATCACACCCTTCCGCTGCTCCCCCACCACTGTCATTCACTTACACACTCACTCACACACCATTTCCAAATGGGCTTGCCTTCAACATTGTACTTACCAGAATGAATCAGGAGGGCTAAGCAGATGTCATTTCAATTGTTTTGGTGAGTTGGTTATTTTTTTTCTTTTTCAAAAGCAAGCAATGAGACAAGACCATTATCTGTCCTACAAATAGAGATTTTTATCAGTCTTTGTAATTAATCAGATCCGGATGATTAGCAGCCACAGAAGTAACAAAGATTGTTCTATGCTCTGTTGACATTATGAGAACAGAGTTTAAATGAGTGCCTCTTCAAATTCAGCTCCATTTGTGCTCCACATTAATAATGAGTCCAATTGACTGAAAATGGCAAAAAAAAAAAAAAAAAATTAAGTGTCATTACAAGAGTTCAGTCAAATACCCACTTTGAAAAATCTCTCAGAAGATATTAAGTTTCACGGAGTTTACAGGAGAATGCACAAACTGCCATACTTAATTCTTAAATTAAAAGAAGACTTTATGACTTTACTCAGAAGTTGGTTCAATTGAATACCCGGCTTACCAAGTAAATGGGCATAGGATTGCAGCCTGATTTAAAACAATGACTTATTTCCTGTTCCTCTGAAAGCCAAATAACATGTGGAGAAGTTGTTTGATTTGATAATCAACCTAGTTGATCACAAGTTTACATGATAAGTTTATCCAAGAATAGGCATGGGAATAGGTTCCATAACCACAAAAAATATTATGCATATTTTTATTATGCATACAGGTTTATCCAAGAATAGGCATGGGAATAGGTTCCATAACCACAAAAAATATTATGCATATTTTTATTATGCATACAGGTCAGAATGACAGCTCGCCACGTGCGTTCATTCAGACCTCAAAAAGTTGCCGGACCTTTAAAAATTCATATTAAATTGGGGGTTGGAGGGATCGATCTCAAATTTCATAGACATGTCTAGCACATGTTGCTACACATATGTACCAAATTTCAGATCAATCCCTCCACCCCTGTATTTTATATGAAGTTTTGAAAGATCATGCAACTTTTGACTTGTCAGAACTTAAACATTCTTTAATAAACTCATATAAAATTGAGGGTTGGAGGGATCGATCTCAAATTTCATACACATACTTAGGCATATCCCATAAGCATTGTGACCAAGTTTCAAGCCTGTAACTTTGAAATTACAGAAGTTATAGGCATTTTTTCTTTAAAAAAACCCAGCTCTATAGGGCACAATGGGGCTGCAAATTAAATATTGGATTTCCGATAATTATCATGAAGATGATACAGTTCACCTACGATATTATCGGAGATGATAATTTTTTTGGTCCAAAATTCCAATAATTATAAAATACGATATTTCCAGGCGTGCACATCCCTAGTTTGCAGTAATTACAACTTGTGAAAACCCCTAAACAAACAGATAATGATCTAAAATATATAACCATACAGCATAACAGGAGATCAAATAGCTCAAGATCATTCAAAACTGAGTAGGATAAAAAAAAAAAGTTGGTACATACAACTACTGTAATTTGATAGATGCCATTTGAACTGGCCAAAATCCCATCTATCTGGATTTGCTTTCGCTGCTAAGCATTAAACTTGGTTGAGCAGCCGTGAAGAGTGACATGCCATATAGTCAGTTTAATGTTTTCTGATTAAATGTTTTGTGAGTATTTAAATGTCATATGTTGAGTTCTAGAAATGTGAATAACCAGAAGAAATCCACAAAGAGGGAAATTAGAGGTGGGTGCTGCATTCCCCCCCCTTTTTTTTTTACATGATCAAAAATCCTGGGGACAGTCTTGTGTAGGATTCCTTTTTTCTTTTCAGTGGGACTTACCAAGAGAAATCCTTGACATAAAATTGAGAGTTACATTACTTAGCCACAGTAATGAATAAACATACCAACTTGTCGGGCTTACAGTATCTGGTTATTCTGAGTAGGATAGAAAGTTGATGCCTCACATACAGTCATGGTTGTGTGAGACAACAAAATGAAATTCAATTTCAGCCAAGCCAGATCACAGCAAATGGTAAAGCGATAACTGAGATAATTGCATGGTAATCACACTGAAGAGTAACTGACTGTTCAATGACATAAGTTAGAATTGAGAGAGAGAGAAAGAGAAAGAAAGAGAAAGAGAGAGAGAGAAGAAAATGTAAATTATATTTTATGGAATAAAACTATATCAACCAGGCAGTTGTAAGTGGTCTTACCATTAGCAGGTGGACAGATTTAAATGAAAACATTTAATATGGAGCAGAAATCAACTGAGTGCATTTGCAATGAAGGATGGTTATTAAATCCTTCCAGCTTCTTTGTATCAAAATGCATCACCACTGTGTTATGAAGAATCTATCAAATGTCCTTCTGTTCCTCTTTCTCTGATTATTGAGGCCTTCACTGCCTTGGAAATACATTTTGGCCATTTTCAGCACATGGAATCAGAGGAGCTTTTGAACATTCAACAAACGTACATTACCTATATAACCTTTATTTACTCCCATTATTAAGATAACATGGTCCTAGAAGATTGTTCTTTAAAAAAGCTGTTGGTTCATTGTGTTAGATAAAAGGGTACAGGATAATAGATTTATGTAGTTTTCTTGTCATTCAGTGAAATCCCAGGTTCTTCTGACTTGATGGATACGTGTGTGTAATATCGTTTTTTAAAAGAAATAACAATAGAGGGTGGATAGCTCAATAGCAAGAGTACATGAGGTCCCACTAAGGTCTTGTGAGGAGTTGCCAAAACTAGAACCATGGACTAGTAAAGTGCAAATTAGGGAAGAAGAAAAAACAGAGATCTTTGAGTTTCTCCAATTTAAATCCCAAAGATTATTCTGACTCATTCTATATCAGCTTATTTATTTATTTATTTCATTTCTAACCCGCCTCTCCATCTAGATCAAGGCGGGGAACAACACTAAATATAAATATAAAAACAATAAAATAGATAAACCATTAAAACAGATAAAAACAAATACATTATTAAAAACATCTTAAAATTAAACTGGATAGGCCTGCCGGAAGAGAGCAGTCTTCACGGCTTTCTTAAATTCCAGAAGACTGCTAATTTGTCGAATCTCCTCCGGCAGGCCATTCCACAGCCTGGGAGCGGCAGAAGAGAAGGTCCTCTGGGAAACACTCGACAGCCTAGTTCTGGCTGACTGGAGTAAACTCTTCCCAGAGAACCTGAGTGTGCGGGGCGGATTATACGGGAGAAGGCGATCCCGCAGGTAACTTGGACCCAAACCATGTAGGGCTTTAAAGGTAATAACCAACACTTTATACATCACCCGGAAACTAATGGGCAGCCAGTGGAGTGATTTTAAGATTGGTGTTATGTGGTCACCCCTAGGTGTACCGGTGACCAACCTGGCTACCATATTTTGAACTAATTGAAGTTTCCGGACTAGGCACAAAGGTAGCCCTATGTACAGCGCATTGCAGAAGTCGAGCCTCGAAGTTACCAGTGAGTGCACTACCATCTTAAGGTCTTCCAACTCTAGGAAGGGGCGCAGCTGGCGTATCAGCCGAAGCTGATAGTAGGCACTCCTGGCCGTCGCATCTATCTGGGCTGTCATTTGGAGCGACGGATCCAGGAGTACCCCCAAGCTGCGAACACAGTCTTTCGGGGGGGGTGTAACCCCATCCAGAACTAGTTGACACACCTCCAAACCCAGGTTGTGGCCTTTGACAGCAAGCACCTCCGTCTTGTCTGGATTCAGCTTCAGTTTGTTTTTCCTCATCCAGCCCATTACCGCCTCCAAACATTCATTCAGAGGAGACACACTATCCTTAGCTGACGATGTTGTCGAAGGCACAGAGAAATATATTTGGGTGTCATCAGCGTACTGATAGCACCCCGCCCCATGCCTCCGGATGATCTCTCCCAGCAGTTTCATATAAATGTTAAACAGCATTGGGGAAAGGATGGCACCTTGTTGTACACCATATAGCAGCTCCTTCTTTGAAGAGCAGCTATCCCCAAGCATTACCATCTGGAACCTGCCCGAGAGATAGGACCGGAACCACTGAAGCACAGTGCCCCCGATTCCCAATCCCCTCAGGCGTTCCAGAAGAATACCATGGTCGATGGTATTGAAAGCTGCTGAGAGGTCCAGGAGTACCAACAGGGACACACTCCCCCTGTCAATACTCAGGCGTAGATCATCCATTAAGGCAACCATAGCAGTCTCAACTCCGTATCCTGCCCTGAAGCTGGTTTGAAATGGGTCTAGAAAATTGTGAAATTCTAGTGTCTTGTGATGTGAAACTTTGTGCATATTTTCATGTACATTTTTCCAAATGTACACATTAATTGTGTACTGTTTGGTAATGAATGCAATGTCCCCATTGAGTAAAGTGTATTTGTGTGCATTATTCCAATGTATGCATTTTTTTCATGCTCATTTTAAAAATATATGCATTGTTCAAACAGGTTTTGTCATTTTGTGATTTGCATCGCAAGCTTGGAAATGGACCAACTTTGATCATAGACTGCATTTAGGTTCACATACAGTTCTGGAAGGCACAAATTGGCTAAATTCTGGTGAAAATAAACTGAAATGAATCTCAGGAACTTCTGAATTTGTGTGCCTGTGCCACATGTGCCTGTGCCACAGTAGGGCTGTTGGTTGGAATACTCCTGGGCAGTGTACTCCATAATTTGGGGATTATTCCACCCACTCAGGCCAGCCACTGGGTTCCCCTGACTTGGAAATTCTCCTTCCAAATCAAGCTAAATCTTTACCTGGGAGCAATAGCATTCACTGGAAGAAGGACTTACTTTTGTTTGTCTTAAAACTCCCACCTTTCCGATTCATTGAATGACCCTGGATTCTAGTATTATGAGACAGGATGGAAAATGTCATTCTCATATGAATTCATCTTGCAAAGCAGTTTTTGTAAATTTTGAACTGAAGGGAAATTCTTGCATATTTTGAATATTTTTTAAATTAAAGAAATATTAGTTAATTTTCTTTATAAAGACTAAGGTAGCAATTCAAACAAAAAGAAAGGCACTATAATAATAGGCTTAAATCTAAATTACCCTGAGGGTGCAATCCTATCCGGATAGTCACCAGGCTCTGATTTCAGAAGTTGCCAACTATCCTATGTAATGTGGCTGGAACACGGAGGCATGGCTTCGGGGAGGGGGAGGGAAGGGCCCTTGAGACCTGATAGGAAGCTGCATAAAGCAGTTTCTGTGGTCCCCTCCCACCTCCCTCCCTAAGACCCTCTCTGCACTCCATTTACAAACATGGAACCATACAAACAGCAAGAACCGCATCGCTAAGAGGTGGTGTGGGAGGAAAGAGAGAGCAGTTCCTGGGCTCCAATCTTGTGGTTCCAACCCCACATCCCACAAACTGAGGAATCCTATGGCCCTCTAAGCAGTGTCTAGTGGCCATAGAATTGCCCCCTCTGTCTCTGAAGACAGAAATTTAAAAAACCCAACCAGACTGTTTCTCAATATAATCTCACCTGATGGACAAGCTATGCTCAATCTCAAGAGATGTTTGTAACTTTTCTAAAATATCGGAAAAGAGTTACAAAAAGACTGTTCTTAGAAAGCAGTATAATTCAAAAAAGAAAAGGCCTCTTTAAGACTCTAAATGGTGGGTGTCCTAGAAGATAAACAGTGCAATCCTATTCATGTCTAAACAAAAATAAGATGTGCTAAATTCATTGGACTATTTGGAAGACAGAGCTTGAGGGGAAATTCCAAAAGTTCTCCTTGAAGACATGGCAATGTTGTACTTAAACCATTGTTATTTCATGGCAGATAAATCTGTGTATCTTTGCATAATGGAAGGCAAGAATAACAAGATGACATAAATAAGTTGGATTTAAATAGGGCCACTTTTATTAAATACTGCATGGGCTGATGGAGGCCTACACGGGCATCCTATCTCTGGCCAACGTCTTGACCCTAAAGGGATTGGGCGAGCCATTCATATCCTGACCCGTCAAGACTCCCTTTTTGGGGTAGGTAGGCCTCCCGATGTCACTCCCCCTCAGGTTGCACAACTCTAAGTGAGTGAGTGAGGCTGGCCTCAGAGGTAACCCTTATTCCATCATCTGGTGCCACAAGACTCCCAGTTGAAGGCCTCAGGTGTTACCAATCACCTACAATGGTGCCTAAGAATGCTCACCAACTCTGTCCTCGCTCCCGATGCCCGCACGCCTGCCCCCTTTAAAATTGTGACCAAATCGCCCAATCAACCTACTTAATACTCCCCCATTGTCTTACAGTGTGAAGTAGGTGAAAAAAACTCCAACTTAAGTGAGCATGGAGGTAAAAACATCCTACTTGGCCCCCAAGGGGCGACCAGCAAGCCCCACACTGCCTACAAGGGAGGGAGGGAGGGAGGGAGCTGCAAGAATTGGAAGAGGTGGGGGGGTGAGCGGCTACAGCCATATAAATAGGTTACAAGCCACTCCCCTCCACCAATGACCCAGCACATGAGACAGCCAATAGCTGTCTATCATGCGTCTCTCTCGCCCCCACCTACAATTGCCCCCCACACATCCGGACAAGCCGTATGGGGTCGGAAGGCCTTTCCCTTTATTAGTAAGGTGAAGACAGGCTTTTTTTATTCAAGGTGTCTTTACTCTTCTTGCTTGTTACGACAAAAATTCACTCATATATATTCTCAATCCATGCTAGGATTGTCCTTTCTTTCTTTACATTTGAACTCACATATGAATGCAATTTGAGAAGAACTACTGTGGTTTGTGTGGAACATTTTGCTGTCTTGCCAATATAAAAGGAATGGTCATGATGACAAATAGGAAACAAACCATATGCAATGAATACCTGGAATTAATTTAAATACTTTGCATAACATGGCCTTTCTACAATGTCTTTGGGCCATGGCTGTTTCCTTAAAGAAGGCATATTTCTGCAATGTGGCTTCAAAAGCTTCTGATGTTTGGGAAGAGATACTGCAGAATTTTAATAAAATCCAGCCTACACAGCTGCCATATATACAGAACACTAGAGATGGCTTCACCAGGGCTAAACTACATGCTACATTAAATGTGCAGCAAATAAGTGCTCCTAGCATTTTGTACCCTATTTATCTGTGTTAGATTTTTACTATCGCTTTTCTGGCCTTTTCCATGCTATTGGAGCTTGCTAGTGTATGGGGTTTGTTCCACATTTGATTTCCTCAGCTGTCTCCTTTGCAGAAAATTATTTACTTTAGTAAAGGTTATAATTATTAACCATCACACTTATCCTGTTTCTCCTTGTAGCTGTTAACACAAAGTTTAACTTGTCTTCCAGGTTTGTCAAATAAAAACTATCAAAGCACGTGTCTTTTTGAAAATCTAAAAGGTCAGCTTGGTCACTGGATGCATGTCTTATTGAATATTCCTCTTGAAAGAATAACCCAAAAGTAATATAAAATGACATTTTACACCTTCCACCAGAGAACTAAAAATGTGGTCAGTGCAAGCTCAGGCTAATAATAATGGAATTACAAGCACTGAAAAAAAATTTCACATTTATTTACAAAAGTTCCTTGGTTCCTACTGCTGAGTATGTATACAGACTTTAGCAGACACAAAGTTTTACCAGACTAAATAAATGTTCTCAACACATATAATCATAGGTTTTGGGGGTGAAGTGGGGGAAGAGAAGGTTAGTGAAGAATGAAATTTGCAGTGAAAAACATGTATAGACTAAATATGTCGATTCAAATCTTGCGCTTAAGTTGCCAGTGATGCATAATTCAAATGAAATACATGTGGGAAAAAATGATCTGGGTATAGGAGATATCAGTGGGTCTGCTCCTTGGCTAAACATATTCCACAGACTTGGGTGTTGTCCAGGTTCGGCTCCATAATATTACTTTGAATTTTGCAAGTTCACACTGCACTCAACTGAAATCTTTACTAAAGCCAGGACAGACAGCTGAGTAAATATATATTCCAGAAAATGAAAGACAGTAGCTGAACTTTGTTGGCTGGAACAGACCTACCATCTAAGATTGACAAAGCTGGGTAACAGTTGTGGTACATATGCTGGCATTGTGCCCTCCACTGAGCCCTTTATATGAATGTTTTTGACTTTTTTTGACACACACACACTTATGCTTGCTACAGCTGTTGAGCAGCTAATGAGAGGGCAAGAAGGTGCTTGGGGTCCTCCATGGACCCCTCCCCTCCCCAAGCCTCCCCTCCTTCACTTGCCCCATGTCCTCTCCCCAGACAGAGAAGGCATGGGACAAGAAAAACCAATTACACCAGGAGGAGGATCGGAGATGAGGGTTACCTTTGAGGTCAACCTTCCTCTCCCACTCAGAGCTTGATGGTGATAAAAGGGGGTGACACGGAAGGCCTCCTTACCCCAAAAGGGGTAGCCTGGGAGATGGCGAACGCCGAGGTGCCACTCTCAGGCCGTGAATGTCTCACCCAATAAAACAACGGCATGAGGCCAGATTAGAGAAGATGCCCACTTTCTGCAGATCTATTAATAAATGTGGCCTTATTTAAATCCCAATTTTGTGTCTGCACATTCCCACAATGTGTCTCCACATTCCCACAAAAGGTGGCAGACAGGGGAAGTCAGTTCCTGGGAGCTGTGTTAGGAGGATATCCTCCCAATGCAGCCACTGGGAACCCAATAACATCACAGGGTGGTGCCATGGCCCCTAGTATAATACGGCTCACAAAGGGATGGGCGGGGTCATCCAGGCTCCCACTGGGTTGTGGTTGCCTTCTATAGAGGAAAGAATGGAAAAGTCTGGAGACAACCTTTTATTGTGCAAGCTCAAACATGTACAAGTTGAATAGATGGAAGCCAGATTGCTTTCTTTCTAGGCTGAGCTGAGTCCTTTGATTCTCTTCACTGCATGAGTCAAAGAGCCAACCCATACATCAAGAGCACTAGCATATAAACCTGCATTGGTGTTGCTTTGTAGGATGGTTGAGCCTCTGCTCTCTCAAGCAGACTGCAATCTTCATGCTCCCATTAACTGAGATCATGAGTTTCAAACTCAAGTAGGGCTGCTTGACATCCTCAATGGTCACTGTCTTGGATGTCCCAGCTGACCTGCCAGAGTTAGAGCCTATCCACACTACTGCTTTAAAACAGTTTAAAATGGTTTATAACAGTTATGAGAACTGTTGGGGCCCAGAACACACTCCATATACAGTTTTCAAAACGTTTTTAAAGTGTTTTATCCTGCGTGTGTAGATAGGCTCTTAGTCATCTTAGAGGAAAAACATCTATTTTGTTACAGCCACCATTTATGCCCAGTTGAGAGTGGGAGAAAGAGGACAAAAGTGTGCCTGGGATTTGCCATTTGCAAATCCCAGGCACACTGCTACAAGCTTCTTAATGACTACTTTTACCACAAGCCACATTTTCCTAAACCTCTACCCCAGCCAAATACACTTACAACCAGGGCAAGTTCTTGGGTACAGTCTTCCTCTGATACCAAAGCTCCGACTGTTGTGTTCTGGCTGTTTGGACAGTTTATCTGGGCTTTTAGTGCCAGCTTGTATAACCTTCTTCTGGCAAGACCTCAGGACAGCCATAACACTGCTCCCTGCTCCCTACACCTAATCTTCACCAGCCATGTATGGTTACCCCACAGAGAAAGAAGAGCTTGACATCCTTCTATAGGCACACCACATCAAACAGAGACCTCTTTCTTCTCGGACTGCCATAGATTGACTACAGATTGACTTAACTGTCAACTGTCAGATCTTAACTGTCATTTCACAACAGTCATTGAACAATTGCTTTTTCCATCCAATCAGAATTATGTTTACCTGATCCAGTCCCAATCTAACAATATCCAAAGTGATATTGTCTCTCTTTCTCCCTTTAGAACATCACTAAGCAACTGCTATGCAATCCTGTGACAATTACAAAACAAAGCCTCAATCCTGCTCAGATACATAACCTCACAGAGGCCACACAAAATGTTACATTACAACAATATATAAGGAGGATTTATTCAAAATGGCTATCACGTGTAGATGGAGCATGATGATACTGGATGTGCCACTGATATTGCATCCAATAATAGGGTGACCATGGTTTGGAAACCAAAAAGGAGGACAACATGGTCGCCTCCCAAGGGGGCATTTCCACCAACATGTCTGGCTCCAGGGGGCGTATCCAGCACCAAGGGGGTGTGCCCATCTGAACATAGCTTTGGTAACATATCTGATTTTACAGCACACAGTTAAAACAAATATGTTCTAAATAACATCTTAATGTTAAAATCAAAGAATGAGATCAGATTAGTATGGCAGGATTTGTTCTTGACAAATCCATGCTGGCTTCTAGTAATCACTGTGATGTCAGACTAACTAGTCTGTAATTCCCATGTTCCTCCTTTTTGAAGATAGGGGCAACAATAGCCCTCCTCCAGTCATCTGGCACTTCACCCGTCTTCAATGATTTCACAAAGATAATAGACAGTGGTAGAGTGACCATATTTTGGAAACCAAAAAGGAGGACAACATGATTGGCTCCCAAGGGGGTATTTCCACCAACATGTCTGGCCCCAGGGGGCATGTCCAGTACCTAGTGGGGGTGCCCACCTGAACATAGCCTTGGTCACATATCTGATTTTACAGCACACAATTAAGACAAATCTGTTCAACACAACATCTTAATATTAAAATCACTGAAATAAGGAACAACGTATCTGAAATTAACTTCACTTTCTCCTACTTTTGTAGCTTTTGCTGTACTTTGAAGCTTTTGCTATACTCTATGTGATACATTGACAAATCCGGGTTTGTCCTGTCATATTGGGCCAATATGAAAAATCAGGTCCCAATTGCACAGAGTACTTACCCGGGGAAGGTACTTATGTAGGGAAGGTACTTACGTAGTGTTTTTTCCCACTGCCCCATCATTTCATTTTAATGATAAATTTGGCAGCGTTGCAGCAGCAAGGCAGGGGATGTGCAAAATTGGCACAGGGGCTGCATGCAATTTACAGGCTGTACTTTGCCCACTTCTGCTATATTAGAATACTAGAACATTGTGTGTGAAAAGAATGTGTGTGTGTTTGTGTGTTCTTCAAGAGGTTGTCTTTACAAAAAATCTACTTACAGGACTGATATAGGAATACAAATTTACAGTTTATCGACACTTAGGCTCTACTGAGAAATATGGATTTTTGGTTAAAAATTAAAATGTATTTACCAAGCAGATTGTTAAATATATATTTGTTGAACACAGATACAAACCCTTGACTGGGCTTAATATATTTCCCTTACAGCTATATCTAAACAGCCATTAAAAGGTGAATAAGGTCAATTCAATTCCCAGACAGAGATTAAAGATAGAAATAAACCAAAGATTTGTATCAATTAATATGCAAACTTATAAGTCAGTTATAGAACTGCCATGTCTTGCCCCATATTCAAAATTTTAAATGTATTTTTTGCTGTAGAATGTTAATTAACTATTTTGAGCTTTTAATTTAGGCAAATCAACTACCCATTTGTATGCTACAACCCATAAACAGATCAGCCACTGCAGCTTGTTGCTTAATCTAACCCAATAAATCCTTTAAATTCAATATTAAAATTGTTTTCAAAAACTGCAAGTGAGAGTGGAAAAAAGTGTGGAATGCAAGAGTGTATTATGAAGTCAAATAACAGAGAATCAGAATTTGGAGTCCATATTGTCAAACGTCCCATTGACTTATGAATGCACATAAAAGGAACATCAAAATCTATGAGGCCTTTTCATAACACAAATGCCTTTATGGATGAATGCTATTTTGTATAAATGGCCAGACTACAGAGCTGCTTTTTCCCAGGTAAAGTACTCTAGTCTGTGATTTCGTAGATCCTTTCCTTCTAATGTAGTTGGATACTTTTCCGTTTTACATCCCAGAAGGTGCACAAATCCATAAAAGGATAAGGCTAGAGTTAGCTGCACACCAAAAACTCAAAAAATGTTAACACACACAATATGACTATTTAATAATTCCCAGAAGCAGAACATGCAATTAATATATTGTATCCCTAGGGACAAGAGTTAACAGGATGTGTGTGCCAAGTACTGAACACAGCTATTGGACACCGTTTTTCTTGGCTATTAAACAGAATAGGAAAGTACTTTCCATGAAAGCTCGTATGTCTCATAGTATATGACATTTCTAGGAGACAGATTATTATACTTAAAAAAAAACCCTCCCAATTGCCTAGTTGCTTGGGAGACCCTTTGAATATGTAGCAGCTTCAGAAGGAAAGTCTACATAATGACATCTTCTCCAAAAAAACCCTTTCCTTTGTTTGTGTGTCCATGCATGTTTAAAGTTTGTAATCATAAAAGTTCTTAACCGATTTATTCTTGTATTATATGTATTTTTATTCTACTCTTCAACCCAGAAAAGTTCCCAGAGTGCTCTCAAAATAAGCCCCCCAACTGTTGAATGCTCTCCTCACTGAGGTCCACCTGCACCAACATTGACATCCTTTTGGTGCCAGGCATTTGATAGCATAGGTAAAGGTTTAATTGTTCTTGTT
This sequence comes from Anniella stebbinsi, assembly GCA_029215795.1. Classification (NCBI taxonomy): domain Eukaryota; kingdom Metazoa; phylum Chordata; class Lepidosauria; order Squamata; family Anniellidae; genus Anniella; species Anniella stebbinsi. Next base: position 56,739,258 of record JARDYH010000002.1, read on the forward strand.
ATTTTTATTGTTGAGAGTTTTTAATTGTCTTCTAAATGGTTTTTATATTATGTCTTATATTGAATTTTTAAGGTTTTAATCTTTTGTAAACTGACCAGAGAGCTTTGGCTATGGGGCAGTGTAGAATTGCAGGGGAACATAAGTGGAAGGGTATTATTGTACTCATGTCTTAGTTAAGGGTGTCCCACAGGCAGCTGCTGGACTAGATAGATCTTTGGTCTGATTCAGCACTGATCTTTTTAAGTTTTTAATAATAATAATAATAATAATAATAATAATAATAATAATCCAGAAACTAGTCCTACCAGAATACATCCACACCAACATCCAGAAAGCAGTCATAATTAAACATGCTCAATCGTCAGGAAATTCCTGAATCAATAAAAGACTGCATGACTTGGCAAAGCCCATCAGGTCCAGCTAGAAAAACCACCACAAGTGAGAAAGAGATACACCATCATCATGTGGCAAACTGTTTTATGACTTTTTAAAATTTATTTATTGCATTTCTATGCCACCCAATAGCCAAAGCTCTCTGGGCGGTTTACAAAAATTTGTAAGTGAACTCTCAAATACAGGAGATAATTATGTAGCATAACATGTACAAATTCTATTAAGCTTTACAAGGAATTATTATTATTATTATTATTATTATTATTATTATTATACAGTATAGCAAATTTCAACCAGCTGGAGAAATCCATTTTAGAGTGTTAAACATGCACATGCTTTTTGTATTACAGCATTTTAATCATGTTCTTCTTTTATGCACGTTCGTGGCTAATTGCTAACGTAATATTTTCTCATTTCTTTAGTTGCTGAAATATAATACTAATCTGCTTTTAGTGTATTTTCAGACTTCATCTTCGAAATCCTCAAAAGGTATTAATGTTAGAACTGCATACAATTATTGCTGGATATGCATTTATAAATAATGTGCCCTATGGGTTGCCCATAGGGTGCATTATTTATAAATGTGTATCCAGTTATAATTCTATGAATTCCTAGCATTAATGCAGTTTGGTAATTAATTCACAAGTTCCTCACTTGTTTGTTCGTTGTATTCACCTTGTGAGTGTTCCTCCTGTATATTTGTGTTCATCTAATGCAGGTGCTGGCAACACCAACCTTTCCCTGAAAGCCCTGTAGCATATGTGAAGAGGGGAGCGGTGTTGCATCCAGCTCCCAGGGAAAGGGTGGAACTAGGCTGACCATATGAAAAGGAGGACAGGGCTCCTGTAACTTTAACAGTTGTAGAGAAAAGGGAATTTCAGCCAGTGTCATTTGTATGCAATTAGTTCCTGGTGAAATTCCCTCTTCATCACAACAGTTAAAGTTGCAGGGGCCCTGCCTTCTTTTGTATATGGTCACTCTAGTATAGTGCCTGCAACTTTAACTGTTGTGATGAAGAGAGAATTTCACCAGGAACTAATTGCATACAAACGACACTGGCTGAAATTCCCTTTTCTCTACAACTGTTAAAGTTACAGGAGCCCTGTCCTCCTTTTCATATGGTCAGCCTAGTGGAACCAACCCTGTGCCAAAATCTGTTCACCAATTTCCTGAAAGTTTTCTTCCCCATGAAAAAGGATTCCATTTTTCTGCCTCATTCTCAGGGCATTTTAGAATTCATTTTGAATGTTTGTTGGTGGTGTTTTTGACTGTGAGATGGCTGAGGGTACTATCTATATTTTTCTTTCTATTGCACATCTCACCATTGTTCTAGAGTCTCCCAGGCTGCCTGCACTTCCTGATCTGAAAAGGCCCTAGAAGAGGAATAAATTCAAGATGTCTTTCTCTGGGTGGGAAGTGCCGGAAGCCAAGGAAGCTACAGGCTGTCAGAAAGATGATTGTACAATGAGAGACAGGATATTCACACATGCCTCAGCCCTCTCAGAAGTAAAGTAAGCATAAGAACTCTTAACTAAACCCATGAGAATTTCTCTATTTCTTCTCCTTTGAATTGCTTTGTCAAAACAATTTCTGTTCTATGAAATGAAATGAGAATGATCTAAATTTTTGTAGGATAATTTTTTGGCACAGCACGAGTTGTAATTCAAAATATCTGGAGGGCACCAGGTTGGAGCAGGCTGCTATAGACCTACCAGTAGGTTCAAATCTAAAGTATGCCCACTCCTGTTCTACATAATCACATCTGTCTAAATGAAAGGTCCATCTGCTTGGTAGGCCTCAAGGATTCTAGTGAAGAACACAGTAGATCCCACACTTCTGATGTAGAGAAAATCCACCAATCTACATATTGAATTGCTACACAAAAGGCTCCACTGGCAACAACAGTTGCCACACTAACACCATAATTTTATACAAATGTATTCCAAATAAGTGTCATTGAATTCAATGGGTCTTACTTCTAGACGTAGGTGCAGGGTTGCAGCCTAAGCAATTTGAAAAGGTGGCCATAACAGATGAGCCTTATATAACACAATGGTGAGTTGAGTGTAGAAAACCTGACGCTCCAAATATTTGCCTATGAACTCATGCATACACAGACATATTGTGAAATAAGTTAAGAATAGATTTCGCTATGAACTTGGCATTTCACGACCTTCCTGAGTTTCACTCAGACTGTTAGCATCGTTATAACATAGTTTTATATGTGTGAATAATGTATACCACATGTTGGGTGTAAAACTGAAGGAATCTTGACAGAGAAGTATTATGTTTTTATTGGCATATTTTATGAATAGAGGCTCTGAATAAAATTCCGTTCTTGGTATAAAAAATATTTTAATCTGAAACGAAAGAGCTATACATGTACACTCTGCATTTATATGAGTACAAACTTGTCATTTATGAGGTTTGTAAAGGTAAATTACACGGTAAAGAATACACTTGCTAAGGTGTAGTTAAAATATGACATACTGAAATCAAGAGGGCTTTACTATTAAAAGGGGAACAAGCCTAAAGTGCTTCTTGTAGCTCTGCTGTGGTCATTGGCTAATGCCTCTATTCTTTGTTGAACAGACAGGGCTGTACTCTTGCATCAAGAAGGAAAACCGCAGGCCCTCCTTGTAACTTTCATCTCAGATATCCAGCAAAACTAAAAACAAAGCGAAGAGCATCGGTTCCTAAATTTAAACAAATGATTGCCAATCTGGACATGATGGGACAGTCGTGCACATGTCTGCCCCATTCACATATAAAACAAAAATGGGGATCTATTGAGTTCTGATGGTAAAGTGCAATGGTGGCCTAAAAAAAAAAAGACCAGGAGGTGATTTACACTCTAGCTTTGTAACATTTCATAAGGGTTACGAAAACTCTTTGGGCCACGTGACACACTCCCTTTAACGATATATACCCATGGTTTTTAAAAACTCACTTCAGCTATATATAATGGTTTTTACTTTTAATAAATCATTTAAAGTAAAATAATGTGTCCGTCCTTACCGTTTGTGATTTGTGGGGTGGTGCTTCCTTTTCCAGCGCCCAAATGCTTAGCCGTTGATTGGTGGGGAAGAAAGAGGGGCTAAGGAGGAAGTGGGCAAGTGAACTACAGCACCCACAATAGTTAGCCCTAAACTCATTGAAAGCTAGGGAATGAAATGGGAACTAAGGAGGAAGTGGGCGAGTGAACTACAGCACTCACAATGCTTAGCCCTAAACTCATGGAAAAAACGAAACAGAAAGAGATAGACAGAAGTGTGAGACCGCACACACCACTTTGAAGATTGTAGAAATTTTCTCCTGTAACGTGAGTACTCAGTAATGTGTCCTAAGATGTTTTAAAACACGCCTATTTACAACGTTTTAAAATACTATTTATAACATTCCAAGCTACAGTATAGATTAGCTCCAGATCTAGTTTTAAAGCTTTGCTGCTGAAATTTGGTGGGAAATCATCCATAGTTTTGCCACGTGCTCCATAAACTATGTAGCCTCAGGCAGATTCCAAGATGTTGAAATTGGCACTTTGAGTGCTCAAAGTCCCACATCCCTGCTTTAAGTTGTTGTCTGCCAGCCCAGCTCCTAGACTAGAAGTACCCTGAACAGAGAGGTAATTGTTAAAAGCAATGGAATGCAATAAAGTAAGTAAGGGGAGGTTTCAGTTCCCTTCCCAAATATTTGTTTTCATGTAAACAAAGCATGAATAAAACATCCCATCTCCCACTTTGTATTGGAGTGGACCAGACACTTCCACAAAGTACATGGGGCTGCTCTAAAACATCTACTTTGGCCCTGAGTCTTTGGTAGCTATCAGAACAACACTGATGAATAGCAGGGAATTTAAGGCAGATGTCCAAGCTCTTCATGTTCCTTTCTAGGCTATTTATTTATTTATTTATTTAAAAACTTCCAGTAGCAGATCTATTGCTACCTATGCAGCAAAATGAATGTGTTTCATTTATTATGAATATTTTGAATATTAATCACTTTAAAAGGAATTATAAAATAATATAAATAGCACAGCTATTGTTGAGAAAGAGTGAATTGTCTCATAAGACAAAATTACCTTCCACCAATATTACTATCAATTTCTGATGAGATTTACAACAACACCAAAGTTTTTGGATCCCCCCCTCACACAACATAAAAACTTTATTTGAATTAATCTACAGATCCTATAAGGAAAATTACCAGAAAATGAATATTTGTGGGGGGAAATAGGATTATCCCCAATAAAGCTGAGAACAATGCAAGAAAACATCTGTTTTGATATAGCTTCCATACCCACAGCTTGCTCTACATGCGTTGTGATCAAAAGGCAATGATGGAGTTATATTATATTATGGCAAAGGGCCTAGCCGACAGGATTATATTTCAGGGGAGGGACCATGGCTCAGTGAGGGAAGGGGCTGTAGCTCAGTGGTAGGGCATCTGCTTTGCATGCAGAAGGTTCCAGGTTCAATCCCCGATATCTCCAGGTAGGGCTAGAAAAGCTACTGCCAGTCAATGTTGGAAGTGCTAGGCTACATGGACCAATGGTCTGACTCTGTATAAGGCAAGTTCTTATGTTTCTACATTCTTAGATGTTCTGCATGCACATTCACTAGCATCTCCAATTAAATATCAGGTGACAAGTGATGAGGAAAACCTCTACCTGAGCCCTTGGAGAACTGCCAGAGTGTATTAAGGATGACACCTACTAGACTCCTTCCATTTCCAGCTAATGTGCCTTTCCACCAGTTTCTCTTTTTCCCTTCATAAGGTGGAGGGAGCAATCCTATGTCATCTAGACAGCATCTGGGGGACACAGGGTTTTTAAATTTCCTGGCTCCAAGCTCAGAGACAGGGCTTGAAAGTCAGGTACAGGAAACTACATTCCCCTCCTCCTCCCCTTCATAGCTCACACAGAGAGTATTGTGCCAGCTGCCTCTCTGTGCTCATAAAACAGAGCATGGCAGTCCTACGATGTTTCCTATGGCTACCCCAGCCTCCTTCCCTCCCTTTCCCCAAAGGTTCCTCTATCACTTGTCTAGGTAAAATGCAGAGAAAGAGGCACCTCCCTCTCTGCACAGGCTACTCCTAAGCCAAAAGGATTTAGTCCTATGTTTGCCTAGGAAGGAACACAGGAACTAAAGATGAGCGAGAACTTCATTGGTTTGGTTTATTCTACGATCTTACCAAATCTGCAAATTTCTTCACAAACGGGATTGAAGAATTTGAGACTTAAGAAGACTGGGGGAGAACGTGAAACTGACAGGTGCATCTATCCTGGCAGAGGGCTTTGAGTGCTCCACCGCTTAAAAGTCCAGGTGTGAATCCTGGTGGATGCTGCCGTGTTTGTGGTGCTGAATTAATGTGACCACCTCTTTTTTCTGATCATGTCCTCAACTTTAACATTGATATGGCAGAGGCAGTTACAACGTAGCTCTCGCCATGCTGGGAACAATTGTACCTAATTAATTTGGCCAGAGCAGAACAGGAAGAGCTTTGGTTCATGACTTGATAAGAACTGATCAAAATTCAAAAATGTCTTCATGAATGAGTTGGAAAGAACTTGAGATTTATTTTTTAAAAATTGAATGTCATAGAAAACAAAACTGACAGAAGCATCCATCCCTTCCAGGAATTGGTATAGAAAGCTGGTAGAGATTAGTTCTGTGCCAAAAATTTCAATCATTCAATTTTTGGCATTTCATGGGGAGTAGGGGGGAAATGAAAACTCTGACCAAAACCCAAAACAAAGGTGACCACCACTGAAAAAAGCCCTGTCTATTGTTATCACCCTCTGAACCTCAGATTTAGGGTGTACTCAAAAAGACTTCCACAGATTGTCTTAAAGCATAGGTGCATAGATGAATCCTGAAGATGCTTAGCAAAGTCATTTATTTTTGATTGTTTGAGTTTTCAGAATTTATGTCATAACATGTGCCCTCAACTAAAAAAAAAAAAAAAATCAGCTTAACACACACACACACACACACACACGAAATTCATAGTATTTAGATATCCTACATTAAAGAACTGTTTTTGTAAGTATCCTCCTTTCATATAGTCATCTTCCAAGGAAACAGATTGTAGTGCAATCTACAAAACAGATAAACAGTAGTTTACGGATTTAAGCTATTTTCATTCATTGTAGACCAAGCTCTTTGCATGGTATTGATATATACTTGTGACTTCATCTGTCAAGACCTTTCGTAACATCTTGGTCTTGTGCCTAACAGTGAGATCTGTATTTGATCTTTATATAATCACAATTCTATATTTGAATATAGCAAAATGCTTGCATCAACTCTCAAAATCTGCAACCGTCTTCAGGAAGACGTGTCCACTCCAAAATAAACAACAGATCCTGCATAGGCATATGTTTTAAATAATCCATGGATAGCGTGCCATCAGACATAATTTATTTTGCACATCTGCAACAGTGCTATGTTTTAAAAGACACAATTTTTCTTATTAGAGCTTAATGCTATTTATATATATATTTTTTAAAAAACTTGACAGTTTTAAAGAATCTGCTTCAGAAAAAGAATAAAACATTCCTGCAATTCAGCCCAGATTTCATTTGATCATGTTTCCTAATTTTGCGACTTCTATACTTTTCAGAGAGGATAATACAAAAGCCAAAGAGACACATTTGCCTCCTTCCTTCCACTGGAAAGAGCCTATGCCAGCAGCAGATGAAATCTTTGCTCTTCATTTATCATATGATTTTCTCCCATCAATGCTGACTCTTGACAGGGAATTCATGGACAAGGAGACAGAACTGTAAGGCAGACTGCTTGAAGTTAGAATTACATAGATTTCCATAAGGCTAGTTCACACATCATTGGATTACGCAGCACTTGTCGTCATCATGTGGTGTGCATACTGGTATGTACCAGACCCAGATATTTTACACACTCTCTGGCTGCCTCTACAAGACGCATTTAAAGCTCTTTCAAGGCACATTAAAAATTTTACCTCTACAAGAACGGAGCGCAAATTGGGCGTAGAGGCGCGTTTTCTCTCCGATTATGCACATTATCAAATGTGCGTTAAATAGCGAGTTTTATTTTGCAATGGGCCATTAAAGCGCATTTTGACTATGCGAACAAGCGATTCTCTGCATTAACTACTTGTAAAGTGCATTTGAAACAACCGGTAAGGTCACCTGTTGAGTGCTCAATTACCTCCTGCATACAAGCATTTGCGATAAAGCGCTTCTGAGAAGATGCGCATAATCGGAGAAACAGGCATCAAATGGAATCCATCTAGAGGGGGTCTGTGTGCATTTGAGAGTACACAATGAATTCTGGATCAGGGTGATGAATTTCAATTCGGAGTCCAATCTGTGAGCCAGGCCCCAATTTCATAGAATCATAGAATAGTAGAGTTGGAAGGGGCCTATAGGCCATTGAGTACAACCCCCTACTCAATGCAAGAATCCACCTTAAAGCATACCTGACAGATGGCTCTCCATCTGTATCTTGAAGGCCTCTATGCCATGCAACATTCTCTCATGCAAAAATAAAATGGTGCAGTCTTTACAACATCAGAAACAAATAAGTGTATTAGCTTCGTATGTCTCTCAAGAATGCCTCCTTTTTATTTACCTTCAGTCATTCCCCACATAGCATTCTTCTTACCTACACAGAGATTCTTATATTTATCTACCCAGAAGTTCTTATATTTTCAGGTGGAGAGTTATCACAATCACAGGTGACCTGTTGCAAATTCTGTTCAAGGAACAACAACAGTTCCCTTGAGTAGAACAGGGCTCTATTCAGGAATGCACTCCTCATGTGATTACAAATGCATGAAGGGGCGAGTGGGGCCACCCTCAGTGTGGTCCCTGCCCTCAGTGTGGTCCCTGCCCTCTCCAATGTTATCCTGGCCCCATTACCATCCACACTTTAGAGGGCAAAGTCTGAAAAAGGAAGCCTCCTCTATGCTCATAGGCTTCTTACATGATTTAGAACCCTACAGGGAGCCTATGCATGTAGAGCAACCCCACCTCAGACACACACAAACACACATACACACACTCTTCAGATTTTCCCATTTTCATTGCCAGGGGATGGGTCTGGGAAGGTAGGGAAGCACTTTCAGTTAAGCAGTAGTGACTAGACCAGGGAGGGGCAACTACAGGAAGACCAGGGGCTATTTGTGCCCCCAAGACAGACCTATGGGCTGAAGTGTGCAGGGAACCATGTAGGCCACAAGATGCTCCCCCAAATTTTGTTTTAAAAAATCAGCAGTTTGCTGCCAAACTTTGTACCATACCATCACAGACTGCTACAAGGGTTAAATTTAGCTTGTTTAGCTTGTAGCCATATGGTGTTATTTTTTTTGTAAAATAATAATAATAATAATAATAATAATAATAATAATGACAGTGGGGCTGGCGGGGGCCACACTGGATGTTGCATGGGCATGACCATTTAGGGCCTATAACCTCTCTATTTCAGTTGAAAAGGGGAGGCCCTGGCAATCAAGCACCATTGACCTTAGTTGTGGTCCCTTGTGAGTTTGACAGCCATAAAGAAACAAGATGGAAGTCTCAGGACAAAATGGAAGCATTCTGGAAATGATTGCTTGAGAATGATGGTGAAATGTTCATTTTGTAATGTAGACTACTAGTTGGCAGCTGTATCTTCCAATGTACTAAAAAAGGATCAAAGTTATGGTTGCTATTGCCTGTGGTTACAATTGTTCCAAATGGAGATCAAACATTCATAGGTAGGAAGTAGGGGTGTGCATCGGATCGGATCCGATCCACGATCCGAATCCGATCCGACCCAAAATCGGGAAAATCCGATCCGATCCGATCCGATCCGGCCAACCTCCGATCCGATCCGATCCGATGAGGTCCGATCCGGATCGGACGCCATTTTGAATGCTTTTTCCCATAGCCAAGTATTGTTTTACAAAAACGCCTATAACTTTTTCATTTTTAAAGATAGAAGGATGAAACTTGGGCACATTGTAGACTGGTTAGGGGTAGTTATCTGTGAGAAATTTTAGAATGATTGGTGCATGCATTTTGTGGCAATTAATTTTTTAATAAATACCCAGGAATGCCTATAACTTTGTCATTTTTAAAGTTACACACATGAAACTTTGCCACATTGTAGGGGGTACCTTGGGACCTATGTGTGTGAAATTTCAGAAACGTAGGTGCTTGTCTTGTGTGGCAATTAATTTTTAGAAAAATGGGTAGTAGTGGGGTAAATACAGTTACACCTCCCATTTTTTTATTTTTGAAGATACAAACAGGAAACTTGGGCACATTACAGGTACCACTTGCCTTGATATGTGTGTGAAATTTCAGAAACATTGGAGCTTTCCTTGTGTGGCAATTAATTTTTGAAACAATGAGGAAAGAAACACCTATAACTTTGTCATTTTTAAAGTTACACACATGAAACTTTTCCACATTGTAGGTGGTACCTTGGGACCCATGTGTGTGAAATTTCAGAAACATAGGTGCTTGCCTTGTGTGGCAATTAATTTTTTAATAAATACCCAGGAATGCCTATAACTTTGTCATTTTTAAAGTTACACACATGAAACTTTGCCACATTGTAGGCGGTACCTTGGGACCTATGTCTGTGAAATTTCGGAAACGTAGGTGCTTGCCTTGTGTGGCAATTAATTTTAGAAAAATGGGTAGTGGTGGGGTAAATACAGTTACGCCTCCCACTTTTTTATTTTTGAAGATACAAACAGGAAACATGGGCACATTACAGGTACCACTTGGCTTGATATGTGTATAAAATTTCAGACAGCTGGGTCCAGGCATGTGGTGGCAAGGTATTTTTGAAACAATGAGGAAAGAAACGCCTATAACTTTTTTATTTTAAAAGTTAGAAGTCTGAACATTGCTCACTTTGTAGATGGGTTAGGGGTAGATATGTGTCAGAAATTTCAGAATTATAGGTCCAGGCATTTGATGGCTATGGAATTTTTAAATTACATGTTTCAAAAAAAATTCTACAGAGGCCAGGTCTTCCCCTCCCGCTTCCCGCGAAGAAAAGGAAACACTCTCTCGTCTCGATCCCTTTGATCCTTGCTAGTAGTATCCATTACAGGGCTCGTGTTTCCTTTCCTACTTTCACTTTTCAAGCAGAACGGCTGAGCCTAGCTGAGTTTTGCAGCCATGCGTGCAAGGAAGGATCACTCTGGTCTCGATCCCTTTGATCCTTGGTAGTATCCATTACAGGGCTCGTGTCTGCTTTCACTTTGTACTCAAGCAGACACGAGCCCTGTAATGGATACTACCAAGGATCAAAGGGATCGAGACCAGAGTGATCCTTCCTTGCACGCATGGCTGCAAAACTCAGCTAGGCTCAGCCGTTCTGCTTGAAAAGTGAAAGTAGGAAAGGAAACACGAGCCCTGTAATGGATACTACTAGCAAGGATCAAAGGGATCGAGACGAGAGAGTGTTTCCTTTTCTTCGCGGGAAGCGGGAGGGGAAGACCTGGCCTCTGTAGAAATTTTTTTGAAACATGTAATTTAAAAATTCCATAGCCATCAAATGCCTGGACCTATAATTCTGAAATTTCTGACACATATCTACCCCTAACCCATCTACAAAGTGAGCAATGTTCAGACTTCTAACTTTTAAAATAAAAAAGTTATAGGCGTTTCTTTCCTCATTGTTTCAAAAATACCTTGCCACCACATGCCTGGACCCAGCTGTCTAAAATTTTACACACATATCAAGCCAAGTGGTACCTGTAATGTGCCCATGTTTCCTGTTTGTATCTTCAAAAATAAAAAAGTGGGAGGCGTAACTGTATTTACCCCACCACTACCCATTTTTCTAAAATTAATTGCCACACAAGGCAAGCACCTACGTTTCCGAAATTTCACAGACATAGGTCCCAAGGTACCGCCTACAATGTGGCAAAGTTTCATGTGTGTAACTTTAAAAATGACAAAGTTATAGGCATTCCTGGGTATTTATTAAAAAATTAATTGCCACACAAGGCAAGCACCTATGTTTCTGAAATTTCACACACATAGGTCCCAAGGTACCACCTACAATGTGGAAAAGCTTCATGTGTGTAACTTTAAAAATGACAAAGTTATAGGTGTTTCTTTCCTCATTGATTCAAAAATTAATTGCCACACAAGGAAAGCTCCAATGTTTCTGAAATTTCACACACATATCAAGGCAAGTATTACCTGTAATGTGCCCAAGTTTCCTGTTTGTATCTTCAAAAATAAAAAAATGGGAGGCGTAACTGTATTTACCCCACTACTACCCATTTTTCTAAAAATTAATTGCCACACAAGACAAGCACCTACGTTTCTGAAATTTCACACACATAGGTCCCAAGGTACCCCCTACAATGTGGCAAAGTTTCATGTGTGTAACTTTAAAAATGACAAAGTTATAGGCATTCCTGGGTATTTATTAAAAAATTAATTGCCACAAAATGCATGCACCAATCTTTCTGAAATTTCTCACAGATAACTACCCCTAACCAGTCTACAATGTGCCCAAGTTTCATCCTTCTATCTTTAAAAATGAAAAAGTTATAGGCGTTTTTGTAAAACAATACTTGGCTATGGGAAAAAGCATTCAAAATGGCGTCCGATCCGGATCGGACATCTGGTCCGATCCGATCCGACCAGCCTCCGATCCGATCCGATCCGATCCGACCCCCCAGGTCCAATTCCGATCCGCTATCCGATCCGATCCGGGGGGTCAGTGCACATCCCTAGTAGGAAGACTGTGAAGGCAAGCACCAGAAATTAACTCCTTGGAATACTTCAGTGTCTGAGTTTTCCTTTCCCAACCAACACTGCCAAATCAGGCATGTTTTTGCCCTGAAAAGTTTGCAAAGTTCACTTCTGCAACTCCCAATATAATGAGGACCAATAATAATAATAATAATAATAATAATAATAATAATCCCAAAAAAGTTCAAGCTTTATCTGGAAGCCATTATTATTAAAAATAATAAATTTAAATAATAACTGGTTGTGAAAGTACACATGGTGCCAAAGCTATCGCTTAAATGTTTAATATGCAAATAGGTCTGTCAAGACAACAATGCCACTGAATAATTTCTATTTCAAATGCACCAACACTGCAATTGTCATCTAATTCAATTTGGATACAGCTTGCTCTCTTAAACATGCCATTACACACATCTCTCTCTTTTTTGTATATATATAATTGAAGGTTAACTATGAATTTCATCATTGCATGAACAAAGGGTGCTTTCAGCAATATAATTCTACTATGCATTTAAGATGAGGAACAAAACTATGACAAGGAAGCATGCTACCCTTGTCACATAGAAAAGGAAGCGGCACTTTGGGAATCACGCTGCATATTAGTAACTATTATATAGAGAACTGGCAAAGTGATAAAAGGCTATAAGTGTGTTCAAGTATCTATCTTGTAATTAGCTTGGGGATAACACCACTTTGCTTTATTCTCTTAATACTGTCATTGATTAAAAGGCTATTTTTCCCTTACTGGTGTCGTAGAGGTAGTGGGCTTTACAAGGGAGCTCCATGGGGAAAATGTAAAGTTCACTAGCTAGGCAAGAATGTTTAGTGGCAGAGTTTAGTTTAATGGTGGAGGGAGCAATCCTATGTCTCCTAGACAGCATCTGGAAGACATAGGATATTTTGGAGCAAGGAAATTGCACTCCTTGCCCCTCTTCTCAGCCAGTATGGAGAGAACCACGCTGGATGCTGTTGTGAGCTTGCAAATGCAAACTTGTAGGAGGGGAAAGGGGGTGTTCCCAGTGGTAGAGAGGGAAAGAGACTGGGGACATGGGAATATGAGGTATACCCAGCTGTTCCCCAGCCTCCTTGCCTCCCCTTCTCTGAAGCCTCTGCTAGATAAGCAAAATCACTAGGGATGTGCACTGACCCCCCGGATCGGATCGGATAGCGGATCGGAATCGAACCTGGGGGGTCGGATCGGATCAGATCGGATCGGAGGCTAGTCGGATCGGATCGGACCAGATGTCCGATCCGGATCGGACGCCATTTTGAATGCTTTTTCCCATAGCCAAGTATTGTTTTACAAAAACGCCTATAACTTTTTCATTTTTAAAGATAGAAGGATGAAACTTGGGCACATTGTAGACTGGTTAGGGGTAGTTATCTGTGAGAAATTTCAGAAAGATTGGTGCATGCATTTTGTGGCAATTAATATTTTAATAAATACCCAGGAATGCCTATAACTTTGTCATTTTTAAAGTTACACACATGAAACTTTGCCACATTGTAGGCGGTACCTTGGGACCTACGTGTGTGAAATTTCAGAAACATAGGTGCTTGCCTTGTGTGGCAATTAATTTTAGAAAAATGGGTAGTAGTGGGGTAAATACAGTTACGCCTCCCATTTTTATATTTTTAAAGATACAAACAGGAAACTTGGGCACATTACAGGTAATACTTGCCTTGATACGTGTGTGAAATTTCAGAAACATTGGAGCTTGCCTTGTGTGGCAATTAGTTTTTGAAACAATGTGGAAAGAAACACCTATAACTTTGTCATTTATAAAGTTACATACATGAAACTTTGCCACATTGTAGGTGGTACCTTGGGACCTATGTGTATGAAATTTCAGAAACATAGGTGCTTGCCTTGTGTGGCAATTAATTTTTTAATAAATACCCAGGAATGCCTATAACTTTGTCATTTTTAAAGTTACACACATGAAACTTTGCCACATTGTAGGCGGTACCTTGGGACCTACGTGTGTGAAATTTCAGAAACATAGGTGCTTGCCTTGTGTGGCAATTAATTTTAGAAAAATGGGTAGTGGTGGGGTAAATACAGTTACGCCTCCCACTTTTTTATTTTTAAAGATACAAACAGGAAACATGGGCACATTACAGGTAACACTTGCCTTGATATGTGTGTAAAATTTCAGAAAGCTAGGTGCTTGCCTTGTGTGGCAATTAATTTTTGAAACAATGTGGAAAGAAACACCTATAACTTTGTCATTTTAAAAGTTAGAAGTCTGAACATTGCTCACTTTGTAGATGGGTTAGGGGTAGATATGTGTCAGAAATTTCAGAATGATAGGTCCAGGCATTTGATGGCTATGGAATTTTTAGATTAAATGTTTCAAAAAAATTTCCACAGAGGCCCGGTCTTCCCCTCCTTCCTCTCCCGCTTCCCGTGAAGAAAAGGAAACACTCTCTCATCTCGATCCCTTTGATCCTTGCTAGTATCCATTACAGGGCTCGTGTCTGCTTTCCTACTTTCACTTTTTACTCAAGCAGACACGAGCCCTGTAATGGATACTAGCAAGGATCAAAGGGATCGAGAGAGAGTGATCCTTCCTTGCACGCATGGCTGCAAAACTCAGCTAGGCTCAGCCGTTCTGCTTGAGTAAAAAGTGAAAGTAGGAAAGCAGACACGAGCCCTGTAATGGATACTAGCAAGGATCAAAGGGATCAAGACGAGAGAGTGTTTCCTTTTCTTCGCGGGAAGCGGGAGGGGAAGGAGGGGAAGACCGGGCCTCTGTGGAAATTTTTTTGAAACATTTAATCTAAAAATTCCATAGCTATCAAATGCCTGGACCTATCATTCTGAAATTTCTGACACATATCTACCCCTAACCCATCTACAAAGTGAGCAATGTTCAGACTTCTAACTTTTAAAATGACAAAGTTATAGGTGTTTCTTTCCACATTGTTTCAAAAATTAATTGCCACACAAGGCAAGCACCTAGCTTTCTGAAATTTTACACACATATCAAGGCAAGTGTTACCTGTAATGTGCCCATGTTTCCTGTTTGTATATTTAAAAATAAAAAAGTGGGAGGCGTAACTGTATTTACCCCACCACTACCCATTTTTCTAAAATTAATTGCCACACAAGGCAAGCACCTATGTTTCTGAAATTTCACACACATAGGTCCCAAGGTACCGCCTACAATGTGGCAAAGTTTCATGTGTGTAACTTTAAAAATGACGAAGTTATAGGCATTCCTGGGTATTTATTAAAAAATTAATTGCCACAAAATGCATGCACCAATCTTTCTGAAATTTCTCACAGATAACTATCCCTAACCAGTCTACAAGTGCCCAAGTTTCATCCTTCTATCTTTAAAAATGAAAAAGTTACAGGTGTTTTTGTAAAACAATACTTGGCTATGGGAAAAAGCATTCAAAATGGCGTCCGATCCGGATCGGACCTCATCGGATCGGATCGGATCAGAGGTTGGTCGGATCGGATTGGATCGGATTTTCCCGATTTTGGGTCGGATCGGATTCGGATCGTGGATCGGATCCGATCCGATGCACACCCCTAAAAGTCACCCATACAGCTAAAATTCAGACCAGGAAGTGTGAAGACAGGGTGCATCCCATAGGATCGCGCCCTAGGAGCACAAGCTGTTACTGTTGTGATTAGGGTGTGCGCACCCGAAAATATCATATCGTATCATTATCAGAATTTCGGACCAAAAATAATATCGTAGGTGAATCATATCGTACCGTATCATATTTCTGATAATTATCGGAAATACGATAGCATGTCATTTCAATATTTTGCCCTAAAGAGTTGATTTTTGAGTCAGAGAAAGGCCTAAAACTTCTTAATTTTCCAAGTTACAGGTTTGAAACTTGGTCACAGTGCAGACTGAGTGTTGCTAGTCATGTGTGCCAAATTACAGAACAATAGGTGCAAGCGTTACTTGGAAGAAAGTTGTCAAAAACTCAAAATCCATTGTTTCAGTTGGCATAAGAGCTCCTTTTTCAAGAGACGACATCCACAGTACTCCTCTCATGGTCATCTCACAGATGGCCTTGAGGGGACTCATCTGTGCCCAATTTCAGATGCACAGCTGCAGCTGTTACTCAGAAGTAAGCTCTCAACAACACATGCACTGTTTTTTCTGGTGGTAATGCTGGTGCTGAGAGAAATCCTCATTTTTAAAGAGCTAATCCTTAAAGTTGGGGACCTTACCGAAGGGCTGTAGGGAGTGGACTCATGGCAGCACTCCACGATGAGAGCGCATTTGTCAGTTTGACATAGCTTCTCTCGATGTTGGTATTGATTGAAGCCAAAAACACACATGCACATCAACCCACCAAGGCAGGCTGGGCAGGCACAGTGGCTCAAAAAAGGCAATGCATGAGATGCTTCTGCATCCCCTCAGTAATGGAGGCTAGGAGGAGGAAGACAATCCCCATGCACAGACGGCAGGCAAGCTGATGCAGGCAGGCAGTTATTTTTGGCAGAGGTGGGCACAGAGGCAGAGGGCCAGTTGGATCTGTCCCTGAAAGTGGCATGGACTCTTGGGTATCACCACAGGAGCAGGGGTAGAAGAAGACCTTTCTTAAAGAACCAGCCTTAGCCAGGCAGGGCCTCATTGGGCCAGGAGATACTCCGGAAGGGAGAAAATCTGGAGGATCCTAGCAGATATACATGTGCTGCTTTGACAACTGTGAATCCCATCAAAACAACCCTCATGCACCACCTTGACCTCATCGTGCTTGAAAAATGACCCAGTCTGCCCGCCATCCCCGTGCAAGCAGGTTCGCAGTTCTTCATGCCAAAGCTGCACACATTGGCTGGAACAGAGGCAAGTAAAAGTCATGTTCAGGGTAGAGGTAGGCACATTGCCAAATAAAAGTCACGTTCAGGGTAGATGTAGGTACATTGCCAAATAAAAAGTCACGTTTGGGATAGAGGTAGGCACATTGCCAAATAAAAAGTCACGATTAGGATAAGAATCATCAATAGGCTGTGAGCAAGGGTCTCCAACTAGAGTAATGTAATTTTTGCCAATGTACTCTAGTTAATTGATATTTAAGTAGTTACCTAGTAATAAGAAAAAATGCAGAATATTGATTTGAGTTTTAGTCACATTCAGGGTACAGGTAGGCATTCGCTGGAGTAGAGGGAAATAAAAAAGTCACGTTCTGGGTAGAGGTAGGCACATTGCCTGGACCAGGGTCTCAAAAAAAAAAGTGTGTGAGGGGTCCAGGGGATGCTTCTGCAGTCCCTCACTAAAGCAGTCCCTCCAGACTCCATTGGATGGAGCAGTGTCTTTAATAAAGAAATAAAATGTGTGAGAGGGAGAGACAGCCACCCCAGCAACAGCATCTCTCCTAGACCCAGAGCCACCTCGCCCAAGGTGCCCCTTAGAGCCTCATTTCATATTGCTACAAAGTGATTGAAATTATTTATATTAATAACAATCCTTTGCAAACAGTTTGTGTGCTGCTTTGACCACAGATTGTGTAGTGTTATCCTGTGTAGCAGGCTACAGGACACACCAGCACACTCACAGTCAATCAAGCAAACACACACCCAGAGAGAGAGAGAAGGAGGGATATATATATATATCCTATATATATATAGGTTTTTTTAAAAGAAAGTTAAACAGGGAAGAGGACAAAACACACTCACTCAGTCACAGTACCCCCACTCATGCTAACCTAACCTTTCAATCAAACCAACCAGAAAACGTATAAAAACTATAACTTAAACACACAAGCAATGAACAGCCAAACGAACCTGAGACACAAAGATGCAAGACTACAATGACTCTCCAACCATTCGCCACCAAGTACCTAAGACCTAGGAGCCAGGACAGAGCTCCAACAAAATCCACCCTTCTCCCCTCAATGCCTAACTCCCAACAGAGCTGGAACACCAAGTGTGGGGGGTTTATGCGGGGATATCCTTAGCCCTCCTCCAACATTGTGATTGGAGCCTGCTGGAATCCTTGCTGCATGATTGGTCACTGTCTCAGCAAGCACCCCCCCCCCTTCTAGCTCCATCCATGTGGCGGCAAAAGAGAAAGAGCCTTCCGATAAAATGATAACATACGATAATTATCGTAGGATTTTTTATCGTCTCCGATAATTATCGTAGGCTTTCCTATCGTATCGTTACTGTTAAACGCATGCACGATAATGAGCATATCATATTGTTATAATACATTTTAAAGATATGATACACATCCCTAGTTGTGCTCCAAGAAGTGTCCAGTTCAATTTGCAAATCAGTTTGCACCTCTGGGCATACATAATGTGAGTGATGAGCTCACTGTGGGTGTGTACTTGCCACATTTTGGCCAGATTAGAAATGAGTGAGAATTTCATTTCATTTTGGGTTTGAGAAGTATTTGCAATCACAAGAAGCTTTTCAAATTTCAGGAAAGCTCTAGATTCATCTGCAATGTGTCATGGGGAGGCAAACGTTCATCTGACAATGTCTACCTATACACCTGGAATGAGGTCACCGGGATGTTTGTTTGTGCCCTAGATGCCTAATAATAGAATTGGCACATTTGACTTAGTCAGAACACACACAGAGAGAGACCTGGCATTTGTATTTGCACAAATATATCCACAGGTGTTCCCATCACAAGTACAGGAATGTCAGGAAGTTTCACCAGCCAAGAAAAAAGCTAATCATGACAGTTCACATATTATAGAGAACCACTGTTTCTGAAGAATGCATTTTGACTCTAGGCATATTGCTATTAAAAAGCAGATTACCTGCTGTGAGAAATTTGCCCTGCTTGCCCATTCACTGCATTGCAAGCTATATGTATCACACCTTAATCACAGGTTCCATGCTGAAAACTGAAAGTTATAAAACAGATTTAATCACATTAATTGGAGGTTCTGTGCATAGCAGCAGCATTTATAAGGCACAATTTATTCTGATTAACTTCTGTTTGATAGCATAAAAATTGAATTTGGGGGGAAACCTCTAAAGACCCAAATCCTGCTATATTTGTAAACTTCTGAAACCTAATCTATGCTGTTTGGGACTCAAAGTGACTCACCAACTAATAAGTCCAGTTTAAACAACAGGACTTCTAGAAAACTTAGCTTGTTGTGAATAAGAGTGTAATTGATGATCGTAAGCATGAGCTCTCAAAATAAGTTAATCAGAAACTTGGTGTGATTGAACAGCAACATGTAGCATTAATTACAAGTTTCATTTTAGCCCCATTTATCATAATTTTAATGCAATAAGGCCATCATACATTGTCTTTGTATTAATGGAAGCTTGATTAACAAAAATAGGTACACCACAAACAGGTCTGGTTAATGGCATATGTTGTCATCACCTATATTAGCGGTGCCAATTACTCCGCAACAGCATCAAAATAGTGCCACTGGGTGCAATATATATTGTACAAGAGCTGGAAATATAAGCTTGCTCTATTCAGGGCCGTTAGTATTTACTGAAAACCATTAGTCTAAAATAAGGACAAACAACTTCTGATTTGTATTTACATAAAGGAACTGGGGGTGCAATAAATAATTATAATCCCAATCAGGAATACCGTTTGAGCATCATCCCATGGGGGGGAAATTGCATTTGCTTACTGTAGCTTCTCCGCCCGCACATTTGTCCCTCGTTACTTCCTTTTGAAAGAGGAAGTAAACAACAAGCACGTGGCCCATTCAGTGGGCCGTTTTCACTGCGCTGCACACAGCAGGAGATAGTGGCAACTTCTGTCTTTAAAAATAAGTCAGACTTACTGAGGTGTTTTTTTTGTGGCATGAAGAAGGCTAGAAGGGGCAGGAGGCATGCGGGAGGCAGACGGCATCATGAGAGGGACCTGCCAAAATCTGTGAGTGCCCAGTGATGAAAGTGCAACAAAATTCTCGTCTGATGGTGCTCTTTGTAGCCATAGCAGAATGGCTCATTGTATGCACACAAACACTCCCATATACACAAGAGATTCCTCGTTTATGCATTCCTTTGAGTTCATGCAATTGCCCCTTTAACTGAAGTTAGGGTTGCCATATACCAGTTTTCCAAATTCAGGCAACCTATTTTTCATATTATGCAATATATTTGCTAATTATGCAAATCAAATAGTGAGTTAGGAAAGGGTTATGAAACAACGCCATCTGCCCCAGCTGCTTTTCCTCTCCAAACCACCCTTTCCAAAGTTGCTTTGTAGCAAGGAAACAGATCATTGGGCTTTTCTTCTATGCATTGCATGCATTTACCTTTAAAAGCTAAATTGAAACAAAAATAATTATATACTGTAAGAAACTTAAGACTGCAATCCTATACATGTCTACTCAGACATAAGTCCTATTGACTTCAATGAGCCTTACTCCCAGGTTAGTGAGTATAGGAATGCAGCCTAAGTCTGGAAACCTATGGAAAGTTTACTGAAAGTAAGCTCCATGAAACAGCAGAACTTACATCTGAGTAAAATGCATATATTAAAACATTGTACCAGTAAAATATCTCTCAAAGTGAATGTATAAGCCTTTCCATTCTAAGAGTTCTATATGCCCATCAGAATCCCCTGAGAACCATGGACCAGATGACATAACTGTGGTCCATGGTAATAATGAAACAGTATCTCCAGCATAGTTGCTTTCCCACAATATGTTTATTTTCTTCATGGAATTTAAACCTGCTAGATGTCCTACAGATGTCAATGAGTTTGCATCAGAATATATAGGCTGGGAAATCTGCAGCCCATTATTCCTATTATTGTTAGGAATGTATCTAGTCCAGAATCCTGTGTGCATTTTGATGGGGATGCAGAGCTCCTGTGAAAGAGTTTGAGGGGCTCTTGTAGGCCACCTAGTCCACCCCATGCTCAATACAGGAAATCTACTGCTAGTGTTACAGAGAAGCTTCAGATGTGCTGGCTCTCTTATATGGGTGACACTGGCCAGGTTCGCACGAACAATTTGTGACACATGCTGGGCACTCACTGGCACCTGTTTGTTAACCACACCAACCTGAGAACCTATGATTGGGGCTTGAGTTATGAAACAGACATGCATGGGTGCCCAACATTGATGATGATGATGATGATTATGATGATGATTTGCATGTATATACTGCCCCATAGCTGAAGCTCTCTGAGCGGTTTACAAAGATTAAAAACAATGAACATTATAAACCAATATACAAAATTTAAAAAGCATAAAAGGAATAAAAACAGAGTACAAATAAAATATCATTAAAACATAGTCAGTGGCTCAATTCGGACGACACAATAGTCAATGGTGAGGTAATAATCAACTTTACAGTTGTTCATCTAGGGGGTACTCCCCACACAACATGGTAATAAATAATCAACTGTGGTGTGGATTAGGATCAGCGCTGAGTTGACTATGGCAGCATTCGGATGACACAACGGTCAAAACAATTGACGATTGTTTCCCCCACCCCAGTTGTTTATTGTGTCGTCCGAATTGAGCCACTGTGTGCTGTGATACCCTAACATCTTGGCTTAAGGATTCAGCTTTGTTCTGGAAATCAGTGCACCACGTGAAAAGCTGTCAGGAATGGTATTGAGGCTGTGGAACCGCTACAGAGGCAATGGAGTGAGATAGTATATTTTGCATCCTCCTTCATTAGATTAGGGGGAGGGCTCATCTACACCTGCAGGCCTTCTAGGATGGGGGGTGTCTCAGGCTTTCCAGCTTCTAGGATTGTCCCCCAGGGTCCAAATGCCAGCACGTTGTCCTGGAAGTGAAGTGTTGTTTTTTATAGAAGTAGACATTTGTGCAATTGCGCGGGTGCAATCCTGAGCCAAAAGTAAGTTCTTTTTTTAAAAAACCCTAGAAACTCGGCTGCGAAAACTGCTGAGAGCCATCCTAGGGATGGTGAAAATGCTCACCCCTCACCCCCGATGGGCACCGACTTCCTCCCGCCGAGCTCCATGCCCGTTTGGTGATCCCCGCTACTTGTGGGGAGGAGGGACAACCCTGGGAATGAGTGCCACACCACCAGCAGACCTTGGGATTGTCCCAGGACCATGGGAAAACCCATGAAAAATCCAGTCCCAGTTATCCCAGGAGAACTGGGAGCTCATCCCTGGTTGCACAGGGACTATCTCAAGCCAACCCCTGGATAACTGGCTGGGGTAGACATGGTTGGAGTTGTTCCCCGTGACCAGGAGAATGTGCAGATGCCTGCCATGCTACTATTCAGCCAACTAACTGAACCAGTACCTTTCAATTGGAAAATCAAAATGGCCCTGATAGGAAATATTGCCCAATCCTGAAGCATCCCTAAGTATACTACCTGAGTACTCTTGAGGATATCTATTATTATTATTATTATTATTAATTGTGCTGTGTTACCTTGTATAGCCAGCTACATGTAAATTAATCAAGAGACAGAGATCCTCTCCCAAACCTTCAGTTCAGCTGCCAGAATCAAATGATTGTTCCCTTTGTTTTGACCCAGTATGGGTCCAGCTTCTGGGCCATCAAGCTCTTTGTTCTGTTTGCTTTGAACCCTTGGAGTTTTGGCAGTCAGTGTTTATTCTTTCTGCTTTGGCATCCCTCACACAGTTGTGTTTCAGCTCTTAGAATAATCCAGGGTTTGACTGGCATTCTTATTGTTTCTTTTGACTCTTTCCTCGCACAATTCTCTGTTCTGCTCTGGTTTCCAAATGAGCCAACTTATGACTGCATTTACCCAGAGCAATCTATTAGTCTGCACACCCAGAGAGAAAGCTTTACCAGCCCTGGTAAAGTGCCTATTGACCCACCAAAAGCTGGATTCCATGCAGTTTGACCTGCAAGGCCACACGGGCACTCTGTAACCTCTGTGTGAGTTGTCTGCATTGAGTCCAAGGCCAAACTTACCTCAAGAAGTGAGCTTAAGGTATTGGAATACAAAATTTCTGATCTTATTGAGAACTTTAATGAGAAGTCCCATTGGCAAGACTTTCCATCTCCATCTCTGGTTTAACCAAATTGTGCTGGCTGTGGGGTTCCTAACAATAGGAAAGGGCCTGTAACTCCATAAGGGGCGGTGCCTAAACAAAGATACTTCAAAGACCACCTTTTCTCTTTCTTATGATTGCTCCTAACGCTAGGAGGATTCATGACCCCTTTGAAACATGCATGAGAGGGCTGCATGACCATGGGGCTAATGTCAAACTTCCCATTCACTCGTCCGGCCAATGTGCATTTGGTGGCTATGAAAAGGGCCCTTTGCCCACATATCAATTCCTTCCTCTTAGCAGCTTGGGATGCGGCTCTTCTATGCAGCCTCACAACCTTCTCACATGTGATTTTAATCTGTGAGAGGGATCATCAGAAATCCCACTCACCAATAGCATCCTGGCAGCGAATGTAGGAAAAAAATAGTCAGTGAAAGTAGAAAAAAGTCCTTCATATACTCTTGCAAATAGTCCCATTTTCCCCCTTTTAAATTGTATTTTGTATAACTTTTTCATCAATCTGTCGTTAATTAATTTAATGCTTTAAAAATATCTTGTGCAGAGAAAACATATCCTTAATTATTTACAGGGTGTGTGTGTGTAGTGGTGAAATTTTACTATTCAGATCTTTAAAGAACAAAACACGATGCAGAGTTGTATAAATCTGTCTTATTTGAAATATTCCCAAATATTGTGTAAAACTATAACCTCCGAAGGGGGTGCTCTTACATTTATCCTTTCTTTTCTTTTAAGAATTTGCATAGAGCTCATGATAGAATCCTTCCCAGGGGTGCTCTGGAGAAATGCAGCTATGCGTAAAGCTCTATGGCTTCGGTTGCCACCCTGTCACCCGCATTGCTGATGGCTTTTACCAATTTTTTAAAAAAAGAGAAGTACAAAACTCTCCCTGAAATTGTAAGCCTAATGGTATGAAGCATACCCTTCTCCCCCTTCCTATACTTTCCCTGTGCCCACCCCCTTGGGCAAATGCACAATCCTAAAGGCCTAATGCTTGATAGATATATGGTCACAGAGCTTTCTACCTACCCAAAGCACTGCCAGCAAGAGCCAGTCCATACAGGAGCCACAGCAAAGGCTTTTTACACCCTCTCCATCCTCCATTGTAGCATTTTCAGCTAGATGGGCCTTTAAGCCCATCTAGCTTGTGAGCAGGGACAGAAACAAAGAGGACTGTAGTGCTAATGAAGCCAGATCCTGTAATGAAGTAGGTAGGCAGGGCTCCAACATGGTCTTCCAAGTCCCCATATCATTTAGCTAATGCTAGGTAGAGCAGGGCAGGAACAACTAGCAAATTGGGCACTGGTGATATTTGCATGTTACCTAGGCAGCTGGGTATAGCCAATCCACTTATTTGCCAGTCCATCTAAAACTGGTGTCATTATTCCCAAGTCTCAATTGCTGCTCTGGTCATCAGGCCTGGAGCAGATGGTTGGGTAATAGCAATAGTGAGCCAGCAGCAGCAGAGCTAGGTCACAAGCATTTTTATTCTAGTTTCCCAGTTTGCAATTGGAGGAGCAGCAGGCATGGTTGGAACAACAAGGCACTTGCAGGCATGGTTGTGCTTACATGAGTATTCCATCCCCACCAGTTTTCCCTAAGTCTTGCTACTCAGTGGTGGTAGGCTATCTACACTTTGTGTCAAATCATTACAAATGTGGAATAAAAATCAGGAAATAACAATATGAAAGTGGTATATGAAATGTAGATTGTGCCCCAACAGTTATCAGTGCACTTCAATACCGCTATAAAGCAGTAGTGTAGATCTAGCTAGTCTTGGTAATAGTGGGTGACAGAAAAACATGAACCAGTTTTTCAATTATTGTTTCAAGGTTGCCATGCCCCACGTGTGTGTGTGTGTGTGTGTGTGTGAGAGAGAGAGAGAGAGAGAGAGAGAGAGAGAAGGACGGAGAGACTGAGGGCTAATCTATACCTACAGCCCTTTCACTATGGAAGAGGGATGCTTCCGAATGTTCCCTACTTCCACGATCAGCACTCACGGGGCACACACAATTGATCCGTACCGCGATTGCAGGAGTGCTGTTGCGGGAGGACGTTAGGGCGCTTCAGCATGTGAATCAGCAGAAGTGGTCAGAGCTAGGCAGATGGCTATGGGGCAGAGGGTTTTTTTTTTAATTGACTCCTGAGGGATGCACATGAGCACAGCCATTTATGGGGGAATAGGAACTCTATTGAATATGCACTGCTGCGCAGAGATGTTTGTATTTTTTTTAAAAAAAAACTCACTGGTAAGACATGCTGATACCCATCCAAAACATGTGGCAGAAATGTATTAGCATGATGTATCTGCATTCTTTCAGCAAGAGTGTACAATCTGTGGCTGGGCTCAACTGCTTGACCTATCTTCTCTGTATGCATTGTTAATTCTTGCTTTGTGCTTGTGAGACAGTTGTAGTCTGGGCTATTTTGGCTCAATCCATAGTGGACTGTTATCAAGTGTGGATGGATAATACATGAAATAACTGTACATGAATATGAAGGTAACATTTTAAGGGCTTCACCCCTTATGCTTCATCCCCAGACCCCAACAAAGTACACAACATTGCCTTTCAAAAGCAGGCAAATATAGCATGAAGAGGAGAAAGGATACCAAGCACTTCAACATTAGACAATATAGCAACCTGTATCTTTTAAAACATTGGGTGTTCAAAGGTTTGGCCTCATTCTGAAATCGTTTTCTTCAATATGTGCTCTGAGACATTTTGGGGATGGACCTTCACATTTCTTCTTGTCTTCTGAAGTGTGTATTGTGACCCTTGTATTGGAAAAATAGCATTTGCTGTACATTCAGAGCAAGCATTTGTGTAGAAAGTGCCCACTTTTTCAGCTCTTTTTACTTTTGTTCTTTTAGAACAGTTAGCTGCTTGAAACCTTTTTTGTTCACTAGGAGATAATTGGATCCCATTTAGAATTTATCCTCTCGCTCTGTTATAGATTTTCCACCTTAAATATTATCTAAACTATTTTTCTGAGGGGCCCACCTGCATGTTGGTTGCAAGCTGTGCTTGAAGTAACATCATTTAAAACTAGTTCCAGTGCTGCACATGAGTACACAGAAGTAGTTTACCTTCAATCACATTTCATTCATACATTTCATCTGTGGTGTATGTTTTTTCCCCTCTGTCTCCCTTTCGCTCTTCACATAAACTGCCTCTAGCAGTCCATTTGCAGTTTGTTTTGAAAGATTCATGCAGGCCTATTGTCCTACAGCACCTAAATCTACCACAATTACTCTACAGACATTTCTGATTGTTTCCTGCTTCTGCAGCCCAGAAAATAAGAGCTGTTCTACTTCGTACCGACCACCAATATTTCTCTCAGTTTCTGTCATTTCTTAATTACTTGCCTTAACTCTTATGCTTAACAGTATTAATGGAAGGGATAGACTTTCCATCACTGTTAATTATAAATGTGACTGTGAATAATTATTTTATGAGTTTGCTGGAATGCCATACATTTACATTTCGGCATTAGAAAGATTATAATTTCCTCCAAAAGCAGAGCTTGGCAAATATAGTAATTCATAGCAAATAATACAGTTGATAAATGTAGCCTCATTTCTAATCAGTGGTATATTCAATAGAAAGAACTAGATCTTGAAGCAAAAGTAGACTTTGAATAAATATGGAATCAAAGGCTGGCTCTACCATTAAGCCACCTCAGGAAGCAGATTCTGCATGCCATGAAAGGGCAGCAAATTGTTTGCTCAAGTTGTTGTTGTTGTTGTTTTTGATGACGATGATGATTTTCCTGCCAGGGATGGGATTATATGAGATTTTCTTCCCCGTGTAAAAATATATTGGCTGACTTAAGGTACTATGCATTTTGACTTGTGGGGAGGGGAGACACTACTTGCTATCGACATCAGGCAGCAAAATGTCTTGGACAGATTGTGGTTGGTTCTAAAGCAGTATCCTCCAACAGAAAAGTTTTCTCCATTGGTGGAATAGTCTTCCTCCAATGAAGGAGCTCTTATATCACAGAAAATGCCTCAGGATTAGTGGATAAGGGAGAAATCCTATGAATGTTAGAGTCTTTACAACTCCCAGGATGCCCTAGGGAGCATGCTTAGCTGGGGGTTGCTAGGAATTGTAAGACTTATTTCTGTCTCAATATGCATAGGATTGTGCCCTAAAAAAATTATAAATGAAAAGATTCACCATGAAATATTTTACCATTATTTCAGACATGCTTTCTTGCATCTTTAAGCATGAACAGTTTTAGATAAATATTCTTCAGTTACAGAAGAAACTTTCCTGGATAAAATATAAAATGGATGATGTATAGGTATTGTTACAAGTAAGTGTCAAAGTCGATGACATCTTGTGGTGAATCTTCCTGTAATAAAGGATAGTGTGAATCTTCCTGTACTCCCAATGGGACAATTCTACTATGTCAATGTGTATATATATATATATATATATTACCAGGTCTATCCTCAAAGTGCTGTATTCAGTCAAAGAATCTTTGGCCCACTAAGCCAGAAGAAGATGATCTTTAGGTTTATCAGGCATATTTCAAGGAAAGCTGAGTCTTTTTCTGACTGCTACAATGTGCAACAAACATGCTTATCTAGGGTGACCAGATAAAATCCAGGTCAGGGCTCCTGTAACTTTAACAGTTGTAGAGAAAAGGGAATTTCAGCCAGTGTCGTTTGTATGCAATTAGTTCCTGGTGAAAGTCCCTCTTCATCAGAACAGTTAAAGTTGCAGGCACTATACTAGAGTGACCATATACAAAAGAAGGCAGGGCCCCTGCAACTTTAACTGTTGTGATGAAGAAGGAATTTCACCAGGAACTATTGCATACAAATGACCCTGGCTGAAATTCCCTTTTCTCTACAACTGTTAAAGTTACAGGAGCCCTGACCTGGATTTTATCTGGTCACCCTAGCTTATCACTGTATCATTGAATGGGGGATTCTTCTAATTGGATAAGTATGCTCCAACATCTGGCCATCACTTGAAAGAACCAGCATCAGACAAATAAAGTACTCCCTTCATCTGCTGTTATGGTAATTCATTTATAGACATATCTTAGGTCTGGAAGGTTTAGGTAAAACACAAATATTAACAGTAGCCCTGAATGGATGCTTGATTTACAAAGAGGCTGTATCTGTTTTTGAATTTGCAGTCTAGCTAAATGAAGTCATGTCCTAATCCAAAAAGAAAAAATGAAGTGCTGAATGGACATATGTTCAGGGTCAAACTGCTATAAACAGAAGAATCTTTCAAGGTATTTAGTCCACTTTTTCAGATTATTCTGAAAGTTCAATCAATCATTAAAACTGGAGTGTGTATATCACCAAGATGATTTAAGAACAAGGACTTTGCTCTTTAGAGTATAGCCTTGCTCATCCAAATTGCTTTGGAAATTGACCAAAGATTTTAGAGTCTCTGGTTCAAGCAAATTTAAGATCTATCTATAGTTAAGAATATATAGAATATGCATATGGAGAGTCAGGCTAAAATCCAGTACATGAAATATGGATATGAATATTTGTTACTAACTGGTACTGGTTATAGGGAGCATACAACTCCCCTGTTAAAACAGCTACACTGGCTCCTGGCACAATTCAAAGTGCTGGTTATGGCTTATAAAGCCCTATACGGCTTGAGTTCAGGTCATCTGAAAGACTGTATTCTCTCTTATGAGCCTGCTCATGCGCTGGGAACTTCATGCGAGGCCCTTCTCTTGGTCCCACCACCATCACAGACGCACCTGGTGAGAACATGGGAAAGTGCCTTCTCGGTGGCTGCTCCAGGGCTCTAGGGCCATGTCTACACCAGCCAGTTATCCCAGGGTCAGCTTGGGATCGTCACTGTGCATCCAAATGATGCACAGGGGATCCTGGGGTCAACTAGGCACAAGCTCTCAGTTGTCCTGGGATAACTGGGACTGGATTTTTTATGATTTTTCCCATGGTCTCAGGACAACCCTGAGGTCTGAGGGCAGTGTGGAGCTCACTCCTAGGGTAATCGCTCCTCCCCCAAGTAGTGGAGCTCACCAAATGGGCACAGAGCTTGGCGGGGGGAGTCCATGTCCATCGGGGGGAGGGGAAACATTTTTGCCATCCCTGGAATGGCTCTCAGTGATTTTCAGTGCCAAGTTTCCAGGTTTGTTTGTTGTTGTTGTTGTTAAACTTACTTTTGGCGCAGGATCATGCCCGCGCAATTGTGCAAATGTCTCCTTCTCTAAAAAATAAAACGCTGTGCCAGAACATCCCTCTTCACTTCCAAGACGACACATTAGCATTTGGACTCTGGGGAACAATTCTGGAAGCTGGAAAGTGTGAGTTCCTCTCCCCACATCCTGGAAGGTCTGCAGGTTTAGATGAGCCCTTGAACTCCCTTCCCAGGGAAAGTAGAATAGCTCCCTCCGTGCTCTTCTTCTGGAGCCAGGCAAAACGTTTGTTTGTTTGTTTGTTTGTTTGTTTTTTGGGCAGGCCTTTGGGGAATAGTCTGGACCTCTGTTTAAGCATTGGATATTTTAATTGTCATTTGTATTTTAAATGTTTTAATATTGTAGCAGGTTTAATTCTATTTTTGACTTTTGTATATTTCTATTTTTATGTTTAATTGTATATATTTTTTAATTTTGTAAAGCTGCCTTATTATTATTATTATTATTATTATTATTATTTGCATATAGCACTGTTAATTTGTTTAGGCTTGCTATATTTGACCTCTCCAGAGCTTGTATTAGTCTTATATGATCCCTATCCTTTTTACAGCTGGGAACTAAGACTAAGGACAATAGGGACTATATAGATGGATTATAGGGACTTCATTTATCCCAAATCATAACATGGTTCATGCCAAAAAACCATTTTTCCCAGGTGCATTGAATCATGGTTGTGACTAGACCCAAAAATAAGGAATCAGACACAAAGTTATGGGTTTAAATTAGGTCCCAAAGTTCAATAATTTAATACAGTGGAGATCTGCAATGGTGGAAGCCATGCAGGAAACTCTAATCTTATCTGTTAGAGTATCACAGTTTTAAATGAAATCTCTGCCTCTGCCTCTGATCTCTGGCCATACCAATAATAATAATAATAATAATAATTTATAACCCGCCTCTCCCTCCAGATCAAGGCGGGGAAGAACAACAATATAAAACACAAGAATCACAAAACAGTTAAAATTTTAAAAACAAGAAAAAATACATAATTAAAAACATCTTAAAATTCATCTGGATAGGCCTGCCGGAAGAGAGCAGTCTTCATGACTCTCTTAAATTCATGAAGACTGTTAATAGGTGTTGAGGAGTTTCTTCCTGAGTCCCTTCCCCTTGAATTCCACAATTCTAAGTGTTTGACTCATTCAGTCCCCAAAGTGCTTTGTTTCCCATCCATAACTCTAGGTGGCAAGTCCAGGAAATACATATAAGAACATAAGAAGAGCCATGCTAGATCTAGATCTAAGGTCCATCTAGTCCATCATTTTGTACACAGGTTGGTCAACCAGATGCCTGTGGGAAACCCACAAGCAAGACATAGGTGCAAGAGTACCCTTCTGTCCATGTTCTTCAACACCAAGGTCATTTCTACACCAGTCTGTTTGCCTGGGATGGCCCCCAGCTGGTCCCTGTGCATCAATGGTGTGTATTAGGTACTTCTGGGATCACCCTCCCTCCCTCCCTCTACACCCCTATGGTGTAGAAAGGGCCCAAATGTACATAGCCATACTGCCTCTAACACGTGAAGTAGCATATAGCCATCAGGACTAGTAGCCATTTACAACCTACTCCTCCATGAATTTGCTCAAACTCCTCTTAAAGCCTTCCAAATTAGTGGCCATCATGATATCTTGTGGTAGCAAATCCCATAGTTTAACTGCAGTGTGGAGAAGTACTTCCTTTAATCTGTCCTGAATCTTCCACCACTCCACTTCACAGGATGACTGGTTTTAGTATTAGTGGAAAGGGAGAAAAATGTCTCCCTAACCACTTTCTCTACATCATGCATAATGTTGTGCACCTCGGTCTCACCTTACTCACCCTTTCCCTAAGCTAAACATCCCTGGAATTGTAACTTTGATCCTTTTAGTTGCCCCTTTCTGCACTTTTTTCAACTCTACAATACCCTTCTTTAGGTGCAATGACTAGACCTGTACACAAGTGTTCACTGATGGCTCGCTCGGCCAGACTCCATCGCTTCCTGTTCCCACACACACTGGCTCAATTCGGACGACACGATAGTCAATGGTGGGTTGACTAACCCTAACCCTCACGCTAACCCTAGGGGGCACTCCCCACACAACATGGTAATAAATGATCAACTGTGGTGTGGATGAGGATCAGCGCTGAGTTGACTATGGCAGCATTCGGATGACACAATAGTCAAAACAACTGATGATTGTTTCCCCCACACCAGTTGTTTATTGTGTCGTCCGAATTGAGCCAATGGCTCAGTTCGGACGACATATTAAGCAACGGAGGGGTAAATAACGTACTGACCGTGCGTTAGGCAGGAGGAGCTCCACAGACGACACACTGCAGCCGGCGCTGCTCGGAACCGGCAAACTCTCCGGCTGCAAGGAACTTGCGGCAGCCATTTTGGTTGCAGCTTCTCCTCCGTGTGTCCCCCAGCCATATCCCAGCATGCACCGTGAGTTCTGCTGGCTGCATAGAGCGGCTGGTTTTTTTTGGCTGCTGTAGGCAGCAGAACTCTATTCCGAAACGGAATAGTCCACGGAGAGAGGGGGGGCTGAATTCGGACTACACTTTAAACAACGGGGCTTCGGGCTAAACAACGTGCAAGCCCGTTGTTTTGCTCCATTGTTTAAAGTGCCTGATTAACGTACTGTCAGTTGTGTGTGCGTTGTGTGCTGCCCTCCAGATGACACAATAAGCAACACAACTGACGATTGTTCCCCCCCACCTCTGTTGCCTAATGTGTTGTCCGAACTGAGCCACTGTCTGCTTTCTTCTGACCTGTTCTATTTAACAGCACCCACACTAAATGCTGCATGCTCACCCCAATACGAATTGCCCCCCCCAAAAAAAAAATCCAAGTCCCTTTGGCCAATCTGGAGGCTTGGGAAAATATTCTTACTTGGTTCAGCCACAACTAGCATCACCCATACAGCAACTATTCCAGGGTGGGATGCCAGTGTATTTGGGTGGAACTGTGATATAGCCACTCAAGCCCTTCTCATCTGACAACAACATCATGATTTTGCATGCATGTGCGTACATGCCCATTCCAGCCCTTGCAAACCTGCCTTGTTCTGGGACTGGATTCAAATACTGATCCCTCCCACCTCCCCAATGGATCACTCCATACCTGGAGGGTTAAATATCAGGCTTCCTCTCAAAACTCATTTGGAGATCTAATTCTCTGGTGCCCTACACTGTATCCTAAGCGGTGCTTTAAAAGTAGCTAGGAAAAAAAAGTGTGGGGCAAAATATAGTAACAACTTAGATACTTTTACAAAGTAGCTAGTTCAGATGGCTGTAAATGTCAAATCTTTGACTGGATTGTGCCCACAGATTGCAAAATAGTATGTAGGAGTTTGCATTATTTGGGGAAATATGTGCAATGACACTAGAGTGAGAAGCCTAAGAGGCTGAGCTCTGTGTAAAGACAACAGCTATAATCCCACCCTGAAACATCATCATGCATGATTGAAAAATGGAACAATTTAACCTCCATCTATGACAACTTAAGTCCCATTGCTGTCAAGAGAATGATTAAGATTAGCTTGGTTGAGGCTTTGGGGATTCTTTTAGTAACATTTTTAAAGTTTGCAAAACACCTTCAACAAACTCCCTATATGATATATTATCACCTGTGCCTATTTTCTCATCACATCTGGAGGAATTCCAAGCTTATTTGAGCAATTCCCTGTTATTTAAGAGCCATGCCTATCTTACAATCAAAAGCTGATGACAAATCTCATCTTGGCTGACCACCATCAGCAAGAGACAGCATGTTTCAAGAACCAGATTGCTGATTCAGTGGGACTGACACTAACATGATTTGGTCTGTAGAAGGCCGATGAGCTGAGTAGCTGTTACTTGGGATCAGCACTCCATTTGCTTTATTATGTGTACGGTGACTTTTTAAAAAAAAGTTATTTAAGGCTTTGGCTGCTACATCGTTCCCAGAAGGCAGTTGTTCCA
This sequence comes from Anniella stebbinsi, assembly GCA_029215795.1. Classification (NCBI taxonomy): domain Eukaryota; kingdom Metazoa; phylum Chordata; class Lepidosauria; order Squamata; family Anniellidae; genus Anniella; species Anniella stebbinsi. Next base: position 56,772,492 of record JARDYH010000002.1, read on the forward strand.
GGAATAATGTTGCAGTGCTGGAAATGCTCTTTCTAAATGTACTATTTCTGGTAAGGTTGTGACAGCATGGTGGGTGAGTGTGTCAGGAGCAACATATCTATGTGGAGGTGCCCGTAAGAAGAGGGTATTTATAACTCTGCTTACATACTAGGAAAGTGACTACCAGCTTCTCTTCTACAATCCTGAACAAAAGGGGATTTTTAAATATCACTGGCAGAAGCAAGACTCAAACACTATCTGAAGTCATTCGATAAATCTCAGTCATATTTTCCATATGGCAAATAACCATGATCAATCTCATGCTAAGTGGGTGTTTAAAATTTCAGAAATCAAAAGAGCTGAAAAATAAAATCAATCATCTTAGGAAGGGACAGTGTAGTCTGTTAAGATGTTGTAGATCCCTCCATGTTCCCATAGCCCAATTGCATGTAAAATAATCAAAGAGAGGGAAAATATAAGTTCTACTGGTCATAAACTTCATATTTGTTTTGTAACTATTTTGGAAAATGGAGTGGAAGAATCACATTTAACAATGTTTGGTCTGGCAGGCTATTTTTTAAAACAAAACAAAGGAATCAACCATGCCGTCTTATTACCATTCACACAGCAAATGCAAAGCAGACTACACAATCTGATCTCTCTCCGAAGAAAAATCAACCCAATGGCCATGTCATGTTCTCTTTTCATAACTTTAAAGAAGTACTGCTTGTTTGAGAATGATTCATAGCCTATTTGTCAGTGGGCTTAATTTTTTTTTTTTAAATCAAGCCATTGAAAAATGATTTATCAAATCAGCTCAGCATAATAATGGAACCAAAATATACCTTCTTGTGTTATAATCTTGTGTTACATAGCCCAGCCAATATCCTCCATTCATCTTCTGTCAATTCCTGCACCAGTAATTAAAAGAAAGTTTGAGTCAGAATTTCAAAAGTATCCCCTCTTCTCAGTTTGTCATATACATTCAGCTGTCATCATGCCTTAATGTAGGTAGACTAAACTGTCATTTGGCCCAGTTGTTCCTGGTTCTCAACATGTTTTATTTTTATTTTTAATTGTGAGTTTAACAAAACAAAAACAAATTGTGAAATGAAGTGAAAAAAAGAACACTAAATTGCATGCACAGAAATATCAATATCCCATCAAATACAACATTCTGGGGGTGGGGAGGAGATTATGTGTAAATTTTAAGAAAAGCAGACAAAATATCCATATATTTATCCATTTGCAGGTGGCACTCATATACCACTTGTTCAAATGTTGATTGCATTTTTCCTCATCCATTGTGTAATGGGAGTTGAACATTTATTCTTCCAATGTTGTAATATCAGTCTTTTGGCTGTCATAAGAGCTCGGAAAATCCATTTGCGCTGACCATACAATAACTTCCAAGAAACTGGTAAATAGTTAAGTCTACATATTAGTTTGCTTTAAGGGTCAATAACCAATTGCTATAACTGGATATTAACTACAGGCAGATTAATGTCGCCACCCAATGATTCAGGTCTACAGCATTAAGTTTTTTTCGCTGGAACAGGAATCTGATGAATTGCTAGTATCTGTAATATTGCTTTTGGGTTGTATTTTTATAGTGTTCACTTACATTTGTGTAGCATTACATTGATTATGGTTTATATTGATTTTGTCTCCATTGTTATATTGATTATGGATTTTTGTATCCTTTCTTGTTACATCGATTATGGAGTTTTGCATCTTTCTTGCAAAAGTCACTTCAAACTATTTTTGCAATAGGAAGTGATACACAAATTTAATAAATGAGTAAAATAATGATTGTTTGCAGACTATAGATCCACTTATGGTATATTTCTATGTAATATATCCTGTCTGTGATTTTCACTCCTTCAGCTTTGCCACACTCCACCTTCCTCACATGACTCCATCCATTCTGCCCTAATGATCCTTCTGCTTGGACTAGTGCCTAGAACACCTTTGTGATGTCTCCTCTTACATCCTTCTAATGCTTCCTCAAAAACCCACCTTTTTCTGTGAAGCCTTTGGCACAACCCCTTAAGTCCTCTGGAAGGGTGCTTCCAGAGGAACAGTCCCCAGTGCTACCAATAATAATAATAATAATAATCCCTTTGTACAGCTATTTCATCTTTCCCTTCTTAATGGTTTTCTGTAGGAAGAAAAAAGATAGAAGTACTGGAAAATATGGGAGAGTTAAAAAATAGAAGACAAGAACATCTGAAGCTTCCATAAAATTCTATGGATGAAGGCCAAAACATATATTACTTTAAAATGTCTGACTTGCAGCTAGGTCATTTTGTCATTTTTTCTCTAGAGTAAATGCAGGTCTCCCAGTGTTGATTGGGCCCCTAGTGTGGGAGGAGTGGAGGTTTTTAAGATCCAGACCCCCACCCTCATGCATACTCTAGGGTAAAAATGAAAAGAAGACATGGCTGAAAGATACACATCTAACATAATATCTGTTTAGGGCTTAAAGCAGGATAAGTGCACAATAAAAATCTGTCTGGAAGCAGCCTACATCTAAGTACTCATAACTGAAATAGGACTTGTTCTTCCTTGTTTATCACTGCCTTGCCTTTGTCTGTTATCTTCTCTCTATTGAATTAAATAATGTAAGCTCCTTGGGGAATAGAGTAGTCCTCTTCCATTCTGGAAAGAAATATAGGCGTCGTCATCATCATCATCGTTGCCGTTGCGGGAAGTGTAGGGTGTGAAATAACGAGACGAGACAAGAAAATGGATTTTAAAACAGGGCCACTTTTATTATAGATCTGCAGTATGGGAAACCTATGTGGACATCCTACTCAACAATGGGCGAGCCATTCACCACCTGAGAGATGGCGTGATTCCAAACGCCACCCCCCAGGCTTGCCCCTTTTGGGGTAGGGAGACCTTCCGGTGTCGACCCCTCCTCACGCCATTTAGCTCCGAGTGGGTGAGAAAGGTTAGCCTCAAAGGTAACCCTTATCCCTCCAGCTGCCACCATAAAGCTCACCGCTGAGGGGCCTCAGGCATTACCCATCACCACAACAGTGCCTGTGAATGCTCACCAACCCTACCAACGCTCCGGATGTCCGCAAAACCTGCCACAAGGAGCAACAATGCACTTGATTAGTCGTTCCCCCCCACCTAGATCTAATAACATCGTGCCAACCCAACTGCAGAACTTTCAGGAATAAATCATTACCAGGGTCTGACAAATGGACCCCGTCCTGCATGAAAAGCTCCCTCTGCATTAACGCAATCGCAGGGTGTTGGATGCTATAATCACCGTGTTTAATTAGTTCCTTGAATATTTGATTATTAACTTTCTTCCGCACTATTTCCATGGCCCCTTGGTCATTGCCCTCTCTCCAACTGAGCCGAGGCAACAAACATGACCAAATAATCACAATACCGGGCCAACGCAGCCAAATTGTTTCCAAATCGGCAATCGCTTGCATGATGAGGGCTTTGCTTTTAAGCAAACCCAACCAAATGATGACCACACCAGGCCAACACAGTCAAATTGTTTCCAAATCAGCAATCACTTGCACGATGAGGGCTTTGCCTTTAAGCAAACCCAACCAAATGATGACCACGCCAGGCCAACGCAGCCGAATTGTTTCCAAATCGGCAATCGCTTGCATGATGAGGGCTTTACCTTTAAGCAAACCCAAATCATTTCCACCCAAGTGAATGAGTAGAACCTGTGGGGGGACCAAGGCCACACACCGCTGGAATAAGGTGGGCAAGATGTGCTCCCAAAGCATGCCACATTTACGAAGCCACAGGATGTTGCCATAGTGGCTCAATCCAAGCTGTGTCCCAAAGCTGGATCTGGAAGCCCTCCGATTGGCCCAGAAGATCATGCTGTGCCCACAGATGATCACCCGGAAATGTTAGAATGCAATGCCGCCAGTGGATAAACTGGTTATCTGACGTATGATTGATACGCTCTGGACCACCATCTGCCCACTGCCTGAATTTGTTCTGCAGCAAAACCAATGGAAGCCGCTGTAGAAGCAGCACCAATACAGAAAGAGTGAGTGCCGAATTGGTGCACCCCCAGTCCTAGGGACTGTAGGGCTTGTTTAGCGACAGACCAGAATTGATACTTCGTCAAAGGAGATGCATCGAGGTGGCAGAACAAATAACCACTTCGATTGCCCCGAAAAGTCATAAAAAGACTTAATGCTTTAACCGGGCATAGCTCAGACACCGGCGCCGGTAACAGGGTAACAACTTTTCCCCTACCTTGTCAGTCCGTTTTGGAAAACCTAAGACGTAAAGCAATACCCAGGGGTGAGACCTGAATGTCAACAAATAAAAAGGCACGCTTTGAAGAATCATTTTTGGAGAGTGCGACTACTTCTGATATTCTGAACGCTCCGAAAAATGCTGTCAAAGCCGCAGCATGAAACAGAGCCGACTCATAAGAAGAGTGGCAAAATAAAGGCCACTGAGCCGACAAACCCTTCAGAATAGCAGGAGATAATGGCTGACATGAATCAGGCACACGAGGGGTCACTCTGCTCCATCCCCGTAAGGTGCGACGGACCCGAAAATCAACTGTATTATCCTCAACGCCCCGCATCTTAGCAGGAAAGAGAGGGCAGCCAATTTGCCTCTGTTGGATCCTGCAGAAAGGCCTCTCCACCAAGAAGCAACGCAAAACTGCAGCAAATGCTCCACTGGTATTGGCCATTGCTGCTGAAGCTGCATGTGGGCTCTGAAAGAAACTCCCTACCTGCCCTTGAATAAGCACTGCATGTGCTAGGCGCTAGAGAATGCCATGTTGCCTGCTCCACTTCCTCCTGCAAATTTCCCAAAGGGTTGCTGGCATTGCCTCTGGAATTGGCCATGCCCAGGGCGCAAGTTCCCAGAATGCAATGGGGTTTTTAAGGTCTGGAACATGCTGAGCTCTGAATAATATGTTGTTGCGCAGGCAATGTAAAGTAAAGGCCCTGACTAACGTCATGACCCTGTGACTCCGAGATGACAGTGTATTTATCACATGCATCGTAGCCAAATTATCACACCAGAAGTGCACCACTGAATCGCGCATCTCATTGACCCAAAGATGCGCTGCTACATATATTGGAAAAAATTCCAAAAATGTGAGATCTCTGCAAATGTCAGTGGAGAGCCATTCTTCCAGCCAGCGCTCAGAGCACCAACGGTCCTGCAAGATAATACCGAAACCCAAGGCCCCGGATGCGTCTGAATGGACTTGCATCTCCGCTTCTAGTAGGAGATCATGTCTCCAAAAGGAAATGCCATTGTATTCCTCCAGGAAACAAAGCCACGTGATGAGGTCTTCCCACATTGCCCGCGTGACGCCTAAGCCCCTTCATGGTGGCACACAAGCGTCTAAGGAAAGCACAACCGGGGGTGACCACCCGACATACGAAATTAAGATGACCCAGAGTGGACTGAAGCTGGGCCAACGTTACCTTAGAAGCGTTAATAATTGCTAACAATTTGTCCCGCAAAGCAAACATCTTATCCATAGGAAGCCGACAACATTGTTGTATGGAATCCAACTGAATGCCCAAGAATTTGATATCATTCACTGGTCCCTCTGTCTTTTCCTGTGCCAGTGGGACCCCCAGCTCCTCTGATAACTCCTGAAACATCCTCATGAGGAATGCACAGTGTGTGGAGTCACATGGGTCCACAGACAGGAAGTCATCCAGGTAGAATGCAGTCCTGAGACCCCGCCCTCTCACGGAGGGCCCATTCCAAAAAGGAGCTGAAGGTCTCAAACATGGCACAGGACATGGCGCAGCCCATTGGTAGTGCCCTGTCCATGTAAAATTGTCCGTCAAAACAAAACCCCAGCAGATCAAAATCATCAGGGTTGATGGGCAATATGTGAAATGCTGATTTGATGTCGCATTTCCCCATCAAAGCTCCCTGACCGCATCGATGCACCATTGCTACAGCTGCGTCAAATGAGGCGTAACGCACTGAACAAAGGTGATCTGGAATGGAATCATTAACAGATCCACCTCTGGGGAAAGACAGGTTGTGTATCAACCTGAATTCCCCGGGCATCTTTTTGGGAACTATTCCCAAAGGAGAGACCCTAAGATTTGGGATAGGAGGGGAAACGAAGGGGCCGAGGACCCTCCCTGCATTCACCTCCTTAGCAACCTTCTCACAAACTAAAGGCTCCATGAGACTGATTGATTTCTGATTCCTAGCGAAAATTGCCTGGCGTGTGCCTTTAAAAGGAATATGAAACCCCTCTGTAAAACCTAGCTCTAAGTAGATTGCCTCCTGCCACTTTGGGTAGAGCGTCAGCAGATGCCTCAATGGCCCCAACTTAAGAGAATTGGGACCCCTTGGGAGGCGGCTGCTGCCCTCCAGGCTTCCTGCCCCCTTGTGGGTCTCGACCCCTACCGCGCCCCCCTCTATTTCTGGAGCAACTGGAGGCTGGGTGTTGGCCGTTGCAGATTGGGCATTCATGTTGATATCTGCACATAGCCCAGGTACAGCTGCCCTTCACACTATACTCCCAGCAAGGCAGGCAGGGTTGAATCCCCTGCCCCACACTTCCAGCAAAATTGGAGGTGGGTTGATGTTTTGTTAAGATATGTCCACTATCCGCTCTTTCCCCGACTCCGGGCCGCACTGGTGTCATAAATTGAAGCCAGAGATCATTGTCTTTAACATCCCACTGAAGGGAATGATCAAAGGCGGCCCTTTTGTGGAAAGACTCGTCATAAGCGAGCCAGGCTCCGCCCTCATATTCAGAAAAGGCCTGATAAATAATATCCAAGTATTTAGTTAGTATGCAGCCCCGATTAGGAAATCGCTGTTGCACCACCCCCATGTAAATCAAGAAACTAGGGAGCCAGTTGGACCAAGTCCTGGCCACCTTCTTCTTCTTCTTCTTCTTCTTCTTCTTCTTCTTCCTTCTCTCGAATTCCCTGTCCGCCTGTTTGTCTTTTTCCTTGTCCTCGGGTTCCCGAAAGAGCAAGGAAAACACATCAATATATTCACCTTTTAAAATCTTTTCCCTTGTGGAATTTAAAAGGTGATAACATAATGGAGCTGCCATGCTCCCTGTAGGAATAGCATCCCTTGCCGCCCCGGCATAAGGGTCCTTAGCACCCAGAGGCACGTCTGTCCTCCCGGAAGCTGCGATACCGGCCGGACCTTGCCAGACCACAGTGCACACCTCGGTTGCCGATGGTGCCTGCGGGGTGGCACTAGACCCCCCTTCTACATCACTACCCTGTTGGGAAGGGGTAACGGGAGGTACCATCAGGGGAGCCGCCGCGGCCTGCATCGCTGTACCCCACAGTGGAGAACAGGCCCCCGCCGGACCCTGGGTCCCCGCAAATTGCTGACTGCCTGATGAGTTCCCACCGGTGAACGTCGGGAGAGGCCATCCGAAGCCATTAAGCCAAGGATGCCAAGCCCAAGGAGAAGAGGGGCCCATTGCTTGAGAATATAACTGAGATGTAGTACAGTGTGTCTCACCTGCCGCCTGAACTCGGCTTCACTCTCCAAGTGGCGAAATTGGCAACCGGTTCGACGTTCCCACCAGTCGTACTGGACGTTGACCTGGCAGGGGCACTCGGCTCAGGGATGCTGGATGTCATCTCAATAGCATCCAGCCGTGCTGCAAAAGATGTCAGCATTTTATCTTGCCACGCACCATTCCCCTCCCTGTAAGGTTGGAAACTGGAGAGGGGGCAATCCCCTTTTCCCTTTCAGCTGCTGTTAACCTAGCAAGGATCGTGGAAATGTTGGGATCTTCGTCCTCCTCAGAAGAATATGCATTCTGAGGCCAAACGCGCTTGGCTGGGGGACGAGGGGCTCTCCCCTTCCCTTTCTTGCCACCAATGCCCTTCTTCAGAGGCATCACGTGTTGCTATTGCAGAACTATAAGCCTGGGAGCTGCCTGTGAGGGTAAGCTAAAGGCTATGAAGAAACTGCCTTTTCCCCCTTCTCTGCCCGCTCAATTGTATCAAGCGTGCCTGAAGGCTGCCTGCCAAGTCTGCCCAGCAACAAGGATCTGCCCAGCAACAAGGAATTGGCACGTGGCCAAGATTAAGGAAGCATGCTTGCAGGAAGTCTGCCGAGTTTTGCCCGGCAACAAGGGATTGGCACGCAGCCAAGATGTAGTGAGGCGTGCGTGCAAGGAGCCTGCCGAGTTCTGCCCGGCAACAAAGTTCTGCCCAGCAACAAAGTTCTGCCCGGCAACAAAGTTCTGCCCGGCAATAAGGAATTGGCTGCACAATAAGTCCGCCCGTGGCCAAGACGTAGGAGAGAAAGGCACCCCTCACCCAGCGCCCAATTCATGGCCAGAGCCCAGTCCCCCTAGTATAACAGCCGCCCTGTCTCCCAAACCAGATCTCGCATAGGGAAAAACCTGATGGACTTTAAGAAACTTGGGGGGAGGGGGTTTTGGCCATCCGGCCTTCTAAAATCTGAGGCCCCACTGCCCAAATGGCCATTCTCCCCTCTGTGCTAGTCAGGCGCGACGAGAGAGCTGCACATGAAGGAACCGCAAACCACAAAGAGGGAGAAACGAATGGCCACTGGGAGGGGTGAATACCATACATACTTCTTAGTTCCCTCCCAGCCATGGTGTCACCACTGGGGAGCCCACCAATGGGTGGCTCCCCTGTCTCATCTGTCATCCCACCCCCACTGCAACCTCCTTTTCGCGCCCAGGCGTGCCGGGCACAAAAAGGGGCCCTTGTCATTATCGTCATCATCGTCCCTACCTGCTTTTGCATAGCTAGCACCGACATCAGGCTAATTAGAAAGATGGGGCGGGGACAGGGAGAGCTTCCTATTCACGAGTAGTAGGATGAAATATGAAGGCTGTGATGGAAGACCAAAGGGATCCACTGTTAATGCTACACTCTCAAGGGGAAATTTATGGCCGTTGTTAGTAAGTGTGGAGGCTGAGCCAGATAAACGGCAGCAGGCTTCCTCAGCTTGAATGCCTGCGCAGTCAAAATGATGCTGTCCAGAGTCTCTGGGCAAGGTTCCTGGATGCAGGCAAAGTTCAGGGTCACAGTTCCAGGGGTCGTGAGCTAACAGGGAGACCAGATGCCTGGAAAGCTGGCTACACCAAACAATGAAGTGGATGTGTTGTTTCCAGCGTCTTCGCTGTGCTGATCTCAGCCTTTTAAGTCTTTACATGACACCAGGTGCTGGCAATTAGCCCCATAGCTTCCATGCTCTGGCAGCCTGCTGACATTGCTCCCTCACTCTCAGTAGCCTGCGTTCAGCTGAGGTTGGAGGAGCCTCATGATCCCCTTCATCATTCTCTGAGTCCATTAAAGAGGCTTCTGCCGGGTCTTACCTGCTCCCTGAGAGTAAGGGCTCCTGTTCACCTTGGCCGCTAGTCCCCTCCCCAGGATCTGTTGGAGCTTGCTCTTCCCCTTCATCCTCTGATGTTGAGGACTCTGAGGGAGGCATGACACTCCAGTGACTCCAACTACTTTTTCCAGGTTCCTGTTTCAATCCAGAACAGAATGTTTGTACTGTTAATAGCTGTGCTGTTACGAAGTGTTTTCTTGTAAAACTGCAATGGTCTGAAATGATACATCTGACAAAATCCTTCCAATGAAATAAGCAATGCTTGTCTCTCATTGAAGCTGGTAAAGGAAGGATTGCAGGGACATAAAAATGGGCACCATGCTTGGTTACAATGAATCAGGTGGGCAATGTTTCATGTGGACTACTGGCTGAATGTGGCTCCCATCACCCCTGTTACAGCCCAGTGGCATCCGTAGCTGCTACAGAGCATTCATCCCAACAGTAACATTTAAATTTGCTATTTGGGTGCCCCATAGCTGCTGTGGAGCTTCAAGGGTTACATTTAACTCGGAAACAAGCTAATTTAACAACAGTAGCACTCTGTAGTGCTATGGAGAAGTTTGCCCAGACTTTCAACAATGAAGTGATCATTTCAGTACCTTTTTGTCTAGACTGAATGGCACCCCATGGACTCTGTCCCACTGCAGAGGTCCAGAGGGCTTTCAATCAAGGGTAGGCAACTTCTGAAAGCCTGGGAGCCAACTTCAGCTCCCCAAAACCCACTTGAGGCTACCCACTGCAATTCTGCTATGAGAGAAAAGCTGCATTTTCCTTTTAAGGCATGCCTTGTTTTAATGCAAAACTGCACTCGCTGGGCAGAACTACACTCATGCTTCTGATTGGTATTGAAGTGCACTGATAACTGTTGGGGCACATTAGGCATTCTGTATACTGCTTTTCTGGGGTTATTTCCTGATTTCTTTTCCATATTATCCAAAATGCCACAGCAGATGCCATTGTGGGCGCTCCAAGGTATAAATATGGAAGAGGGATATAGTGTCACCATGATGGGATCATATTGATATGACACAAGGTGGCCAAGTTTCATGCATTGCCTTCTGCACTTCTGGAAGGAAGGTATAATAGTACCTCATATTGTGAGTGTTTATACCCCTGTGAAGCTGGTGTGGTGGAGACTGTGGGCCATGTACTGCTGTATCCTATCATAATTTTGAGCACATTTTTGTTACTCCTATTTTCAAGGAATACCTGGGAGATCTGATGCATTTTATATAGATTATCTCTTGGCCGAACAGAATCCACAGGTAACAACCAAGAGAGCTAGATTCTGTGCTGTTGCAACTGCTTGTCACCGTGGGATGATGTTAAATATCTGACAATGTTTTTACTTGCTAAATCTTATATTTTTATGAGTGGGACATGTGCAATTGTTTTCCTTTAAAATCTACTTATTCAATTTTACTTTTTAAGATTTTATTTTCAATTAACTGTTACTGCTTTCATATCACTGTATTCACAGTGCTATTTTACTTTGCTGGTCTTGTGAGGTGTACATCTGGCCCTGGAAGAATTTTCAAAGGTGAAGGCTCCCCCAGCAGCTTGTTTTGAAAGGAAAATGTGGCCCTTTTTGCCATTGTTGGATGTGCCAAAATTCAACAGAGCAGCAGCTATTTGGGGGCAGTGGAGTCTGCAAGAAGGACAGGGGGTGTTGGTCACCCATTGAATACTTCAAGGGCATTTCTACACCTAAAGGTGTAGAGGGAGGGGGAGGATTGCGGACTTACCTGCTTCCACAGTCCTCCCCAGATGTCTACACCACTGTGCGACATCCCTGAAGGAAAGAAGGGTGTCACGGGGGTCATTTTTTTTTAAGGAAGAGGAGCTACGCTGCCCCGATCTGCCCCAAAAGGGAAAGTAACAAATAAAAACCTGCTCCCAATTCCCCCCACCATCCTGTGGATGGCAAAATTGCTTTTCCCCACCCCTGTGGGCACAGAACCACTCCATGCAGCTCCATGCCTGTTTTACAACCCAGGATGGCAGAAAATCAGGATATCCCCAGTGGTTGCCCCCCGGGATAAATCCCTGGTGTAGACATGGCCCAAGGCACTGAGAAAGTTTCTTTTTCTCCCAGCTCACTGCTCCACTGACTCTTCTGCCCACTCTCCTTCCCTGGTTGCTTTGAGGTTTTGAGGTACGAGTGGAACCCAGCTTGCTACAATAGGCAGAAAAGGAGGAGGGTGGGACGAGGAATCCATGTATTTATGTTGGGTTGTATCTGATGGTGACATTCCACTACTGCAAATCTTCCATCACTTGTGGAAGCCCTGTTTTTATCTTGTGCAAGCGTCAAATCCAGTGCCTTGATTCTAATTGCACAAGGCATTCGGAGCACAGTTTTCAGGAGCACACGTTCCCAAGCTTGTATTCACACTCACAAAGTACGTACTTTTGAAAAATGTGCAGTTAAAAAAAGAAGCATATTCACACTTTAGTCTATGGTGGGAAAGTGTCCATGTGGATGCCAACTTTTAAAATATACATACTGCTAAGTGCACTTTTCTTGTTCAAATTAACAGAAAAACAGCTCACAACTGAAAAGAGGAGTGGGGCAGTCAGAGCTTCAAGGTGGAGCTAGGAGAATCCTAGTGAGCTTTGACCATTGCTGACTCTCTCATCCCTAGGCAGGGATTAGAATACAGGCCTATTCTAGTACAACACTCTCCTGGTTATCATGGAGTAGAAGGTATAAGCATTTCTGTCCTCTCCAGTTTCATCAGACACCAACTGCAAGTAAAATCCTGGAAGTCCTGCATTGCCCTGAAGCAATGATCTGATGCTAGAAGTGGGCAAGGTGATACAATATAAAAGAGGTAGTGCAATATTTCATTGACTTACAGTGTAATCTTATGTATGCCTACTCAGAAGTAAGCCCCACAGAGTTCAATGAGGTTTATTCCCAGGGATATGCAAACAGGATTGCAGCCATAGTACATTTATATCCCACCTTTCTTCCATCATAGCACTAAGAACCAAAAACAGAAATGACTTTAAAGATGTAGCTGGCATCTCCATCTTTCCCCCACCTTCATTTTTATTCTAGTAGGCACACAAAGCCCCCAATCTGGATTACATCTCTAGCATGAAGGTGGGAAGTAGAGGGGCTTTAACCCTTCCCCTGCTATGGGCTTGATCCAAATCAGTCCCTGTGCCTATTCTAAAGTAAAAATGAAAAAAGTAAGGTCTGTTTGGCTCTGTTTGTTGCATACATGGGGTCTCAGGTGGTCTCCCATTCAATCTGAATTGCTTAGCTTGAGGAAGGTGACTCTATCTTGTGTACACAGACCACAGCCTGGAACAGTAAAATCACTCTTCCCCTAATCCAGTTTATTGTACTGTATTGTAGTTTCCTCCTTTCTTCCTTCCTTTCTGTCTAATGGAAGAATCCAAAAACTTTGCTTTCTCACTGTATCCCTCCTTGAATATTTCAGTTTCATAGAGTTACTGGGAGCATGATCCACAACTCTCTACTGTTCCCATTTCATTTCGGCATCAGCTGTGCTTTTTGTAACACTGCCTGAATGCCTGCTGACATCCGCTATAGCGGACGTGGCAACATGTTCTTTTGCAGGCATCAGTGGCAGTGATGGAAACAGCATCCAAAGCAAAGCAAGCTCTGCCAAGTTCCCACTCTCTCCCTTGCTCCCATATTACAGCCTCTCTCCCCCCCTTTTCTTTCATTTTGTAGCTTTAACATGCTGGGGCAAGCTTTTTAAAGTTATTCAAAACATATCTTACAGTGGGTTCAGATTCCTTGAGACTGATTTTGAATAAAGTTATAGGATGCAGGAACTCCTGAGAGAAAAGGAATTTGGGGAAGAAGTGTGTAGATACTATGGATCCAGAAAGTTGTGCTGAGTGACAGATGCCAACAAAGTATAATTATTTACCTATTTTCTGAAAACAGATTTTGCCATTCCAGGTATCATTTTCTACTCTAGTTTACACATTTTTGATGAAGGTTTGTTTGATAATACATTAACCTATCTGGGCATAATGACTTTCTTACCATTTTGTTCATCTAGGACAGAGGGGCACAATCCATGAGCCATGGGTCACATGCAGTCCTTGGCCACACCCAGTATGTCCTGCTAGTAGGGGTAGAGAAATACAGATCTGGCTGGAGATCACAAGAGGTAAAAGCCTCTCCTCGCCCTCAGTTATTCTTAGATCTCAGAGGACAGGGATGAGAGATTTAAACTGTGCCCTGACATGTGTGTGTGAGAGACAGAGAGGGTGGTGGTGGTTGGGGGAGAGTATGAGCGGATGTGTCCACACACATATGTGTGTGCCTGCAGACGTGCATGTGGGCATATGTGCATTGTGTGTGTTTGTGTGTGTGTGTATGTGCTTACACATTGTGTAAGCACATGCATGCACATATACTCACATGTGTGGCCCCCAGCCCCCCATCTGAAACTGGGATGCAGCGCCTGAGGCCGAAAACAAAATGTGCACCCCTGATCTACAATTAAAATCAGTCCTACCGAACAACACTGTACTGGTCGGCTATTTTAAAAAACACTATACTTGCAAAGCTTTTTCTGGAGTTATACTCTTACCTTCCCCAGAAGCACTTGCTTATATATGTACCCAAACTGGAAGCCCATAATAGCCCTTCTTGTCACTGGCAATGCTGTAGCTAAATAATCTATTTCCTTGAGAACATCTTTCCTCATTCCCTCACAAGCCACAAATGATATACCGCATTATCCTTGAAATAAAAGGAACAGATTGAACATAAAAGTGGTACGGGGGGGGGGGGGAATTGACCTCCGACCATGCTTGTCGAGGTGAAATGATTAAGAAAAAGAGTTACTGTTTCTCCTTTATCAAAGAAGGAGTTCGTACAGTGGAGTGTAAAGAGAAAAGAAGTAATACTACTGGCAAACTCCTCTTACTGAGGGCTGTGAAACAGTGTGCTGGACATAACACACCTGCTCTGTTCACTGATAAATGATTTGAATTTTTCCCCCAATGAGTAAGGAGGCAAAATTTAAGAAATTCACTGAACTGCACTGAAATTTATCAGTGACATGTAATACAACATTATAATAGCATCAAATGTTCCTGAAAGTCCATTACCCGCTCAGCCGAAACAGCTTGAGTGGGAAAATTGGCCTTTGCAATGGGGAGGAGGGGAATTAAGGGCTCACGTGTATGCACATGTGGGTCATGTGAGGCGCAGGCAGGGTTGAGCCTATAAAGGCTGGGCCTGCTCACCATCTGGCCTCTTTGGTTGTTTTGGCTGCTGACTGAGTAGCAGTAGCAGCGGAGGCGAGAGAGATGGCGCAGGGGGCATTGGTTCGCAGGAGTGGCCCATTCGCTCGGGGAAAACGGAGGACTTGGGAATGGTTTGTATCCTCTCCCCCCCCCCCCGTTGTGGCTTTGGTGCCTGTGCCCAGATGCCCCTTGGTTGGGCGTTGCAGCTGCTGCACTCGGGGCATGCATTCTGCAGCCTCCTCGGGAGCAACGGAGAAGAGGGAGAGTGTGGCCACATGCATTCAGGCCTCTTGCTCACTCTCTCTCTCCCTGTCAGAATTGACAGCCCAGCAGAGGAGAGTGTGGCCATGTGTATTCAGGCTCGTTGCTCTCTCTCTCTCTCCCTCTCTCCCCATCCAAATTGATAGCCCAGCGGAGGAGATAGAAAGGAGAGGAAAAAGTTGCCACATGCATTCAGGCCCGTTGGTCACTCTCTCTCTCTGCCCACCCCACTATCGGAATTGACAGCTTGCAGCATCAAAGTTTGGAACGGGATCCTTCACATCCCCCCTCCCCTGAAAGGACCTCAGTTTCAGCAGCATCCAGGCCTTGCCAAGTTGGGGGCATGGGCGGCTGTCCTTAACCTTGGAGCTTACCTCAAGCAGCCCAACATCCGGGTTCAGTGGTGGGAGGGTCGGTTAAAGTGGTGCACAGAGCCCCAGTCACCCAGTATGGATGTGGATATGGGCTCTTCATGTGTGTCGTGTGTGCGCATGACTTCCTTCTAGCCACCCAAGCCAAGTACGTGGCGTAACGTGAATAGGTGGGCCAGCTTCAGCCGCATTCAGACACACACACACCACTTCTTTAGCTGCCTTCTGTGGGTATGGGCTGCACAAGCCATGTGCTGCCACCCTACCCACCTATAATGTATGGACTGGGGTGTGAGGGCCTCTAGGCAGGGACTTGCTCCCTCTCCCTTGTCCCAGACGAGGGACCATATTCTTTTGCCTCTACTCCCCTTCTGTTTTCTGAATCTGCCCTGTCGAGGAAGAATGTAGCTTAGTGGATGGAGCACATGCCTTGCATGCGCAGGGTTCCAGATTCTATCCCCAGCTCCTCTGGGTGGAGTGAAGAAAGAATTATGACTGAGGTCATGATGAGCTACTGCCTTTTCAGAATTAACAACAAAAGGGCGGGGCAGACAATTAGTCTGACTCAGTATAAGGATGCCTCCCAATAATAAATAAATGAGAGACAGTGTGGTGTGGTTAAAATGTTGGATTGAGGACTTGCTCCTCTGGGTGGACTGCAACCATGGAGAGCTGCAGCCTTTCAATCTTAATAATAAAAGTGCTGGGTGAACATTTGGTCTGACTCAGTATAATGCTGCATCCCAATAATAAACAAGAGACAGTGTGGTATAGTGGTTAGAATGTTAGATTGGGGACTGGCTCTCTGGGTGGACCGAGGCCATGATGAGCTGCTGCCTTTCAGTGTTAACTGTGAAGGGCTTGGTGGACCATTGGCCTGACTCAGTATAAGGCTAGCTCCTAATTATAAATAAATGAGAAATAGTTTGGTGTAGTGGTTAGTACAGGAGTTGTGGGTTCTAGTATCCACACAGCTATGAATGAAGCTCATTGCCTGGCTTTGGGCCAGTTATGGCTGTGAGGATAAAGCAGAGAGGAGGAGTATCATTCATGGGGGCCAGTCAACCTTATCACTACGTAAACATTTAGGTCTTGGCCGAGGTCAGAAGCTGGGAAATTGAGATTTGTCATTCCTAGAGCTCTTCCCTTTTGCAGTAGTGATCGGGTTTCAGGCCAAAAATTCTCATTAGCTTTTGTTTAACTTGGCCTGCCAGCTTGCCAAGACTCATGTAGTTACCTCCTTGTCATGGCCCCTTGGCACTGGGGCATTATACCACTGAGTAGATAGGGAATTTAGTTTTTCAGGAGCTTCAGGCCTTGTGGCACACAGTTTGGTCTCGGTCAGTTGGCCTCCATCTAGTGGGGTGCCATGGTAATGCTGGCAGCGGCCTTGAGTGAAGAGCTATGCCCTTGAGCAGTCTCACCTTGTACTTCATGCTCCAGGGCAAAGAACTTGGGTTTTTGTTTGATCACAGGAAAGGGCTGCCCCTTAATTGGTACCATTTATACAGTTCCCAAGAAGCCCCTTCTGACATCAGTCTTATGGAATCTGGCTAGAGATGCCATGATAATACTTACTTTGGTCTCGAGTGAGGGTATATGCCCATTTGCAGTTTGACCCTACTTTGCCCTACAGGGGAAAGAACATGGGGTGCTATTTTATCTCGGGAAGGGGTGTCCCCTTATACAGTACCATTTTTGATGATAGCCCAGAAGCCCTTTCAGACACTGGGCCTATGGAATTATTCAGTTTGGACACCCATTCAGAATTGGGCCGCAGTTGCTGCAGTGGGGTTGAGAGATGTCAAGATGGGTGTGGTACTGTAAATTCAATGTTGATGATTGTGTTCCTTGACAGATTAGCAGAGGAGACCACAACCTGTGGGGATCCTAATCTGCTGAAACGGCATGGCATCTGGGCCAGCCGTAGAGTGACGTGAGCAACTGTTGGTACACAGTTGGGGCTCGGTCAGTATGCCTCCATCCAGAGGGCTGGTTGGATAAGAATGTGCTGGGGTGCTGCCTCCGTCCAGTGAGATAGTCGGAGAGGAAGATTCCAGGGATTGTTTTACTCTGAAGTGGTTCTTGGCCTGCCGCAGGTTTTAGTTCTTCACCTGGGAGGCAATGACCTTAGGCTTCTAAAATGGAAGTCCCTACTTATGTAGGCTAGGGCAGACTTTGAAACAATATGGAGACAGTGGCTCAATTCGGACGACACAATAAACAACTGGTGTGGGGGGAACAATCGTCAGTTGTTTTGACTAATTGGGTCATCCGAATGCTGCCATAGTCAACTCAGCACTGATCCTCATCCACACCACAGTTTTATTACTATGTTGTGTGGGGAGTACCCCCTAGTTGAACAACTGTAAAGTTGATTATTACCCCACCATTGACTATCGTGTTGTCCGAATTGAGCCATTGATTGTATAGTTAAGCATACTGCCTTGGCATGAAGTAAGGGATGCCTGTAGCTTAAATAGGGCCACTAAGAAAGTGAACAGGCAGATTTTGCAAGCTCTATAGGGCCAACAAGGTTGGGTCATTCCACACTGGGCCATTGTACCTTCCAGATGGAATATAAGGCAGATGGAGTTTGCCTCTCTGATGCAAGGAATGATATTTTCCTGCAGGATCTGCATGTGTGTTTGCTGGAATTCTTCCAGAACTGGTGGGGGTAGGATGCCTAAGCTGAGGCTTGGCACCTTTCGGTGGCGGGATGTGCAGGAATTTGATATAGCAGACTAGGGACAGTGACCACTCTGGCACCTTTCAGTGATTAGCACGTCCGGAGTTCCTGCTCGTTGTGAGTTTTACGGCTCCTATTTCAGGATATGGTATGCCTTTGGAGATCATCCTGCCTCATCTACTCAGAGTTCTACTATTTGCATTGGGATGACGTGGGGTGGTCTCCCCACACTCCTAAGTGTCACATAAGTGAAGTGCTGGGTTTACCTGACTCCTGACTTATGAGAGTGGCTCACCCATAATGCCAGGCTAGTTGCCTGAGGTAAGGACATATAGATTCCCACACTTTCCACATGTGGATCCAGGAGGGGTTGAATATCCCTTATTGTTAAATAAAGGCCCTAGTTTATCTTAAACTCTGGTGTCAGTGTCTTTATTCCATGCTTCCTTCTCCACTCACAAAAGACATTTCAAAACATGTTATTTAGTCCTGAAAATACCCTGAAAGTGACATCACAAGGCTGTGTTCAGATTGCAGGCATAAGAAGATATTTTAAAAATTGTTGAAGGTATAAAACATAATGACTCTAATGAATATGAAATAGTATTATTTGGAATCTCTGGATGAGGAAGCCATTCAATCTTCAGTACATACCAGGTGTCTCTTCTCCAATCAGTTTATTTCTGGATCTTACTTACAGCTTATGCTCCAGATTCTGTTAGCCTGTTCGTTCGTTTTTGCTTTGCTTGCTTTGTCAGAAATGTTCAGTCTCAGTTCTATACTGGTAGAAAGTATAGAAAAGTGTATTGCAAGAAAATTGCGAGAAAATGTAGCCTCAATTGGCACAAACCCTTTTTTGCTTAGACTGCCAAGCTGAAGTCTTTCTTTCCAGCATATCCTGTGTGAAGCCTAGGGACTTATGTAGTACTGGGGTTCAGATTTGAAACATTATATCCTATGAAGTGATACTAACAGACGTTATAACCAGATGGACATGGTCCACAATTTAGAAGGCTTGGCCCTACCTTTAGGCAAAGTGAAACAGCCAACTCAGGCAGCAGCAGATGCTGAGGTGGCAGGGAGTGGTGACAAGGTGTCGGAGGACAGAGCTGTGTGAGCCAGGTGGCCTGTCTTATATATCTTGCATCCCTCAAGTTCAATAGAGGATGCCACCTTGTTATTGTAGAAGTAAGATTCAACTGCCAGTCTAGGAGGAGATGCCATCTTGCTCTTCATATCTGGAAACAAAACTTCTTCAGCTAAATGGAAATTCCTAAATGGAATTATGCTGCAGTGCTCTCAAGTAAATCCAATAACGTTTGGCATGATTCCCTGATGGATGTTTTCACAAATACAGATATTTTCTGTATTTCATGGAGAATATGAATTGGCTGGAATATACATTAGGTTTTGAACATGTGTTTCTTCTGTTTCGGTACATTTACACTCACAAACAATTGTGAATGAGAGAGAAGCTAAAAACACCCATTCTCCCACATAGAAAGAAACATCCTTAAACACCATGAAGGTTTGATTAAACCTGGAAATTTCATTGACTTTGGAATTGGTGTCAAGGCATGATAAAGATTTACATAAAGATACCATGCACCAATATCCATAAGCTCACTTATTCCCAGGAAAGCATTGCTGTGCAAGCCTTTCTGATATGGGAACTTGGTGTAATTATTTGTAATTATTTTACTCCTTCATATAAAATAGCAAAGTATCTGTTGTGGAAGAGGGCCTTAGCAAGAAATTTGTTGCAGTTGGTCAGAAAAATAAAAGACAGCAAAACTAACACAACAAGAAGACTGGTAGTCTGGAGTTTTCATTCTCAAAGAATTGGGAGCATCATAAAACATAATTGCGAAGAGATGGACGAGAAATGACGAGTCAAGACACAGAAAATGGGATTAAACATGGGCCACTTTATTTATTCAGCAGAAAGAAAAGGGGGAGGTGAATACCTATGTGGGCATTTTGACATGGCCAGCATTGGCCATAGCGGGGATCGGGCAAGGCATTCACAGCCCAGGAAGTGGCGCCTGCACATTCACCACCCCCTGAGCTTCCTCAATCTGAGGTGGGAGGCCTTCTGGTGTTGCCTCCCCTCGTGCCGCAGGGCTCCGAGTAGACGAGAAGGGTTGGCCTCAAAGGTAAGCCTTATCCCCCCAATTGATGCCGCAGGGCTCTCAGTGGTTGGCCTCAGGCGTTACCAATCACCCGAACAGTGCCTGTGAATGCTCACCATTAACAAAGCTTAAAATGACCGCACCTACCACCACAGGGGGGGACAAGTCTCAGCTTAGTCTCCCCCACTCCCTTCAAAGATTACCCAGCGAAGACCATGCTGCAGGTCTGCCAAAAACAAATAATGGCCTTGCTCTGATAGGTGTACCCCATCAGATCTATACAGCTCCCTCCGCGAGTGAGTTATATCAAGATGTTGAATGCTAATGTCCCCGTGCACCCAAAGCTGCTTAAAAATCTCAGTGTTGACTCTTTTCCAGGCCCTTTCCAAAGCGAGAGGGTCGCAACTGACCCTCCAATGCAGCCGCGGCAAAATGCAGGACCACAGGCTCTTGACGCCAGGCCATTGCTGGAGGATGAGCTGAAAATCCTCCAAAGCTTGCAATATTAGGGCTTTGCCCTTGAGCAAGCCCAGATCATTCCTCCCAAGATGAATAAGCAAAACTTGTGGGGGTGCGAAGCTGAATGATGCTGCAGCAAGGTGGGCAAGAGGTTCTCCCACCGCATACCACGTTTGCTGAGCCAAGAAATGGCAGCGTGTGGGCTCAATCCCAGCTGGATCCAAAGCTCAACCTGGACGCATGTCTGCTGGCCCAAAAGATTATGCTGTGTCCGCATATAGTAACTTGCACTGGGGTGGGAACAATTGGCCAATCTAGAATTAAACACAACAATGTCAACATCTGCAAACTGATTAACTATTTAACAAAATGCCTTACATATGTCCTATATGCCAAGGAGCGCCATCTGCCCATGGCCATGATTTGCGCGGAAGAGAACCCAAGAGATGCCGCTGTGGAAGCTGCGATGATATGGAAA
The DNA here is from genome assembly GCA_029215795.1 of Anniella stebbinsi. Taxonomy (NCBI): domain Eukaryota; kingdom Metazoa; phylum Chordata; class Lepidosauria; order Squamata; family Anniellidae; genus Anniella; species Anniella stebbinsi. The sequence goes on from JARDYH010000002.1 coordinate 56,793,447, forward strand.
GAGTGCATGCCAAACTGAGCTGAAGATAAACCCAGGGCATCAAGGGCCCTTCTGGTGATTGTCCAAAACTGATATTTAGTCAACAGGGAGCCATCCCGATGACAAAAGAGAAAGCCCGTAAAGGACCCTCTTGCAGCAGTAAAAGCTTTGAAAGCACTTACAGGGCAAAGCTCTTGAACAGCAGTGGAGAATAGGTTAACCTCCCTGCCCTTGCCTAGCTGATCCGTTTTGGACAGTCTAAGATGAAAATGGACCTCCTGCTCTCCCAAGCGCATATCAGCGAATTGTAGCGCCCTGCCAGACCTATCCCTTTTGGATAAAGCCAGCACCTCAGAAATTCGAAAAGCCCCCAAAAATGCTGTCAGAGCTGCAGCATGGAATAATGCCGACTCATATTGAGAGTGGCAAAGCACATGCCACTGAGCCTGCAAACCGATTAGCATGTCTGGAGACAAAGGTGGTCTAGAGTCTGGGGTGTGAGGTGTCTCCCTAGACCAGCCTCTCAATGCCCTGCGCACACGGAAGTCAAAAGTGACATCTTCTATACCTTGAGCTTTTGCCAAAAACGCTAATGCGGCCAACTTACTTGTAATCGTGCGAGCCGAAAGACCTCGCCTTCGGGAACTTACACAATATTGGAGGACATGCTCCACTGGGATGGGCCATTGTTGTTGAAGCTGGTTGGAAATGCGAAAAGCCTGAAACTCCCTGCCTGCCTTTTGATATGCAGCCCTTGTGCTAGGTGCCAAGGACTGCCATATGGCTTGCTCTACATCTTCCTTCCAATCTGCCATAGGGTAGGTGGCATAATGTCCGGCATCTGAAGAGCCCAGGGTGCCAATTCCCGGAATCTCTGAACCTGGTGACGCGATAAAGCGTTCGCAATATCATTATTCAAGCCAGGTATATGCTTTGCCTGAAAAAGAATGTTATGTTTTAAACAATGTAAAGTAAATACCCTGACTAATGCCATCACCCTAGGATTGTGTGAGGAAAGGGAGTTGATAACTTGCACCGTGGATTGGTTATCACACCAAAACAACACGGTGGAATTTGCCGTATCAGCTGCCCATAAGTGCGCTGCCACAAATATTGGGAATAGTTCCAAAAACGTGAGGTCCTTGCACAAGCCACCCAAGACCAAATCCTCAGGCCAACACTCTGCACGCCATTTATCCTTCCAAATTACGCCAAAACCCCAGGAGCCCGAAGCGTCAGAATGCACTTGAAGGCCTGCCTCAACTGAAAGCTCGCGCCTCCAGAAGGATACGCCATTAAATTGCTCAAGAAATTCTAGCCATACCCTAATATCTTCGCGCATTTCTCTAGTTACACGCATTCTGTGATGTGGGTGGCACAAGCCCGACATGGCTGAGCACAAACGATGCAAAAAAGATCACCCTGGGGCACCACCCTGCACGCAAAATTCAAGTGGCCAACGATTTCCTGTAACTGTTTTAGGGAAACTTTTTTCTCACCAAGGACACTGGTCAGTCTTAAACGAAGAGTGACCAGCTTATCCTGTGGTAAGCGGCAACACTGCAAATTTGAGTCTAATTCTATGCCCAAAAACCTAAGGACCAGGGATGGGCCTTCAGTCTTCTCGTGTGCCAATGGGACACCCAGCTCCTCACAGAAGGCACAACAAGAGCTCATAAGGTAAGCACAATGCGTACTTCCTGCCGACCCCGAGAACAGGAAGTCATCCAAATAATGAATCCCATCATGTGATCCTGCTCTCACGGTGAGGGCCCATTCAAGAAAAGAGCTGAACGTCTCAAACATGGCGCACGAAATGGAGCATCCCATTGGTAAGGCACGATCTAGATAATACTGCCCCTGAAAACAAAATCCTAATAAATCAAAATCCCTCGGGTGGATGGGTAAAATGCAAAAGGCTGCCTTTATATCGCATTTGCCCATTAGAGCCCCAATGCCATTCTTGCGCACCATGTTCACGGCTGAATCAAAAGAGGCATATCTGACAGAACTCAGCATCGTTTACTGATGGCATCGTTTACTGATGCACCCTTTGGGAAAGATAGGTTGTGAATCAACCTGAATTCCCCAGGGTTTTTCTTTGGGACTATGCCTAAAGGTGACACTCTTAAATGGGGAATCGGAGGGGTCGGGAATGGTCCGAGGACCCTCCCGGCCGCAACTTCCTTGTCAATTTTTTCCCTAGCAATGTGCTCAAATAAACTAAGAGATTTTTGATTTGGGAACAGGGAACTGTATCTGGGTCCCTGAAAAGGTATAGAGAATCCTTCCTTAAAACTGGAGCTAAGGTATTGTGCCTCCCGGCGCTTGGGGTATTGTGCTAGCCATCGCTGGAAAGGCTCAAGTTTGACTGAGCTGGGTCCCTTTAGAAGGTGGTTGCTGTCCCCCCGGACGTCTGGCATCCTGTCCTTCCCCATTAGGCCCTTTCCAACTCTTGTTTCTAAAGCACTTTGTACCAGGATGATGTCCTGTGCATATGTGACATTCATGCCTGTACCTGCATGGGGTGTGATTGCATGCTCCTTTGGTATTGAAATCCCAACAAAGCGGGTGGGGCTGAACTGCCTGGCCCGCATTCCCATGAAAGGAGGATGTGGGCTGCTGTTTGGCCAATATATGGCTGCTATCCGCTCTGTCTCCAAAACCTGGCCTAGCAGGATTCATGAACTGCAACCACAGATCATGATCCTTCACGTCCCATCGAAGGCCGTGGTCAAAATCCGCTCTACGATGGAAAGATTCATCATAGGCCAACCAAGCCCCACCCTCGTACTCTGAATATGCCCAATATATCATATCGAGGTATTTAGTCAGAAAACTCCCTTTTTCAGGAAAACGCTGTTGTACCATACCCATATAAATGAGAAATCCCGGAAGCCAATTAGCCCAAGTACGGACAACCCTCTTCTTCTTAATCCTTTCAGCCTCCTTATCAGCTGCTTTTTCCTTGTCAGAGCTCTTTTGTTCGCGAAACAGCAAGGAGAATATGTCAACATATTCTCCCTTGCAGATCTTTTCCCTTGTCGTGGGCAGCAGATGGTAACCCAATGGAGCCAATGTGCTCTCGGTTGGGATGGCATCGCCACTAGCACCAGCATATGGCTCCTGTATGGGTTTTGTGCCTGTTGCGCCAGCAGGTCCATGCCACACGCTTGCGCAAGCCGCGGCCATGGCTGTCACAGGCTGCACTGACGTCCCCGAACCCTCGGGTTGTATCCCAGGTGCAGAAGGCCCGGATACCACTGGAGGTTCCGAAATATTAGAATTACTTTGGGTAGGCACTGGCAACACCTGAGTGCTTGTGCCCAAAGATGTGGAGGTGTGCAGCGGAATGACTGGTTGGGTTGCATTTCCTTGAACTGTCAAATCCATCCCCGCCAGCCAGGGGAACCAATCCCATGGGGTGGGAAAAGCACTGGCCGCCTGTGTGTGAGGTGCAGTGTGCTGTGCAAGTTGCTCACCTTGAACAGGTGGTGCCGTACCCTGCACCGTACTGGTCGAAAGAGTAGGGGCTGCTGCGGCCGCTTCCACAGGATTACTGTTGCCAGTAGAAGTTGAAGTCAGCATTGCAGTCCGTTCGTCTACAGGAATGTCCCTAGAAGTTCTGCTAGAAGCGGCCTTGATGACCTTAAGCCTGGCTGAGAGAGAATCCCATAAATCATCCTGCCTTTGTTTCCTTGTCCGCCTACGTCCAGCGGGGTTGCGAGGGATAGGAGGCAAAGGGGGGTTGTCTAAACCCTTTTCCTTTTCAAGAGCTTGAATCCTAGCTAGAATATCGGAGACATGAGACATGAACTTTCTGTAGTTCATGTCTCATTTAGCTGGCTGTGACAGAGCTTTTCCTTTCCCCTTTTCCATCCCATGCCCTTTTTATGTGGCATTTTAAGAAACTATGCAACTAGCTAGGAAATGAGGTTGGCGGCACCAAACCAAGTATGCCAGGGAACAGAACTACAAACTACTTAAACAAGAATCTTTTTTTTTTTAGCCTTCCTTATAAGTAAAGAAATGGATCAGAAGTATTGGCACAAATATGCATATAATGGAGAGGGGACAATATTGAGTGAGGGAAGGGGGTACTCAACTTTCCCCTACTCTGAATGCCCACAAACGCGATGAGCTAAATAAAGGCCAAAGGTGGGCACTGCGCGTTTACCGGCTGCAGAGCCCGCAGCCGCCCTAACTGCCCTGCTCCACGAGACCCGTCCAAAGCCACAAGGTTGTTTAGCGCCCGTGCCTGGCATGCAACGTCCCTCACACAAGGGAGGGTCAGCCGACCCCTCCCTGTTCCCCAGAGACCCAGGCTGTTCACGCGGCTGGAGAACCAACTGCGCCCTGCCTGAGAGGGAGGATCAGCAGATTCCTCCCTACTTCCCGGTAAGCCGAGCGGGAGAGCTACACTCCAGCATCAAGGCTCCCCCTCCCCTCTCTGCTGGAGGACCATCTGCCCTCCGAAAAACCTGTGGGCCCGCCGGCTAAGGGCTCCCGGGCGCGGCCGCCCCTCCTGCTGTGTCTCCTCCGTTCCTGTTGACGCCACTGATTCTTCATCCGCCACCGCTGTGCCGCCCGTTGCTCCACCGCCGCTTGCTCGTCCGCCTGCTGTCATTCCACCGCTGTCCATTGCTCCGCCGCCGCTGGAAACTCCGCTGCCGCCCATTGCTCTGCCAACAGCCACAAGGCAAGAAGAGGAGCCGGGAGGGGTCCTGGCTTTAAATAGCCCATCGCCCCTCCCTTCTCCAGTGGCACCATGTCGGACGCCAGCCAATCACTGGCCTCCACGCCTCGTCCCCGTCCCCACTTGCAACCTCCTCCCCCCCACCCATGCAAGTAGGAGGCCTTTATTGGAGCCACAGTTGTGGCTCCAATAGATAAATCAATCAGTAAACTAAGAGTTCCATAAAGTTAAATGGAAATCAGGGGAATGGGTTGTTCTAACTTTAATAAAATTGAAAGAGTTTTACCAACCTTCCTGAAATTTGCAAGAGCCAGAAAGAAATGTCTATTTTATATAGCCTGAAAAATTCAGGATGAATGGTTAAAGAATGAAAGAGAAAGAACAGTTAACAGAAAAAAAAAAAAGAAAAATGGATTTGGGACTGAAAGACCCAGGAAAAATGAGGGTGCATGTAGGGTAAGTTGTAAGCAAGCACTATCTGTGACATCGCAAAACATCATGACTGATCCTGGGACCTGTCAGATAAAGCATCAGCCTTAACTTCTCATTTCCTGTCTTTGTGGAGCTTGGACCAAGGTGTGAAAGCCTTATCTTCTGGTCTTTTAAACTAGCAGGGTTTTTTTTATGATTGAATGCAATCTTGGAAAAGAGCTGATCCTTAGGCAGAGTAAAGCAGTTACCTGTAGTAGGCTGGGAGACAAGGAATGGCGGTGAGACTTTGGAGGACAGAGATGTGTGTATGTTTGCCCTATCAGCTGCCCAGCTGCCCTCAGATGTAGTAAAGGGTATTTTCTCTTTGCCAGTGTGCCAGTCCAGTCAGCTTCTGCACATGGGATGGGGCAGGCGTACATCTTGTCCTTTGCTTCAAGCAGCAAAATGTTTTGGGTTGGTCCTGGATAGATTTTGTTTAAGTATTCCAAAACACTATTGGCAATGCAGGTCTCTTAAATAAAGAGAATAGCTGTCCACAGAAAAGTGAAAAATCCTGTCAGTTTTTGGCAGAGTTTTCTACAGACTCTTTTTTCACTGTCACATTTTCCTTAGATACGCCCATGCCTTAAAGTACAGCTTCACTTGAAAGGAGTATTATTCCAAGTTTGGGGTCATTAGGAAAGGGGTCCAAAATAAAACTGCCAATCATAAAGCATGTATGACTCATCCTTGGAATAATGTGAACACCGCAACTCAAAAAGAATATTGTAGAGCATGAAAAAGTGCAGAATAGGGCAACCAAAAAGATCAAGGTGCTGAAACAACTCCAAATTTACAATGTTTGTGGCTTTTTAGCTTAAAGAAAGAGGGGAGGGCTGTTGCAGAAAAGGCCTGGTTCTTCTGGCTGAGTCTTGAGAGTGTTTGTCTGCCCCACGCATCTCCACAGGTACTTAAGCCTCCAGTGTGCTGGAGGCACGAGCCTGCAGCGCGAGCCGAAGGGCCACCTGAGGCTCTCAACCGTGGGTAGGAAGCTGCTAAAGAGGACCTGTCACCTTGGAAGAAGAGCAGAACCAGACCAGAGGAGAGTTTGCAGTGCCGTCTCTGAGAAACCGGTTGCCTCCTGCATGCCTACCATATCAACTCCATGAAACAAGGTTACAAACAAGGATTGTGAAAATTTTTATGAAAGGCTGTTGCATAGTCTGCTTGGTACATTAGGTGGGGTTGCCAGAAGCCCTCAGTGATGCACCAGGTATGTTTCCAGGCTTTAGAAGTTTGAGCTCTTTAACCTGTCGTTGTTGCTGCTGTTGCTGTTGTTGTTGTTTAGATTTATTTTAATGCCCTTAACTAGATTTTAACTGTTTTTAGTGCTCTAAACATTTTTATATTACATGTTTTAGTATGTTGCCCTTTTAATTTAAAATTTATTTTTACTTTTTAATAATGAGATAAACTTTTAATTAGCAATTGATTTTTATGGTTTAACAATAATTAATTTCAGAGTGAATATCATAATTAGGACAATTTGAATCTTAAACGTTGAAATGGTTTTTACCAGACAAGGACACAAAATCCTGGAGTTTCCAGTGGAAGTCCTTACTAACAGCAGGAAACAGAAACCTAAATCCCAGGCTGAAATTACACAATTCTTCTCTCCTAAAAGAGAAGTAGAAATAGGAAATTACTCTACAATTAATTCTGTATTAGATTGGTCTATAGACCCCAGGTGTGCTAAGCTGGGATACTTTTCTGATGATGATGTTACGGACCTGGCATGTGAGTTAGCACTTGCTGGTAATATCTCCCAAATAAGAGCACACAAACAGCAAATCTCCTTAGGTAAGCTAATCAAAAAGAAGGTAACTGAATTAGCAAGGTGTTCCCCATTACCAGTTCAGAAGGAGAATTCTCCCAGCCATGATGTGAGTAACCCAGAAATTAATGGTGGTTACTTTATAACTGAACAAGGTGGGCAATTAATAATTGAACAGTTATTTGAAATTGAGAAACAGGTGATTGACACCTCCAAGGATCTAGGTTTAATTAAATCTTTCCTGGCAGAATCTTATGGACTGTTAACAACAGTGGCAGAGAGATATAGAAAGGGGGATAATGGTTCTGCTCAAACTGAAATAAAATCAGGGCTTATCCAAAAGGTTAATGTGGACACTTGTCAGGTAAAAGAGAACAAAAACTGTGTCCAGCAAAATCCAAAGAAAGCCAAAAAAGAAAACAAAAATGGGGAAAAGAGTAAAAACATAGGGCTTACGGAAAGTAAAAAAGGAAAGGTGGCTCCAAACCCTATATACCGGAATAGGAAAATGAAATATGAACAATTATTCAAATGAATAGACAAAAGACCCAAAAAAGGTACAGGCCAAAGAGTAATCTAAGAGTGGAAAACTCGACAAAGAGGAAAAGAACAAAATAAAGAATGCTGAGAAAAAGCTTTTAGTCACGCAGTTAAATATAACATCAGCTGTAGCCCCAGTTAGTACCGATAAGAATCATGAGGCCACTGAAATAAATGACCCATGGCAACATGTGCTTAAAACTCAGGAGGCAAGGTTCAAAATGGGGGCGGGGGAGAATGTTCCAGCTCAAGAGATAGAGGTTATATACTATCAGACAGAGAAACCAGATGAACAAAATTGGAAGTTGAGACTTATGCAGTATAGACTAGTATTTTCTTACTTCCCAAAACCTAAGGGGATATTAACACAGTTACAATGCAAACTCCATCTAATACAAACGGCTGAACCAATTATCTCTAGGGAATTTACCACTGCAGATATTATGCATATTGAATATTTATTCTTTAACTACAAACAGGTACGCACTGTGGTCACCTTCCAGAATTGTCAAAAGGTTAGGAAAATATATAGCAGAAAGTACGATCTCCAAAACATAGGACTTTATGACTTTATAATTTTTGAAAACATAGTTTCCCCCACCCTGCCTTTGGTAAAATGGAAACTAAGAGAGGAACAAAATGAAAATTCTTGTTCAGCTAGAGAAAGTAAAACTGGGGAAGGCCTTTTACAGTGGAATGATCTGGAAATGACATATTATATATATATATATATTAGGGATGTGCACTGACCCCCCGGATCGGATCGGATAGCGGATCGGAATCGGACCTGGGGGGTCGGATCGGATCGGATCGGAGGCTGGTCGGATCGGATCGGACCAGATGTCCGATCCGGATCGGACGCCATTTTGAATGCTTTTTCCCATAGCCAAGTATTGTTTTACAAAAACGCCTATAACTTTTTCATTTTTAAAGATAGAAGGATGAAACTTGAGCACATTGTAGACTGGTTAGGGGTAGTTATCTGTGAGAAATTTCAGAAAGATTGGTGCATGCATTTTGTGGCAATTAATTTTTTAATAAATACCCAGGAATGCCTATAACTTTGTCATTTTTAAAGTTACACACATGAAACTTTGCCACATTGTAGGGGGTACCTTGGGACCTATGTGTGTGAAATTTCAGAAACGTAGGTGCTTGTCTTGTGTGGCAATTAATTTTTAGAAAAATGGGTAGTAGTGGGGTAAATACAGTTACGCCTCCCATTTTTTTATTTTTGAAGATACAAACAGGAAACTTGGGCACATTACAGGTACCACTTGCCTTGATATGTGTGTGAAATTTCAGAAACATTGGAGCTTTCCTTGTGTGGCAATTAATTTTTGAAACAATGAGGAAAGAAACACCTATAACTTTGTCATTTTTAAAGTTACACACATGAAACTTTGCCACATTGTAGGTGGTACCTTGGGACCCATGTGTGTGAAATTTCGGAAACGTAGGTGCTTGCCTTGTGTGGCAATTAATTTTTTAATAAATACCCAGGAATGCCTATAACTTTGTCATTTTTAAAGTTACACACATGAAACTTTGCCACATTGTAGGCGGTACCTTGGGACCTATGTGTGTGAAATTTCGGAAACGTAGGTGCTTGCCTTGTGTGGCAATTAATTTTAGAAAAATGGGTAGTGGTGGGGTAAATACAGTTACGCCTCCCACTTTTTTATTTTTGAAGATACAAACAGGAAACATGGGCACATTACAGGTACCACTTGGCTTGATATGTGTGTAAAATTTCAGACAGCTGGGTCCAGGCATGTGGTGGCAAGGTATTTTTGAAACAATGAGGAAAGAAACGCCTATAACTTTTTTATTTTAAAAGTTAGAAGTCTGAACATTGCTCACTTTGTAGATGGGTTAGGGGTAGATATGTGTCAGAAATTTCAGAATGATAGGTCCAGGCATTTGATGGCTATGGAATTTTTAAATTACATGTTTCAAAAAAATCTCTACAGAGGCCAGGTCTTCCCCTCCCGCTTCCCGCGAAGAAAAGGAAACACTCTCTCGTCTCGATCCCTTTGATCCTTGCTAGTAGTATCCATTACAGGGCTCGTGTTTCCTTTCCTACTTTCACTTTTCAAGCAGAACGGCTGAGCCTAGCTGAGTTTTGCAGCCATGCGTGCAAGGAAGGATCACTCTGGTCTCGATCCCTTTGATCCTTGGTAGTATCCATTACAGGGCTCGTGTCTGCTTTCACTTTGTACTCAAGCAGACACGAGCCCTGTAATGGATACTACCAAGGATCAAAGGGATCGAGACCAGAGTGATCCTTCCTTGCACGCATGGCTGCAAAACTCAGCTAGGCTCAGCCGTTCTGCTTGAAAAGTGAAAGTAGGAAAGGAAACACGAGCCCTGTAATGGATACTACTAGCAAGGATCAAAGGGATCGAGACGAGAGAGTGTTTCCTTTTCTTCGCGGGAAGCGGGAGGGGAAGACCTGGCCTCTGTAGAGATTTTTTTGAAACATGTAATTTAAAAATTCCATAGCCATCAAATGCCTGGACCTATAATTCTGAAATTTCTGACACATATCTACCCCTAACCCATCTACAAAGTGAGCAATGTTCAGACTTCTAACTTTTAAAATAAAAAAGTTATAGGCGTTTCTTTCCTCATTGTTTCAAAAATACCTTGCCACCACATGCCTGGACCCAGCTGTCTGAAATTTTACACACATATCAAGCCAAGTGGTACCTGTAATGTGCCCATGTTTCCTGTTTGTATCTTCAAAAATAAAAAAGTGGGAGGCGTAACTGTATTTACCCCACCACTACCCATTTTTCTAAAATTAATTGCCACACAAGGCAAGCACCTACGTTTCCGAAATTTCACACACATAGGTCCCAAGGTACCGCCTACAATGTGGCAAAGTTTCATGTGTGTAACTTTAAAAATGACAAAGTTATAGGCATTCCTGGGTATTTATTAAAAAATTAATTGCCACACAAGGCAAGCACCTACGTTTCCGAAATTTCACACACATGGGTCCCAAGATACCACCTACAATGTGGCAAAGTTTCATGTGTGTAACTTTAAAAATGACAAAGTTATAGGTGTTTCTTTCCTCATTGTTTCAAAAATTAATTGCCACACAAGGAAAGCTCCAATGTTTCTGAAATTTCACACACATATCAAGGCAAGTGGTACCTGTAATGTGCCCAAGTTTCCTGTTTGTATCTTCAAAAATAAAAAATGGGAGGCGTAACTGTATTTACCCCACTACTACCCATTTTTCTAAAAATTAATTGCCACACAAGACAAGCACCTACGTTTCTGAAATTTCACACACATAGGTCCCAAGGTACCCCCTACAATGTGGCAAAGTTTCATGTGTGTAACTTTAAAAATGACAAAGTTATAGGCATTCCTGGGTATTTATTAAAAAATTAATTGCCACAAAATGCATGCACCAATCTTTCTGAAATTTCTCACAGATAACTACCCCTAACCAGTCTACAATGTGCCCAAGTTTCATCCTTCTATCTTTAAAAATGAAAAAGTTATAGGCGTTTTTGTAAAACAATACTTGGCTATGGGAAAAAGCATTCAAAATGGCGTCCGATCCGGATCGGACCTCATCGGATCGGATTGGATCGGATCGGAGGTTGTCCGGATCGGATCGGATCGGATTTTCCCGATTTTGGGTCGGATCGGATTCGGATCGTGGATCGGATCCGATCCGATGCACACCCCTAATATATATATATATATATATCCTGATTGCCAGGACAGAAAGAACTTAAACAAATTAGGAGAGAAAAAGTCATGGCAAGAGGTCCAGCTGGGGTTGGGGGATGCTGAAAATGACCTCCTCTATAAGTGGAAGTGCCCCATTGAGCAAGATCAAAAGTGGGAAACATTCTCTAATGGAAAAGACCCTTACAATAATGAGGAGGGGAAAGCCCTGTTAGACTCTTTCAGTGCATTGTCAACAGAAGTTCAAAATGAAATCATTGCAAGATTAGAGCTTCTAAAGGAGCAATTGATAAGTAGGCAAGTAGACCTTGGGAAACAAATAAAAAACAAGAGTGTACAATTGGCAGCAGTAGACTGTGGTCAAAAACATAAGGAAAATAGGCCCCAGAGAGGGACAGAGATTGTTCAAGATCCTCTTAACGTGATGGGAAGTAATCAGAACTGCCTGGTTACAGCAGAGATAAATATTGAGTCAAGAAGCATGGGAAATGGTACAGCTCACACAACATCAAATGCAAATCCCCTGACCTCCAAATTCAAATCATGTGCCAACATGAGACATTCTGAGAACACAGAATTGGGTCACTTGGAGAATCCAGGAAGAAAAGATCCCCAATTAATAAATTTAAGGCACCCTGTGTTATCAAATGTTAGCAGGATATGTCCACAAATTGACATGATTGAAATTTTGGAGGAGGAGCTGTTAGGAACTCAGGGGAACTAGAGGACACCTTCAGATTACCTCCATTGACTGTATAAAGAGCAAGATGTAGAGGTGCTTGATCAACCATCAATTGCAATGACAACAGATTATTTAAAGAGGGCACGTGAAATCTATGAGATGGATGATAAGCCTGTTGCTATCATGTCATGGAATATAGCAGGATGGAAGACTAAAGTTCATGACAATGACATTATTTCATTTTTATCTAAATATCCAGTTCTAGCACTACAAGAAACATGGCGTTTAGCTAAAGATAAGCTAGTAGTTCCAGGTTTTCAAACATGGGTTAACCCTACATGGAAACTAAATGAGAAAGGCAGAGCCATAGGTAGTTTAGCCATCCTAGCTAAGGGTGCTTCTAAACAAGAGGTTCCAACTCCTTGACTGTGCGCTGAGGGGGAACCCTCTAAATGAGCTGTCAATATGACTTCGCACTGGACTCATCTTTGTTTACATGCCAAAGCTGCCAATGCAAAGGCATTTCGAAGCAAATGCCTTTGCTGCAACTTTAAAAAAGTCACCATTTAGTGGGACCTTTTTAAAGTTGGAGCGGGCAGCCCAGGGAAAAGGGGTGGAGCAGTGAGCTGTAAGCTCGCTGCACTGCCTCTGCTGTTCTCACCCCATTCTGTAATTTTTTTAAAAAAAAAAGAAGCAGTAGGGGAACCGATGCTCCCAGTCGCCCCTCCAGCTGGCGCCGTGCCAAACCATGAGCGGCAGCACAGCCGGAGCCAGGAAAAGCCCCTATTGCGCCTCTTACAAGAGGCGTTGATTCGCCCGCGTGCTGCTGGGAGCCACCAGGGCGCAGCACTCCCAACGTCGTCAAGATGAGCCCTAAGTAAGATCTGGGATGAGAGGGCAGCTTGGTTGATCTAGTACCCATGGATAAGAACTTACTTGCTGTAAAGTTTATGGCACAGGATTTGATGCTAATAGTGGTAAATGTTTATATATTGCCAATATCCTCCCAATACTATACACCTGATGTTTGGCTGCATTTAGAATACTTTTTAGAAGAGTTGCATATAAGGTTCCCTAGTGCCCTACTTATTGTTGGGTGACTTTAATGCTAGAATAGGAACATCATTGATAAAAGTGGTTGAGCAGTGTGGGATCTTGGATGATGATCCTTCTGATTTAAATTTCTGGAAATTTCGGGATAAGAAGATAAACAATGCAGGGGTATACCTATTTCAGTTATCATACAAGTTTGGACTGCAGATTGTAGGTAATAATGATCAAAATACCCCATATACTTTCACTTATTTCTCTCAACGGGCAGGCAGTGTCCTCGATTATGCCTGTGTCCCTTGAAGGAGTGCCCATTTATTTTCTGGCAGAACAGTAAACCCAAGGGAAGACAGTGATCACCAGCCCATAACATTGAAAATAGCTGTTAAATCTAATATGAGGAAAGCGTCCCTTACAGATTGCTGGTTAGCACAGAATCTGGAAATACAGGGAGAGAGGAGACTGAAATGGCAAAAAGTAAGAGTAAACAAACTCAGAGATTGTCAGAAGTCAGCTTTAGGCATATCTCTAGAAAATATAATTCTAGCTCCCGACTCCAATATAAAACTAGTATTGGAAGCATATCAGTATTTATGTGACAACATGAGGCCTCATTTAAAAACCGATATAAGTTCAAACCAGCTAAAGCCCATGAAATCATTATGGTTTGACAGAGAGTGCAGAATACTGAGAAAGAAGCTGAGGAGTCCGATGTGGAGAGTGCATGCTGTAGCAGACCAGGAACCACAATACATAATGTTAAAACTTAGGCGCGACTATAAAAAAAATTATTTCAGCTAAAAAATCACAGTTCCAGAAATATATTTGGGCCGAGCTTGAATCGGATGCAACGTGGTCAAACTTGGTCTTCTTTTGGCACTTAGTTGGAGGCAGACTAAAAGAAGTAAAATATACTTTTGATATCCCTATACCAGCTGTAAAGTGGGAAAATTTCTACCTTGAGTTATTCAAAAAGGGAAAAAAACCAAGGACAGTAAGTAAATTGCCTCAGGCACAGTACACAAATCTTTTACCTTTATGGCCTCCTGTATCTGCTCTTGAGATCAAACTGCTTATTCGGACATTGAAGAACAATAAGTCACCAGGTGAGGATTTTTTACCTCCTGAATTATTCAAGAATGACATGGATTGGTGGGCTTCACTACTGGCTGGACTTCTTCTTCTTCTTCTTCTTCTTCTTCTTCTTCTTCTTCTTCATTAGATTTATATACACCCCATAGCAAAAGCTCTCTGGGCAGTTTACAAAAATTAAAAGATTGAACATTAAAAAGTCAATATACAAAATTTAAAACCATAAACCATAAAACAGCTGATATTTAAAACATGTTAAACTTTTAAATCTGGCCAAAAAGTCAGTAAAACCTCAACTTAAGCTATTAAAATTTACTAATATAAATAGCGCAGGTTGTATTCCATAGGGCTGTAATCTTAGTATAATTATTCCCATATTTAAGAAAGGCAACCACCATGCTCCTAGTAATTATAAACCAATCAGTCTGATCAATATCCCAGCAAAAAATTATGCTAAGCACCTTTTACAAAAACTAGAGGACTGGGCTGAAGAAAATGCATTGTGAGGCAAAGGATGAGAAATGACGAGACGACACACAGAAAATGGGATTAAACATGGGCCACTTTTATTTAGCTCAGCAGAGAAAATTGTGGGGGGGGAGAGAAAGCCTAAGCGGGCATTTTGGTATGGCCAAGTTTGGCCATGGCTAGGATTGGGCGAGTCATTCACAGCCCGGGTAGTGGCACCTGCTATATCGCCACCCCCGAGCTTCCCCATCCTGGGGTTGAGAGGGCTTCCAGTGTTGTCTCCCCCTGGGCCGCACGGCTCTGAGTAGATGAGGAGGGTTGACCTCAAAGGTAAGCCCTATCCCCCAACAGAGGCCGCAGGGCTCTCAGTGGTTGGCCTCAGGCGTTACCCATCACCCCAACAGTGCCAGTGAAAGCTCACCATTAAAAAAGTTATAAAATGCCCGCACCTACTGCTATTAAAATGACCATATTGAAAACCAATCAGCCTATTTATGCACCCTGACTGTTTTACAGTATGGAGTAGGCGAAAAAACTCCCAACCAAATTAGATTGAGAGCAAAAACAACCTCCTACTCAGCCTCAAAAAGACAACCAGTGAAAACTCATACTGTCCAAAGGGAGGGAGCCGCGCAGCGAAAAGGAGAAGCTGGAAGGAGTGTGTGTGCCTTATAAGGCTTCCTCCCCCTCCCAGCTCCAGTGGCACCACGTGGGGGCTAGCCAATGGGCAGCCTCCACGCCTCATCTCTCCTCTCACCCACAATTCCCCCCCTCCATGCAAGCAGGGTGGGGTAGGAGGCACATTTTTGCAGAAGAGCAGTGCAGATTTAGGAAAGGACGATCTACTCTGGATAACTATTTTAATTTACGTCATCTTATAACTAAGTATTCCACTAAAGGCAAACAGCTTTTTGCTGCTTTTATAGACCTAAGTGTGGCTTTTGATTCTATAAACAGGTGCCATCTCTGGGAAAAGTTGGCAAACACAAATATAGACCTAAGGCTTTTATTATTAATAAAATCACTTTATTCAGAAACCTATCTGAAGGTGAGAACAGGTTCAAATTTTGCCTTCACTTATATTCCAACACACAAAGTGTTCGCCAAGGATGTATCCTAGCACCATTTCTTTTTAATTTTTATATTAACGACATGGTGGTATTTGTACATTATCAGTTATCATATGCCCAAAATTTCAAACAGAGCAGTAAATATCTTGCTGTATGCTGATGACATGATTTTACTCTCAAATCCCAAGTGGGCTTGAGAAGATTCCTGAGACAGCTTAGTGTGTATTGCAAAGAAAATGACCTACTTATTAACAGTGACAAATCCAAAGTAGTAGTATTTGGTAAAAAGAGAAAGTTTCATAGATGGTCAATTAATTCCAAGGTGTTAGAGCAGGTAAAACATTACTGTTACTTTGGTCTTAACTTCTCTGCATCAGGATCCTGGGCTTCACAAATAAAGAAAAATGAACTAAAAACAGTTGCTTGTTTACAATCCTTAAATAGACTGTTAAAGTACAGTTACCCAGGCACGTTCTACCCAATCATAAAACTTTACAAAGCAAAAGTAATACCTATGCTAATTTATGGAGCAGAAACTTGAGGCTTTGCAAATGGTACAAAAATTGCATGTGTTCAAAGTCGCTTTTTGCGTCTGATTCTGGGAGTCTCTAAGAGCCGATCTACACACTAGCTTTGTAACATTTTATAAGAGTTACAAAAACTCTTTGGGCCACATGACGCACTCCCTTGAACGTTGTATACCTGAGGTTTTTTAAAACTCCAGCTATATACAACGGTTTTACTTTTAATAAATCATTTTAAGTAAAATAATATGTCCTTCCTTACCATTTGTGATTTGTGGGGGGAGTGCTTCGTTTACCAGCACCCAAATGCTTAGCCGTTGATTGGTGGGGAAGAAAGAGGGGCTAAGGAGGAAGTGGGCGAGTGAACTACAACACCCAGAATGCTTAGCCCTATACCCATTGAAAGCTAGGGAATGAAAGGGGAAGCAAGGAGGAAATGGGCGAGTGAACTACAGCACCCACAATGCCTTGCCCTAAATTCATTGTAAAAGTGAAACAGAAAGAAACGGAAAGAAGGGTGTGAGACCGCACACACCACTTTGAAGACTGAAGAATTTTTCTCCTGTAACGTGAGTACTCCTTAATGTGCCCTAAGACATTTTGGAACACACCTATTTGGAACTTTTTAAAATACCAGAGCAGAATTGGGTATGGAAAAGATTTCTGGATTGATATATATAAGGATGGTAAATTATTGGTGTAGAATAAATAACTTAACTGAAGAAAGGCTCCCAAAGATCTGTCTGGAGGAACAAAAGTCAATTGTGCAAGGGAACTTTTGGCTGCAGAAACTGTTTAAACTCCTTCCAAACTTTGGATTTTCTGACCAGGCATTCAATCCAACACTGACAGCTAGCAGAAATATTTTCAAAATATTATTGTTTGATGTAGGAGCTCAAACCGATATTACTGCATTCACATCCTCAAAAACAGCAAAATGATTAGCTAGCACAAAATATCTGCACCAATTTGAGAAATACTTATCAGTACCCATGAAAATGGAACTTCGGAAAGCTCTTACACATTTAAGATTTGAATAAATGGATACCATGATAAAATGGGGGAGATTTCATGCATACCAACAGAAGATAGGTTGTGTGTTTGTGGAGATCCAGTTCTAGAGGACTTGGTGCATTATGTATTTGACTGTCCATTATATACAGATATAAGAAACAGTTATTTAAAGCCTTTTTTAAAGAAAGTGAAATATAGGGACGTTAAGGAGAAATTGACATATTTATTATATTCAACTAACCCATACGTGATACAGAGGGTTGTACTATTTGCAGTGAAAGCTACTAGATGTAGAGCAAAGTTCTTAGAAACTATCGATGTAAAGTGCTATAAAGATTCAGAGATACGAATGCAATGTGATTGATAGGTTATTAAAGGTTTCTGTAAGTTTACTGTTTACCCACCTTACTATCAATTCAGTTAAGGATGTCATGTATTTTACAGCTCTGTTGTTTTAACCTTATATATAACTTTTGAGATAATAGTATTGTATAATAGTATTCTAAAATTTTAAGTTTGTATGTGTTGCAATGATCTATAGATTGAGCAATACACGTTTTTGAAAGCTTAAAGAAAAGGCAAGCAATGTGGAACAGAGGTGTATAAAATTATGCATGGCATGTAGAAAGTTAGGGATGCTGGAGAAATTTGGGATGGACTAAAATAAGTTCAGATTTCTAAGAATCTGACCTAGAGAATCCACTATGGAGTCCATGGACTTCTGGATTATTATTATTTTTAACTTCCCCAAAATTTCCACAAATTCATTCACACAAAAATGTGCAAGTTTCTCTTGAGACATATACCATGCTGGAAAATATATGTGAGGAAAATCAAATAATGCTAAAAACAAAAAGTCATAATACTAGATGATGGGGTCCTTCTCATCCTACTAGATGACAGGTTCTGCGGCCCCAGTGAGGGAATGCGGGTTACCTGTGAGGCCAACTCGCCTCACTCACCCAGTGTTTTGAGATCCAGGAGGGGGTGACATGGGAAGGCCTCCTTCCCAAAAAGGGCAGTCCTGGTGATGGCAATCTGACAGATGCCACCCGACAGGGATGGAATGTTTTTGCCCGATATAGCCTAGCTAGTTGCTGGCTGAGTTTAGTTGCCTGCCCAGTTATGGCCTAATTTTATACCATACTCACATGTCTCATCTCTTTATTTCCCCTTATCTACCTGCAAGTAGTGATTGGGCATGAACCTGGACAGCTTTAAAGGGGAATTAGACAAATTCATGGGCTCAGTGGCTACTAGTCAAATACCAGGCTATATATTACCTCTTGTATAAGAGGCAGTATTCCTCTGAATACTATTTGGTGGCAAACACAAGTGGGAGGGTACTATTGCACACTGTTTGTAGGTTTCCCATACTCATCTGGTTGGTCACTGTGGGAACAGAAGGTTGGATTACATAGGGCTTTGATTTGATCTTGTACAGCTCTTCTTATGTTCTTATGATATTACCAAATATTTTTAATGGCATTAACTAAACTTTACAAACTTAATTCCCTCATGTATCTAAGGCTTAAACTGACACCTCATACTTTTTAATGAATCTTAGCAAATATTGCACCATTATTTTGCTTTTCTATCAACCTGTGTTTATGGCTTGGCCTGAATGGAAAGTGAATCTATCACAGGATATGTTTATTTTCAGTATTTCCAGGCTAGCCAATTATGACCACAGGAAAAAACCTAAAAATAAATATACATACTTATATGATCTGCTCCTGGGATATGTTCCCTGATTGAGTTTTATGTCATTTTCTTTTCAAAGTAATAGGAATGCTGTGTTCTGGAATATCAATGTCACTGTATCAGTCATTGAGCTTCATAATTCTTTGACTCACAAATTGGGTTGGATGGATCAATCTATTTCCAATCCATGTCAGTTTCACAAGTATTCATGGCTAAGTCTGTTCCATCTCATTTTTGCATTAATCTGCAAATAGTTTTTTTAATTAATATGTAAATTAAATTCATATTTAAATATCTATGTTGGAATATGGTATATTTTTTTACCTAAGCACTACAACTCACAATTTGGAGAAGTACAAAATCCAAACTGCATTCCTATTTGTACATTAGTCCAGACAATATGGATCAGGTGAGTTTTCTTGAGCTTTTGATTAAAATAACATGTTTCCATTTCCAGTAAGTCCCAAACAATTCACCCCAAAGGTAGACAATGTTATTCTGAGAAATCCAGAATAAATGGCTTGGGGATGCTCACCAAAGTCAAGTACACTTTGAGAGAGAACTCTGCATATCACAGTCCACCCTCTTAATAGAGCAGTAACTTAGTCTCTGTTGTGTGACCTGAAGAACACAAAAATATCACAGCCAATTATTTAGTTGTCTATCTGCATCCCACCACCTGAGAACCCAACATATGATCTGCATGGAGGAAATGTGAGATAAAACTATAACAAAGGAACAGCCATTCCTGTAATTAATGGTACTTATTAAGGGCCGTACTGAATGATATGGTGAGTGATCCACGATCTAATATCTTGATGTGGGGGGCATGTGTGGTTCAGATCAGGTTCATAGCACCACTGAAAGCTGCTGTTTGTGACAATTTATCTAGTTTGGCTCTAGCTAAAAAGTCAGATAGATGAAACATCAGATTAAAGCATCATGCAAACTGAAAACGCTTTATGTTTATTATCCCGAATACAATTGAACAGATGTGCTTTTGCAGTTCCGCAAACATTAAGGGTATGTGCACTGCATTCATGCACCTCTTTCAGGAGTTCATACCAGAGCCTTAGAGGGATGGCTATAAGACTATTCATTAAACAAAAAACCTACGGTTTACAAAAACAATGTTAAGACTCCACAGTTTCCAACCAAGCACCAAAAAGCAGGGAAATTGGGAGTTAAGGCTCCCAAGCCTTAATGCCACATCCTCCCTAAGGAGGCAGAAAGTGCAAGTGAAAGTCTCATTCTCCCAAAGCAGATAAACCATGAGGACAGGATGGAGAATATGATATGCAGAGGTGACTGTGGGGTTGTGGAAAACTGATCACGAACAACTTAGGGCCACCTACTTCTCTTTTTTTGTTTAGAGCAGCCCTTCCCCAACCTGGTGCCCTCCAAAAGTGTTGGACTACAACTTCCATCATTGCAAGTCAGTATGTCCCATGGTCAGGAATGCTGGGACTTGTCATCTCAAACACCTGGAGGGCAACAAGATGGGGAATACTGTTCCATACCCTTACCAAATACAGGGTCTCAAACACATCTCTCAAACACATAGCAGCACGCTTGATAACAAAAGGGGAACTATTCATTACAGATCTAGAACCAGAGCATGTGCCAGGCACCTCCAACTTTTGATCAATATCCTGCCCTTCAACGAACCAATGTTTTTTTCTTAAAAATATATTTAAACAAAATATACTGTTCATTCCCCACAATCCCTCCACAATACATCATCTCATCAAAGCGACAGAGGAGCAGAAGAGGTTTAGTTTGGCTGTCTTGAACACCTTTCAGATGAGATTAGTTTGCAATCCTATACCTCTTGGGAGTAAGCCCTAGTGAATTCAGTGGCACTGGCTTCTGACAAGACAAGTATAGGAGTCAACCTTCTCCAGCTTGGTGCTCTCCAGATGTGTTGCACTTTAACCCTCATGTTATGTGTTATGGGGAAGACAAAAATCATTTCATACTTAATTTTAAAATAATACTGATGCATGAAAGTATTAGGTGGTAGCTCTGCCTTTGATCTTACACTGCTGAACAAGTAAGAGAAATCCTTTATCTGATATTCAAGAAACAGACATCCTATGCCATGTGTTGAAAACTAATGTTGACGTCTGAAGGGCTATCCAGATTACCGTATGTATTCAAGATCCATTCATTGTTGTTTCATTTGGTTTATACAGTTTATTATTTTAAATGATGCAGCTCTTTTGTAGTTCCTTGATTGATTACAATGCTGGAAAACATCATACTTTAGTACAGATGTGGGCAGAAAATAGATCTATCCTGATGTTTTGGACATCAACTCGCGGCATTCCTGACAACTGCCCATGCTGATAGGGGCTTTTACAAGTTGAATTCTAAAACATCTGGAGATCTACATTCTGCCTTCCCTTCTTCTTGAACAACATTCCCCAACCTGGTGCCTGTCAGATGTGTTGGGTTGCAACTCTCAACATAAGGAGATGCTCTAAGAAATGAGAAGTAGCTGGTCCTAAGTTGTTCATCATCATTTCCCACAACCCCACAGTCACCTCTGCAAATCAAATTGCATATCTAGATTTCCGAGATGACAAATCCCAGCATTCCTGACCATGGGACATACTGACTTGCAATGATGGGAGTTGTAGTCCAACACCTTTGGAGGGCACCAGGTTGGGGAAGGGCTGCTCTAAACAAAAAAAGAGAAGTAGGTGGCCCTAAGTTGTTCGTGATCAGTTTTCCACAACCCCACAGTCACCTCTGCATATCATATTCTCCATCCTGTCCTCATGGTTTATCTGCTTTGGGAGAATGAGAATTTCACTTGCACTTTCTGCCTCCTTAGGGAGGATGTGGCATTAAGGCTTGTGAGCCTTAACTCCCAATTTCCCTGCTTTTTGGTGCTTGGTTAGAAACTACGGTTTACAAAAACTTAACATTGTTTTTGTAAACCGTAGGTTTTTTGTTTAATGAATTTCATGGCTTTGTGTAACAGATGACTGGATATTATACAGTTGACAAGCAGCCAGCATCAGCTAGGATGTGACACCATTTTGACATCCAATATAAAATCAAAGCTAGTGATATGTGTTGCACCCACTTTTCAAAATAATAAATGAACCCCAGAAGTTATGCTCTCTCACTTGAAATCTGAGGGGTCTCATTTGAATTTTTCAATAGCCAATGTCCAGAAATAAAAGCTTTCTATGACTGACTCATGAAAAGAAGCATTTCATGTTTTATGTCTGTATTTGGAGAGAACCTGAAAAAAATTCTACTGGACTAAAAACTCCCCAATTTATTCTGGAAGCACACAAGATGATACAGAAAAATATCCTAAATTAGAATAAGTTACAGTTTACTATATTAATTATTTTAGCTGATTTTATGCTACATGCTTTTTCTTCCTGTTTGCACCTTAAAGTAGCAGATTGTGATCATGTTTGTGGTCAAGTTTCAAGCCTGCATGGGCTGCATTTCCATCCATAGATATTTACTTAAAAGACCCATTGAATTTCCTTGGTTCTTTAAAAGCAACGTATTTGCTTTTAGATTTGCCACTCTCAGCACTCTGCGCATGCTATGTATGCCTGCTCTGTCTACCCTATTGTTCCCTGCAAGGCCCAGCCAGGGGAGGTCAGTAAATTAAACCAAGGAATGAAGGATGGGATTCCATCAAGTTCAGCTGAGAGCATTTCCTGTAGGACATGGACCTAACAGGAACAGTGAGGTCAGGTTTCTGGCAGACCCATTTAAGCAACTTTATGGCCTGACAGTTTTCTGTTCGGTAGCCTGCTGAAGCCTCATAAAGCAATGGGCATATGAACACAGTTATTATGGTCTGCCACTTTGTCTTTAGCAGTCTGAGGTCCAGATCTCTTCAGAAGGGAGAATAGTGTCATGTTATAGAGTGACCACATGGAAAGGAGGACAAGCCATCCAAAATGGTGGCCAGCACAACATCTTGTGATACTAAATTCTATAGTTAACCAGAACTGTACACAGTATTCTAAGTGTGGTCACACCATAGATTTGTATAAAGGCAGTATGAGACTGGCAGTTTTATTCTCAATTACTTTTCTTATAATGCCTAACATGGAGTTTGCTGTCTTTACAGCTGCCACACACTGGGTTGATGTTTTCACTAAGCTGTCAACCACATTCCTAAGTTTTTTTTTCTTGTTTAGTCACTGCAGGCTCAGATCCCATCAGTGTATATGTGATGTTGGGATGCTTTGCTCCAGTGTGCATGCTTACGTAGAACTGTTGTTTACAAATGCTTACATAGAACTGTTGTTGCCATTTTGATGCCCATTTTCAAACTATGGAGAGATTCTTTTGGAGCTCTTGGTAATCTCACTTCATTTAAAAAACCCTAAATATTTTGAGGTCAGCAGCAAATTTGGCCATCTCACTGTTCACTCCTATTTGCATGTTGTGAAGGAAGTGGATAGGGAGGCAGTTTCTCCCTTTCTCATAATATTAGAATGAGGGTGGAAGTGAGCAGTGACGTAGCCACGTTTGGTGATGATACAAATTATTTAGTCTTGCTAAAACAATGGAGGATTGTGAGGAGCTCTATAAAGATCTCTGCATACTGAGAGAATGGCCATGAAAAGGGCTGTTCAATGTAAGCAAGTGTAAAGTGATGCACATTGGGGGATCACAATTTCACATATACACTAACAGGATCTGAGCTAATTAGCGGTGACTGACCAAGAAAGAGTTTGGAGCAGGGGAGGTGGACAGCTTGATGAAAATGTTGATCCGGCCGCTGTGAAAAAAGCAACCTCCGTGTAAGGCATAATTAGGAAAAGAATCCTAATTCTTGAAGACTAATATGAAAAATAGTAGGTTCTCTGATTTGCACTTGATGTATGTGGATTCTTTAATCTTACTATAGTAAAAATAAAATATTTTAGTTTTAGATTCATGATTGTATTAGCAGTAAGTTAGTTGGGAAACAAATGTATTAGGAAGTGCAAAAAGTGAGTGTATTGCATCATTTGTGACAGCTCTATTCATACATAGTTTATGGTATGTAGTAAGTAAAGAACAAACCTAAGGATGCCTTCTGTGTGTATATATGAAAGAGGCAGGCACACAGACATAGATAGTGGGCCAGGCCTAAATTTCCAGCCTAATCTATTTTACAGGGTTGTTGTGATGGTAAAAGTAGCACATGCCATACACCCAAACATTACCAAACATTTGTTTTACATTTCTGTGAAAGTGAGCAGCAGAAGAAACTCACTAGATGGTTTTGAGCCAGTCATAGACTCTTAGCCTAATCTACCTCATGGGTTTTTGTGGGGGGAGATATGGCACTTGAAAGAATGATCAGTCTAGGGCTTTCCCCTTCCTCCTTACTAGAGAAGCTTCTTTGCAACTGATCAATTAAATGGAGTCTGAACATCCTCTTATATCACTACATCTGACCCAGTACCAAGAATAGCCATATGGGTGTTTAGAAATATTGCTCAATTTAATTTAATCTATCCAAGTTTGGATTTTTATTTTTATTTTTTTGCTCTAAAATAGCCTGTGGTCAATGAATCCTATATTAAGCCTGTCAAAGATGTTGGTACTGGAGATAACAATACACAATAGTTTTGTTCAACCTGATCAAAAAATATTAGAAAAGCTAAGAGAATTCAGAATTTCACTGACTCTTCTACCCTACAGGGTTGTTGTGCTGATAAAATGGAGGAGGATTATGTAAGCCACCTTAGGTTCCTTGCAAGAGGAAAAAAAGGCAGGATATAAATGTAACATTAATAAACGTATTACTACTTCTACTAATTATTATTATTATTAATTATAATAACAATGAAGGAATAAAAAATCTTTAAAAATCAAATACATGGATTTTTTTTAAAAAAAAGAAAAAGAGGGGGGAGCTTAACCTCTTCTCTTACAAAAAGCCTTGGTCCCTAAATACACAGAGCTCTCAAAGAGAAGTACAGCCAAATCCAAACACCCCTTCAAGCTAGTGGAATGGGAATGAGACTCATTGCACTCAGTGGAACTAACTTCTGAGTAGACATGCCTTGGATTGAATTGATATGAAAATTAATTATCAGCAGTCATAATCAAATGAACATACACACATGCAAAGCATGCAAGCAAGTTGTTAATTGTAGAGTTATAGTGCTGTAAAGGAGAGGGAATTCTCATTCACATCTCTCCCTCTCCGCCTTCTAAGGTTCCAGACTGTTTTTTAAAAATAAAAGCTACAATCTTCTTCACACTTACCTGGGAGTAAGACCATTGCATTCAGTCAATGGAACTTACTTCTGAGAAGAGACTACAGCACTGTCTTTGCTAGAGGAAGGAGCCATTGTACCTGATGCAGGAGGGAGGGGGAGACTCTACTGAGCATGTGCCATAATCAAAATGGCCACCGGATTTCTTAAAGAGGCACAGCTTTAATTTAATAAAATCCACTTAAGTGAATTTTTAAAAAAGAAAAGCAGTGCCACCTACACTACAACGGGAGGAAGTAGACCGTGCCATTGGATTAATGAAAAAGGCTCCCTGAAGGTAAGGACAGCTGCACAAAAATGGTCGCAAGCCCTGAGTTCAATTTTCAGTTTTGGATTCAGGGGATTCTTTAATCTTTTTACTTTAAACTGCTCTCCTTCCCTCAGTCTTTCACCAATCTTCTTGAAATTTTCAGGTAATGTAAAACAAACATTTCTTTCTGGCACCTGTAAATTTCAGAGAGATTGGTGAAACATTTTCGATTTTATGGCCGTTACAATGACCCCTCCCCAATTATCACTTTAACATGGTGGAACGTGTTTTTTTTACTGACCTCCTTTAATACTCCTAGCACATGGTGTTCTTATGTACCTGACAGGAGGGAGCTGTAGCAAGGCTTTCCCTCCTGATCTCAAGGAGACAGAGGGAATATATGAAAAGAGTTTTTCATGAGAAATAGTTATTTCTGTTATTTCCCTTTGATGAAAAACTGTAAATATGTAAATCTTTTTAACATGTCTAAAAGCTTTGGTCAATTTCACTCTTCTAAATTTTATTATGGCAAAGCAAATCCACAAAACATTCCAGCGATGCTTTTGCAACTACTTGGCTACGTCGGTATGACGTAGTCCTTCAAATGTTAGTTTCAGCACATCAGGATCTATCTTCATTCACATTTTATCAAGTTTATAATACATGCTGTCCAGATGAAAGGTCAGCTATGCACACCCCATTGCTCAATGACATTTAATAGCACATCACACAATATGGGAAATCCTCTTTGCCTGTCTGTGTTAATTTAGTTTACAAATTCAGGCTAGTAAAGTTGACTGGAGCTGTTTAGAGGAACTCAAGCAAAAAAGAAAGTTTGACTAATAGAAACATTAGATAATTGAAATAAAACTAAAGAAACAAAACGATGTGGACAGTCCCTTTGGCTAAATGCCTTCTTTGGTGTTTAGTCAGGCATTCAGCCAAATCATTTTTCTGCAAGATTACATGTCTTGAATCATTCAGATTTATAGCTGAGAATATTTTAATGACGTTTGTTTGTAGGAGAGTTGTAAGGAGGAAAGAAAGGAAGGAGGAAGGAAGGAAGGAAGGAAGGAAGGAGGAAGGAGAAAGGAGAAAGAAGAAAGACAACAGAAAGAAAGTTTCTTAATATGTTTAAAGTTCATCAGTGCCTGAAATGTTGCTACATTATAATGAATAAGGTGTTTATAGGCAGACACATAGTCACATGCACCTGGAGAATTTTCAAAGGAAACAGTCAAGGGTGAGTTTAAGTATCCCTTGAAAAGGTGCATGTATGAACAGAGCAAGATAATGGACAATGCAATGCAGTATGTTTAACAGACCCTATATTAAGTGCCCTGAAAGCTCAGTATATACAGTCATATGAATGAAACTGCTTAAATATCGTTCTGCTGTCATGTGCTAACAAGAGAACATACTCTAAATTTAGCTAATTGGTATATATATACACACCCCAATCCCTAATGTTTGAATAATGAATAAATTCTCCTGAAGCCTTTTCTTTTTTGGGCCAAATTGGAAGTGATTTTATTCAAGTCCTTGGCCCTGGTGAGGACTTGGTTTGGGACTGTGACATGAGTGGCGAGTTTTGTTTTTGTTTTGTTTTGTTTTTGTTTTAAATATTCTTTGCTGCTGTCATGGCCCCTGTGTCAACTGCTTTCAAAGGGAAGAAAGCTCCCATTGTCACCAATAGGAGATTTCCTGCATTGCGGAGAGGTGATGTTGGGGGCTCCAATTTCAATTAGGCCTGTGGTGAGGGCAAAGAGTTAAAGCTGGCCCACACTGTGGTCTGATCCAATCTAACCCCCCACCCCCATGCACTGGCTATTTTTTAAAAAACACACGCATCCATATTGGCGTCTAAGACACAAATAATATCATGCCATTAACTACTGCTATTGTTAGATTTTAAAACCAGAAACCTGTAAATCTATCATCCCTATCAAGTGTGTATGTATAAATAAGTGAATGATCAAACAAAGTTAGTTTTAAGACTGTTTAGTTAACCCTTTCATCTTTCAACTTCTTGGATAACACAGCTTGGAATACTGGAGCCCTTGAGATAATCTCAAACCTTTCTCTGTTTGGTCATTCAGTTATTCATATGTAATTCAGTATCATTCTAGTATCCAGTGCCTACTTAGTTGCTATGTGGCATGCACGCACGCACACACACACACGCCTTGATGCAGCTTAGATATTGCATTCTAAATTGTTCCCTTAAAAACATGCACAAAGATGCTGAATAAATATATTTTGGCTCAGCATAATTCTTGTTTTTCCTGCGGCAATTCATTTTGTTCAACCGTCTTTGCAGTGTGACAGTAAAAATACAGAATATATTATAGGTCACAAAAATGCAAGCTCTATGGAACCAAGCATTATAAATGGAATAACACCATAAGAAAATTCTGTAACAAATTCACTGACCTAAACTTTATGACGTAATATTTATGGGGATGAAGACAGTGGTCACAATCTAGCTAAAAGTAATCATTTCTAGTGAGTAGTGACTATTGAAATCAATGGAACAAGTTAGTTATAAGTGGTTAACAAGCATCATTGCTTTCATTAGGCTTTGTGTCTAATTTGAACAGCATTGTCTTCTGAAGTTTGGATCCTTGTTCTTGAATCTGGTTGACCTCTCAGCTTAGTACGCTACACTTTACAAGGTAACATCTAATGGAGGGTGGAAGGAAAGAAAGAGAATATAAATTAACAGTAAGCATCTTTTCCGAAATATAGAGACCTTTCTAACGGAATCTGAGCTTTGACTGATTTTAGATAAAGAATTCCCTAGAAATCACTAGCCATTGTTAAAGCTTTCATTGCTGGGTCCCATCACAGTAAAGATGTTACTTTCTCAGAAAGTAAAGTTTGCAGGAAGATGGAAACACACACACACACACACACACACACCTGCTATTGTATCTTTGGCTCTATACCCATCACTGTGATTTAGAAATTTTGAAAGAAATCCGACTAGTGTAGATGGCTTTCGAACAGCATTCAGCCAGTTAATGAATTGATCAGAATGAGTTTAACAAACCTTTCAATTGCACAGAGCTGCTGATAACAATGAAACCTTTCCAGTTCGTCCCTGGGGTATGACAGACTCTTTGAGCAACAAAAATTAAAGTGCTTGAATACACTGCAGCTACAATAAACCGTATCAGCTAAAGCTGCATTTGGACTGAGTGTTGAAGTGAGCCAGATCAGAAGGTTGATGTTTATCTAAAACTAATGTAATGTATGAATTCTGCTTTTCAAATATATCAAATATCGAAGGCGTCGCCCTGAGATTTCGTGTACCTCAATGACAGTTACTTTAAATGAGACAACAACACACAAAGTAAAGTCACAAGGGGCATCAACACTCCCCCCCGATTGAGCAAAGATGTGTAGCTGTCCTATTTTTGTGAAGGGAACCTGTTCCCAATAACTAATTTTAAGAAGTGGAACTCCATGTTCTTTTTGTAATAGTTTAGTGTTTAAATATATTTTAGTCTATTATGTCTGTCTGTTTGCACTTCAAAAGGTCACACAGGATCTGCATTTCATGAATAAGGAAGTGAGATGCAAGCCGTGGAAAGCATGGTTATGATATGATTCCAGCAGCTTAATGGAGATTTGTATTCGAATCAAGCAAGTCTAATTTCTGCTTGTACCAATTGTAACAACAGTGATAAACAGGGTGAAGCTATGGCTTTCCATAGCTATGCTAGCCTTTGTGTTGCACTCCACCATTTGCTTACTCAACAAAATTGATGGGACTAGTTGAAGGCTATTTCACTTGATGATGACCTATCATTCTAAGCAAATCTTTCCATGTTATTGATAGAAGTGAATAATTTAGAATAAGGCTAGACTAACTAAGGGAGCAATCCTTTGCATGTTTAGACAGAAAAAAGTCCTAAAATTCTCATTGTGCCCTAGCCAGCAAGGTTGCCTTGGGAATGCTGGAAGTTGTGCCATTTTTTTTCTGTGTAAACATGCATCAGAGTTTAAACATGCATCAAGTAATTTAGAGTTTGAAGCAGAGTTTTGCCCAACATTTCTTCTGTATTTTTGTGATTATTCTCATTCAGTTCAATGGAAAAGAAATTATGTTAAAACACTGTTCAAATGAAAAGAAAATTTCAGTGTTGCAACAGGATCACCTTATCTTAGGCATGAGGTAGCCAAACAGTGTTGTAGGGATGTCCATCAGTGGGAAATCCAGTCCTTTTTTGGCTCGACAGAGTTCCGCACCATGTACAACTCAATTTGCATTTATAAGCCAAGCCATGGACTTTCCCCAAAACTCCTGAAAGTTTTTTTGCGGTTTTGAATGTATGTGCCTTATAATTTGCACAGATGTCTGAGCACTTCATGCCAATTTGGCTATAATTGCTCAGAAGTTTGAATGAATTGCTCAGAAATTTGTGTAACTTGAACAAATTGTGTTGCGAAGCGAAGTATGGAAAAGATGAGATGACACACAGTAAATGGGATTAAACATGGGCCACTTTTATTTAGCTCAGCAGAGAGAAAGTGGGGAGGAAATTCCTATGCGGGCATTTTGTTATGGCCAGCCGGCCATTACTAGGATCGGGCGAGGCATTCACAGCCCGGGTAGTGGCGCCTGCCATTTCGCCCCCCCCCGAGCTTCCCCATCCTGGGGTAGGGAGGCCTTCTGGATGGCTCCGAGTACGTGAGGAGGGTTGGCCTTAAAGGTAAGCCTTATCCCCCCAACTGATGCCGCAGGGCTCTCAGTGGTTGCGTTCACAGTGCCTGTGAATGCTCACCATTAAAAAAGCCTTAAAATGCCCACACCTTCCGCCATTAAAGTGATCAATTGAACCAATCAACCTAGTTATACACCTTGCCTGTTTTACAGTATGGAGTAGGCGAAAAAACTCACAACCAAGTTAGATTATGAGCAATAAATTCCTACTCGGCCTCCAAATGGACGACAAGCAAACCCACACTGTCCACAGGGAGGGTGAGAGGAAGCCACGCAGAGAAGAAGGTGAAGCTTGGAGGGGTTCCCACCTTAAAATAGGCTCATTCCCCTCCCAGCTCCGGTGGCACCATGTAGGAGGCCAGCCAATCGCAGGCCTCCACGCCTCATCTCCCTCCACACTCGCAACTTCCCTCCCCCCACCCATGCAAGCAGGGCGGGGTAGGAGGCATAAACCTGTGGAAAGAATATGCAAAATGCTCAGAAAATCCATAAACTGGCTTGACTCACTGCACACCAAGTGGGGCACTGCAGCAGTAACCAGAACCAAGTCCTGGGGGAGGAGGTGAACCTAGGAAAACCCATCTTACTCCACCCAAGATGGATTTCTCCAACATCCCTATGTGTGGGTGAGGGTCCTGTCTTTCATTGTACAGTCATTTCCTGCAGTCTAGAGCATCCCCACTTTAATTGAAGCTCAGGGGAAGACTTAATAAGTTAACTCCTCCAATGGGACTCTTTCTGATCTGGAAGTGTGAAAAACTGGGGCAGCTGCAGAGCAATGGAAAGAGAAAAAAAGGCAGCACTCTCTACCATCTCACACCAATAAGGTTAGGGATGTACAGATTGTGCAAAATCCATTCTGTCTGTGTTTTGTGGATTGTCAGGTGCCTTTCGTTCCATTGTCCGCCCATCAACAGAATTGGGTTTTTTTTAGTTTACAAATTTGCATGAATTTGCACTTGTGCAAATGTGCAAATCCCTCCAAATGTGCATTTTCCCGCTTTAGCCTAAGAGGACAATATACTTTTTTGGCAGGCTTTTTTTAAAATTTCTGCATATTTTTAATGACAAGTTTTGCACAAAATTCCCAAAGGTTAGGACAATGCTTTGCAAGTCAGTAAACTCCTCCCAACAGGGAAAAAGCTGGCCTGCTGTGGAATCTGCGGGTCGGATTCATAAAAATCCCAACTCATTTTGTTCTGATGCAGATTTTTCTGATGTCCCTAAATACGGTAAACTCAGAAATAGCAACCAAAGGAATTCTAAGTCACCCTGTGGATGATACAAATGGAAGCTTCTTTCACTAAGGGAAGAAAACTTTCAGGCAGACAGATTTTGACACAGGACTAGTCGGACGATGATGTAGACTCATTCTCTGATGCTGATGACAGAATTGGATTTTTTTGTGAGCTCCCAAAATAGCATACCTTCCCATGCACAGTTACTTAAGTAAGCACCAAAGTAAGACAGCAGCCTCAGACATCATGTAAAAGCTCAGTGTATTTGTGTTGCATATATACTGGGATTATGGCATTTGTGTGCTATGAAGTAGCAACTTCTTCTGGATTCATTAACTCTGGTGTGTGTGTGTGTGTGTGTGTTATGTATATGGAGTCTATTCTAGACCTTACATTTTTTCCACCTAGGAAAATTCCCCATCTCGGGATTGATGCTTTAAAAATACCTGTTGTAGATACTTCAGGAAGTAATTTCTCCATCTTCCTCAGCGTTTCCTATTTCTAAAATTGGACAAATACATTCTTTAAAATATTCTAAATCGGGGTGGGCAGAAAGCAGACCTCCAGATGTTTTGAACTTCAATTCCCAGAAACCTCTGCCAGCATGGCCAGTAGTCAGGAGTGCAGGAGTTAAAATTCAAAAGATCTGAAGATTTACTTTCTGTCCGCTTCTGTTTTAAATGATATACCTGTTTAACAACAGTAACGTACTGTATACCTGACTGTGGCTTAACTCATCTGTGACTTTGATCAATTGAAGTTATCTGCTCTGATGGCATATTATACATTCTGCTAACAACACAGCTGTGTAGTCTGAATCATGTGGATCCTGACATCTAGACATTCATGGAAGTGTTCTCTTTCCATTTGTAAAGCATTAGAAGATATGCGATTGCATTTCTGTGAAAATGGCCCCAAAGAAGGAAACTTCATTTCAAAACCCCTGGGCACAAATAAAATTAAACAAAAAAAATATTTCTTGTTTATATGTGTGAAAAGTAACTGACAGCTGTAACTGATGCATGACCCCATTTTAACATGGCAAGCAGGAAGGAAATCTGGTAGGTCCTGGATATAGTGTACCCCATAACCTTATACAGAATTTATACAGCATTGTTGTAGGATACACAGTGTCATGAACTTGCCCAACCCCCAGGCTTCTGCTCATGAATGTTTGCAAACTGACAAGACACTCAAGACGATGAGACTCCTTTTATTGTGAAATCACATGGAATTCGAGCATAACGGTTACATTTTTGCATACATCCACGTAAAACTGACAACAGCCAGCCAGCTTTAGACTCTAAGTCTTAACACGATCCAGAACAGCAATCTCTCAGGGGAAGAAATGTTGGGATAGACCAAGTTCTATCTGAGCTATTAGCAGACGTGAAACACGCTGACCCATAAGGAACAGGCCCACAGCCCCAGGGAAAGCTCCAGCACAAAGGTGCCTGAAGACCGGCAGAGACAGAATACGTCTTGCACAAACCAGACCCAGTCTGCCGGTAAGCACTGGGTTAATTAAAATAAGCAAGATGCCAGGGAATGCTCTTCGACCCAGGAAACCCTCCTGCCTGTAGCTAAGGCTCTGAGGGAGGCTCTCTCGTAGGCCACACACAACACACGATCCATAACAGCAACGGTCAACCTAGGAAACTTCCCTGTGCCTGTAACTTTGGCTCTATGCAGGGAATCTCTCTCGCAGGCCACAGAACACACGATTCAGAACAGCACAAGTCCAAATCTATGAAAAGCATCTGATCACTTTCCATGGCACTGTCCTTTGAAATTCCAAGTCCAAATAGCAATTGAGCATGTACAGAATGCATCCAACTTCTCCAGATAGAATCCAAAACACGAGGGTTTTCATGGCAAGCGTGGAACCGATGATCTCTAGCAAAAATCCTCCCCCTTTGCTCATTCCTCTTATAGCCTGGAGGCTGGCTATTCCAAGCCACTTGACAGACAGTTCCTCAGACCTCTAAACCAAACCTATGTGCCAACAGGGTGGCACAATTAAACCTCCTCTTGCTGACATCGCCATGTGAGAGATAGCTTGTAAGAGCTCCGCCTCCTTTCTCAGACATTCCTGGTTTCTATGGTGACTATCTACTTCAAGGCCTCAGCTAACAGCTTCTCATGAGAACAGAGACATAGACAGATAAGTACAAAGCAAGAGACTTTCTCACAAACAAAACTCCAATTCTTCACTTTCAATCCACAAGGCCCAGGGCCTTGTGAATTGTCTGTGATACACCTGACACACAGTTGTTTTACCTATGAACTGTGAATCTTACCACATTTTGTAGCACACCCAATTACAGCTCTTTAGAAGACTGAGAGAAAAGTTTCTTGATTAGATATGCTTAATTTTCCCTCACGTTATTACGAGTCCTGTTCATTGTTAAATTGGCATCTCCTTGTTTTACATCACATTGCATTAGGGATGCCTATGACTGAAATATGCAACATGGCAATATTCAACATCTCATGGTTAGGGATATAATGCAATGGTGAAACATTAAAAACAATCTATTTGATCTGGCGATGTATACTAGCTTTGAATTTGGATCATATCTACCCAAGCTCCAAAAATAACATGCAGTGAAGAACTGAGTGCTACCCAATCCCTCATGTTTTCTTTTGAAACAGTTCAGAAATGTGCTAATACTCAATCTGTTTGTTTTGTAACAGCATTGAAAAGTGGAATTTCTGGACCCCATTTCCTTCTGTAACCCCTACCTAAGACCCTGGCCAGTTGTCAAACACTATGCTAGGCAAGTTAAATTATTAATTATGTGCAGCAACTTTAATGTAATTCCATTATATTCATTAAACAAAAAACCTACGGTTTATAAAACAATGTTAAGGCTCTATGGTTTTCAACCAAGCACCAAAAAGCAGGGAAATCGGGAGTTAAGGCTCACAAGCCTTAATGCCAGATCATCCCTAAGGAGGCAGAAAGTGCAAGTGAAATTCTCATTCTCCCAAAGCACATAAACCATGAGGACAGGATGGAGAATATGATATGCAGAGGTGACTGTGGGGTTGTGGAAAACTCATGACGAACAACTTAGGGCCGCCTACTTCTCTTTTTTTGTTTAGAGCAGCTCTTCCCCAACCAGCTGCCCTCAAAAGGAATACAACTCCCATCGTTGCAAGTTAGTATGTCCCATGGTCAGCAATGCTGGGACTTGTAATCTCAAACAACTAGAGGACTGCGGGTTATGATATGCAATATGATAGGCAGAGGTGACTGTGGTGTTGTGGAAAACTGATGATGAACAACTTAAGACCACCTACTTCTCTTTTTTTAGGGCATCTCCTCATGTTGAGAGTTGCAGCCCAACACATGGGGATGCTGTTCTAGAACAAGGGCAGACAGAATGTAGTGTGATGCCTTATCCTAGCCCCTTGCCACTGCTGCCCCTGTCCCGCCTTTACTATTAGGCCCCACAGCTCTACAGCTCTACAGCCCAGCAACCTGGCCTCAGACAAGCACCTATGTTCCCGCTGCCACCAGTACCTTCTTCAGGTACACCTTAAATGACCACACCAGTTGGATGAAAATAACAAGTTTTATTAACACAAAGTATATTGCGTGTACAGTAAGCTTATTGGTTTCAAGTATAATGCTTCTATGTTTCAAAATGTTTCTTAAGCTAAACTGTTTCCTCTCAATATCAATCAATCAAAATACCTCACTAGATTCTCTCTCTCTCTCTCTCTCTCTCTCTCTCTCTCTCTCTCTCTCTCTCTCTCTCTCTGCTCAACCCACAATCAACCCCACTCCTCAATTCATCCCAAAACAACCCCGTCAGCTCTCCCTCTGTCTGACATATATATACTCCATTCGTTCTCCAGCTCCTCCCACTCTCACACACTCCACCAATCCAGGCACTCCAAACAACTAACCAATCAGCTGTCATGTACCACTCATTCCATACTCACCCAGACCTGCAACTCTAAATAATAACTTTTGTAACACATTCACATTTCTAACAGTAGAACATCACATTCCCCCCCCCCTAAATTGAAGCGGAGTATGCCTCTTTGGTCCTAAGTGGCATACGCAGCATCCAAAGTCTATGGGAATGCGTCTTTGAACATGTGCAAAATTCAATGTTCCAAAGTCTGTGCTCTGGGGCAAGCACAAAGTTCAAAATGCAATGGGTTATGTTCTTGGGCACTCACAAAGTCCTTGCCTCACCAGAACATTCTGGAAAGCTGTCCTTTCTTCTCACCCAGGCTTGTCGGTGTTGCTGATCTTGTCCCCACCGCACCTGGAAAGTCCATCCGCAGTTATGTGATCCTTGCCTCTCACATACTGGTACTTGAACTGGAACTCCTGTAGAATCCACGACCACCTCTGCAATATGGTGTTGTGGTTGCGCATAGTCTCCATCCAGATCAAAGCTCGGTGATCAGTCATCATGATGCACTTCTGCCCCCACATGTAGGGTCTTATTTGTTCAATGCTCACACAATCGCGAGGCACTCTGTGACGATACCCCACATTTCTATCCCCTTAGGTATGTCTGCTTTAGCATGTCTGGAGAGTGCGGAATGTTGGACTGAGTGGGTGTGGCTGATGATGCTGGGAAAGGGAGGGGGAGGAGTATATATATATAGTGTGAGGGAGTGTTTCAGTTTATCCTTATTGTCTTGGCTGGGTGGAGGGTAGTTGTGTGGAAGATAGCTGTATGTG
This sequence comes from Anniella stebbinsi, assembly GCA_029215795.1. Lineage (NCBI taxonomy): Eukaryota > Metazoa > Chordata > Lepidosauria > Squamata > Anniellidae > Anniella > Anniella stebbinsi. The sequence goes on from JARDYH010000002.1 coordinate 56,829,413, forward strand.
ATCTAGTCAGGAGTGTGTATGAGGATATTATTAGGATTTAGGATTATTAGTAAATTATTAGAAGTGTTAAGAATAGGCAGGTGTTAAATTGATTTGAAAGAACTGTTAACAACAATAAAAGTTTTCTTTTCTTTTTTGCTACCACAAACCACGTGTCACCTTGGCTTTGTAACCTGCTCTATAAGTATAATAAAGAAACACAAATCATTACCCTTTCAGCCAACACACTCACAGGAGAACCTTATTCAAAACCCTTAACACCCTTTTCCCCTCTTCTATAAGGGAAAAGTGGTGCGTCTTTTACCCTTCCCTCAGGCTTATTCAAGTGGTGGCGCTTGTCCTGAGAGGGGTGTGTTCATCTAGGCCTGGTGTTTGAGGCTGTGGCGGCACACACTCCTCCTGAACTGTTGAGTAGTTCTTTTCACGGAGAGACAGCTTCCTGCTTCGGAAGGTGATGGGGTGTTTGATTCCATCTCTCTCCTGCAGTAATGCTTCTCCCAGCCCAATCTCTGACACATCCGTAGCCACGATGAATGTCTGATCAAAATCAGGGGCTATTAGGATGGGGCTATTTCACAAAGCCTCTTTGAGTTGATCAAACGCTTTTTGACATGAGCTACTCCACTTCACAGCGTCTGGCTCATGCTTGCATGTCAATTCATGTAATGGTGCAACTATATCCCCACACCTCTCCAGAAATCTTCGATAATAACCAATTATCCCAAGGAAGGCTCTAACTTGCTTTTTAGTCTTAGGGACAGGCCAATTTTTGATTGCTTCCGCTTTGTCCCACAGTGGTGATATCTTCCCACTGCCTACCTTATAGCCTAGATAAGTGACTTCTGAAAGCCCAAATTGACATTTGCTAGCCTTGATGGTCAATCCTGCCTTTTCTATTGCACTGAGGACCCTGTCTAGGTGCTTCAAGTGCTGGGATATTGTTCTGTTGAAAATGGCCACATCATCAATGTAAACCATTTCAAAGGCTGACATGCCAGAGAGCACAGAGTTCATCAGCTGCTGTACTGTTAAGATATCTAAAGGGTGTTCAAGTCTCCTGGAGATCTTTAATCAGGCCTTCTGTGACATGCTAGGCCACTGGTCATGAGCAGTTAGCTTTTTCATAGCTTTTCTTTGGCCTAAGTGCTCAGAGCATGTATTGTCAGGTTTTCTTTTCACTATACTGTCTTTGTACTTTAGGGGGACTACTATCTGGGAGTTCTTAGGTACCCATCTGTTCTAAAGTATGATGTTTTCCAGCATTAAGATATGCAATCAATCAAGGAACTACAAAAGAGCTGCATCACTGCATCTGGAGAGCACCAGGCTGGAGAAGGTTGGTTTACACTTGAATCCTATACATGTTCTCTCAGAAGTCAGTGCCACTGAGTTCACTAGGGCTTACTCCCAAGTGGTATAGGATTGCATGCAAACTAATCTCATTTGAATGGAGTACAAGACAGCCAAACAAAGCCTTTTCTGCTCTGTCACTTTGATGAGATGATGTATTGTGGAGCGACTGTGGGCAGTTAACAGTATATTTTGTAGAAACACATTTAAAGAAAAAAAAACTTTGGTTCTTTGAAGGGCAGGATATTGACCAAAACTGAAAGTGCCTGTCACATGCTCTGGTTCTACATCTGTAATGAATAGTGCCCCTTTTGTTATCAAGCATAGTGCTATATGCGAGATCCGTGTGAGTGAAAAGTACTGGGCAGACCCAGTATTTGGTAAGGATATAGAACAGTGTTCTCCCCTCCTGCTGCCCTCCAGATGTTTGAGATTACCAGTCCCAGCATTCCTGACAGGAGTTGTAGTCCAACACCTTTGGAGGGCACCAGGTTGGGGAAGGGCTGCTCTAAACAAAAAAAGAGAAGTAGGTGGCCCTAAATTGTTCGTGATCAGTTTCCACAATCCCACAATCACCTCTGCATATCATATTCTCCATCCTGTCCTCATGGTTTATCTGCTTTGGGAGAATGAGAATTTCACTTGTACTTTCTGCCTCCTTAGGAACAATCTGGTGTTAAGGCTTGTGAGCCTTAATTCCCAATTTCCCTGCTTTTTGGTGCTTGGTTGAAAACTGTAGAGCCTTAACATTGTTTTGTAAACCATAGTTTTTTTGTTTAATGAATTTCATGGCTTTGTGTAATGGATGACTGGATATTATACAGTTTACAGCCAAGCCAACATCAGCGAGGATGGTATACGATGTTGACATCCAATATAAAATAAAAGTTAGTGATTTTAGCCTCCTCCCAGATGTGCTTGCCTGGACCCTAAGATCATCCATGAGACCCTGCCAAAGGAGTTGAGGCAGGTCAGTACTAGGAGGAGGGCCTTCCCTGTTGTGGCACCCCGACTGTGGAATGAGCTCCCTAGAGAGATTCACCAGGCACCTACATTAGACTCTTTTAGATGCCAGGTGAAGACCTTTTTATTTTTTCAGTATTTTAATAGCTTATCAGCTTAATTTTTAACTTTGCTATTTTAAATATGTATTTTAAAACTGTATAGATTTTGCATTGCTGCTCAGTTTTACCCTGGTTGTGCTTTTATACTGTATGTTATATTATGTTTTTATACTGTTGTTTGTTTCATATTTTAAATGGTTTTCATGGTTTTGAGTATTGGGTGGTATAGAAATGCAATAAATAAATAATAAATAAATAAATAATTTTTCTGTGCACTTGAAGGAGCCATTTCTGATGCTAAATTTACAGGTTCCAGAAGGTCCAAAAAAAGGCTCCAAAATTTGCAGATGGAAATAGATGTATAAAATCTTCTTTTGGCTCTGAAGATACTTTATTTACAAGTTTATAAGCCTATCAGAAATTTATGTACTGGGTTTTGTGATAACAAAATGTTTCATGATTCTGGACATTTATAAAGTAGTATTAAATTTCCTGAAATAACAACCCGCATTTCTATTAAAATACATGCATCATAATATTTCTTCATTGGAATAAATGTTCTTGTTAAGAATGTGTGTTAAAATGCTTCCATGTGAATTGTTACCCTTCTAAATGATGTATGTGAGCCAAAACGTACATTCCTTTAAGAAGTATCTAGCAGCTATCGCATTTTCTAATTTTTATGCTTGGGGCTGTCTATAAACTCTGGAAGCCCCCGGGGTGGCTCCCAATCTGAGCTACCTTGGTTAAAAAACACAGCCACCAATTTGGAGCCACCCAGGGGCAAAGAGCCAAAGATTCACTGCAGTAAAGTCGGGGACTTACCCCAACTTTTCCACCATCTGTCTTCACTCTGGCACTGCTCTGGGGGTGTTCCTGAGTGGAAGTCAATCTCCCACTGGTCACTGGAAACTATGTGAGGGGGAGGGGGCAAGCCCGGTGAGCCCAATGGCCACTGGAAAGCCCAAGCTGCCTCCCCCAGTAGGGATTATTCGCCAGTACACCGCAGCAGGGATACCACAGGGTTTGGCAGCAGAGCGGTGCCAACTTGGCACCATGAAAACAGCCCCCTAGCGTATGAGCGGGAGGCTGATCCAAATTTGTACTTTACTATGTCAGTTAACTCTCCCATACACACAACACACACACACACACACACAGAGTACAGGCATAATCTAGATCAGAGGGCATGCCTGCAATTTCTATTGCAAAATAGTGCAATAGAATGTATAGTAGTTATTGGGTGGTATAGAACCGTAATGAATAAATAAGTAATAGTGATCCATAAAGAAAATGAATTGCTCGTTTGCAATAGAAATTGCAAGTGTGTCACCCCACCCTCCAATGCTGATTTGGCCTTTACTCAGGGCAGGAAGGTTTAAAGCTCTTTTGCTCATTCTGCCGTATGAGGAAATATTAATCCAGTGTACGATATTTTTGTTTCAGGCTGATCAAACTAACCCAAAAACCCTGTGTGGGAGATGTAGGGGTGAAGTAAGCAGGGATTCTTTACCTGTGACTATCCTGCACTGAGCTGCTGGTTGGACTAGATAAACTTCAAGGTCTCTTCCAACTCTGTCCTTCAATGTGGTTAGCATTGGTTGCAAGCTGGGTACTTGTAATGTGGAATGATAGATTATGATGCATCATAGCTTCAGTTGCACAGATTCCATGTGTCTTTTCCAGTGAACAGACTGATCTGGAACTTAGGACCACCATTCTGCTACTGACAGATAGGCATCCCTAAGGTGGTGGTGAAAGTGGAACTAGCCACAGCACAGGATACCATGCCATATCCATATTGCCTAAATAATACAGCTGTTAGAGGTGTGGCCATTAACAGCTGTAATTTCCTGGGCTTTTGGGAATTTCTGTGAGCAGCAAAATCCTTTAACAAAACATGTTAAACCTCATTGTTAAATGAATATACAGTAAATGTCTGTACTTGATTGGAATATGATCAGAAGTTTGAAGGGCTTCCACAAAGGAAAGAAACAGAAAGCATGGTGCCATGACTAAGTCTCATTGATTTTAATTGTTCTGCTATAAGCATGAGTAAGTATGGATCCACCTCAAGTATGGTTCTAATGAGCACTTGTATTCATCTGTATAAAAAAGCAAGCAAACAGAAAAATATGACTTTCTGAAATAGGCATTGATCTTATAATGCTGGGGGGATGTGCATAGCCTACACCTTTTCTATCGCTTATAAAACTGACACATAAGCTCAAAAAGGTTAATGATCTGAGTCATTTCAGAATAAGCCCCATTGCGGAATCGGAGCGCAGTAAATAACGAGATGACACAATAACTTGGGTTTTAAAATGGGCCACACTTTATTGATGAATTCACAGAAGGGGAAAACTAGCAGGCATCCTCAATACTTGATGGCCAACGCCATCCTAAGGATAGGGCGAGTCAAATCCAGGCCAGTGGATGGCGTGCAGCTTACACCACCCCCTGGCCCCCCCCTTTTGAGTAGGGAGGCTTTCCATGTCACCCCAGCACGTGCCTCATGACTCCGAGTGGGTGAGGAAGGTCTGCCCCAAAGGTAACCCTTATCTCATCACCTGGGCCTCAAGACACACAGGTGATGAGCCTCCGGCATTACCAGTCACCGTTAGGTGCCTGTGAATGCTCACCTATCCCTTCCCAGGTGAAGATGCCCGCGCCTAACCGCCACAGGGTGCGACAAGCCTTATGCTTTGTCGCCAACCCCCCATCTGCGCAGGATCACCTCCCGCAGACCCCTCTGCAAATCCATCAAAAATATATCATTCCCGAGGTCCGATAAGTGGACCCCGTCAGGCCTATAAAGCTCCCTCCGCGCTGGGTATATCACGGGATGATTAACAGACCAATCACCCCCCTCCCGCAGGCTGCAAAAAATCTCGCCATTTGCCTTCCTACCAGCCCGATTCAAGGCCCTGGGATCACACGGTGCCCTCCACTGGCAACGAGGCACAATCGAGGACCAAACAATTACTATCCCAGGCCACCAATTGCGAATAATTTGAAAATTGGAGATCGCCTGCAGCACCAAGGCCTTGCCCTTCAACATCCCCAAATCGTTATCTCCCAAATGGAGTAACAACACCTGCGGTGGGGGTTGGGCTACACGCCACTGCTTTAACATCGGGATGAGCTGGTCCCACCTCATCCCACGCCTGCCGGCCCACTGTATGTTGGCCACGCCGCTCCATCCCAACTGTGTGCCAACTGTGGTACAGGCGGCCCTCCGTCCGGCCCAGAACACGTAGCTGTGTCCACAGATGAGAACCCGAACTGGGGCTTCCGCCGGCCGGCCATCTAAAAACAAACACATCATGGTCAGCCACCCGTCTCTTCCCCCCCCAAGGGAGAATGCATCAGTTCCCCCCCGTAGGGAGGGGCCAAACATAAGAACGGTACGCCTGCGATCTCCATCTGCCAATCGCCTGTATCTGAACTGGCGGTAAACCCAAAGCAGCAGCCGTAGAGGCAGCCCCTATACGAAAAGAATGGGTTCCGAATTTAAAACCTGCCAAATGCAGACCGTCCAGAGCCCGCCTTGCGATGGGCGCAAACTGAAACTTCGTCAGTGGCGAACTATCCGCATGACAAAAGAGGAATCCAGGTACCATACCTCTCAACTCCCGGAAGGCCATTAAAGCCCGAACAGGGCACAACTCCTCCCGGGGGGCAGCATGTAGGAAAATTGTCTGCCCTTTGCCCAGTTGGTCAGTTTTGGAACGCCTTAGCCGAATGGATACCTGTTCCACACTAAATTGGATATCCCCAAATTGCAGGGCCCTGCCCGACATATCTCCCTTAGAAGCCGCTAACAGCTCCGATATGCGCAATGCCCCAAAAAAGGCAGTCAATGCAGCTGCATGATATAAAGCGGCCTCAAAAGGGGACACACACAGCAAGTTCCAACGAGCTTGCAGTCCAACTAGAATATCAGGCGTTAACGGGGACCGTAAATCTGGCTTGGCAGGTTGCTCACGCGTCCAGCCGCTCAAGGCTCGCCTGATCCTAAAATCAGCTGTATTATCCTGTACCCCCCGGCACTTTGAGCAAAAAGCCACCAGCTTACCGGAGATGGTGCGAACAGCCCTGCCCTTCCTTCTCTCCGCCACACAAAACTGCAAAAGATGATCGACTGGAATAGGCCACTCCATACCCAACTTCGAGCATGACCTGAACTCCTGAAATTCCCTACCTGCCTTCCTATACACCGCTCGAGTACTCGGGGCGAGAGACTGCCAAACCGCACGATCTACTTCATCCTGCCAATCTCCCACAGGGCAGCCGGTACTTCCTCCGGCACTGCCCTGGCCCAAGGTGCAAGATCCCAGAATTTCTCTACCTGCTGGCGCGATAAAGCATCAGCTATTGCATTATCCAAACCGGGAATATGACGAGCTTGAAACAGAATGTTATTTTGAAGGCAGTGCAACGTAAATGCCCTGACTAATGTCATGACCCTATTATTCTTGGAGGACAAAGTGTTGATAACCTGGACTGTGGCCTGATTGTCACACCAGAAGTGCACTACGCAATTCTTTAATTCCTGCACCCAAACATGAGCTGCCACATAAATAGGGAAAAACTCCAAAAAAGTTAAATCCCTACACGTGCCAGAATCCTGCCAACCACCAGGCCACCTTCCGGTGCACCACCGGTCGCCCCATATAACCCCAAAACCTAATGTCCCCGAGGCATCTGAATGTATTTGCATATCTGCCTCCAACAATAACTCTCTCCTCCAAAAGGACACCCCATTAAAGCCTTCCAAAAAGGATAGCCAAACAGCTAAGTCCTCTCGCATTCCCTTCGTCACCCTAACATGGTGATGAGGCCTGGTGAGGCCTCTCATGGCATTGCAGAGCCGACGCAAAAAGGCCCGGCCCGGCGCCACCACCCTGCAGGCAAAATTCAAATGCCTGACCAACTCCTGTAACTGCTTCAAAGTCACCTTTGTTTGGGACCGGAGAGAAGAGATTCGGGCCACCAAGGCCTGTACCTTATCCAAAGGCAGCCTACAACACCGTTGTACTGAATCAACTTCCACCCCCAGATACATTAACACATTTGCCGGGCCCTCCGTCTTCTCGTGGGCTAAGGGGACACCTAACTCATCCGCCAACGCAGCAAATTCCGACATCAAATAACTACATTGCCCAGAATCCTTTCCTCCACAGAAGAAAAAATCATCCAGGTAGTGAGTGCAGTCGGCCAATCCCGTGCGTTCCCGAACGGCCCATTCCAAAAAGGAACTGAAACGTTCAAACATCGAACAGGAAATTGAACACCCCATGGGTAAGGCCCTATCTATATAGTAACTACCACGGAAATGAAAACCCAGAAGATCAAAATCCGAAGGGTGGATGGGCAGTATGCGAAAAGCCGACTTAATATTGCATTTGCCCATTAAAGCCCCCAACCTGTGTCTCCTAACCATAGCTACAGCCGAGTCAAAAGACGCGTAATGCACAGAACATAAATGTTCCGGAATTGCATCATTGACCGATTGCCCCCTTGGTGCAGACAGGTTGTGTATCAACCTGTACTCCCCAGGAGCCTTCTTGGGAACGATGCCCAAGGGGGAAACCCTTAAATTAGGTATAGGGGGACAACTAAACGGCCCCAACACCCTACCCGCAGCAACTTCCTTATCTATCTTATCCTGAACCAACTGTTCCAGAACCTTAACTGACTTTTGATTCCGTGCAAATGCAGATACCCTAGGACCCTCGAAAGGAATGCGAAATCCATCCCTAAACCCAGCCTCTAAATAGCTGGCATCCGGTCCCGGATATCATGCCAAGAGGCGCCCCAACGGTTCAAGCCTGACCGGACTGGGGCCCTTTGGGAGGAGGGTGTTGGCCCCCCGGCTTACGGCCTCCTGGAGCCTCCCCCCATTCCCCGGCCTCTCTTGGCCCTTGGGCAATTGGCCCCGGGGTGAGGTCCCCTACAAATTAGACATTCGTGTCGGAACCTACACACAGGGCGCGTGCAGGCCCCTCGGGAACTGTATTCCCAGCAAAGCAGGCGGGATTAAACCCCTGCCCCGCCGCCACACGGGGAGATGCAGTAAGCTGCTGCTTGGCCAAAATATGACCACTATCTGCCCGTTCTCCGACCTCTGGCCTTGACGGGGTCATGAACTGTAGCCACAGATCATTATCCTTTAAGTCCCAGCGGAGGGAGTGGTCAAACGCGGCCCGCATACGAAATGATTCATCGTAAGCAAGCCACGCCCCCCCCTCGTACTCTGTGTATGCTCTATAGAGCATATCCAGATATTTAGTCAAAATACAACCCTTCTCTGGGAACTTCTGTTGAATCACCCCCATATAAATAAGGTAGCCCGGGAGCCAATTCGCCCACGTCCGAGCTACCTTCTTCCGTCGCAGCCTCTCCAATTCCTTATCAGTGGCCTTATCCTTGTCTTTCGTCTCCGTCTCACGGAAGAGCAGAGAAAAGACATCTACAAATTCCCCCCTCCAAATTTTCTCGCGTGTGGCCGGAAGCAAATGATATCCCAGCGGGGCAGCCGTGCTGCCCGTTGGAATGGCAGACACCTCCACCCCCACATACGGGTCTCGCACTACACCTCCCGTTGCCATCAAGTGAGAGGAAGCCCCAGCAGGCCCCTGCCACACTGCCAAAGCCGATGCAGTCGCCTGTGACTCCCCTTGTGTCTGTGTTACCGCCGTGTGACTTACCGTAGGACCCATTTCCCCTTGACCTACCGTCACCGACGTGCCGCCAACCGCATTGGAAACCGCCTGCTGGGCTCCAGCTGCTGCCACAGCTGCGCTCCCCGTCTGCATCTGACCCTGGGTCATGTGCGTTTGTGAAGTGGACTGTATTGTCCCCACACCCCCAACCTGAGGTGCACCCACCCCCTGAAACTATGCCGGCCAACCCCAACCCGGGGCCCACGGGCACCAGTTCCACCGCGAGGACGGACCCCAAGGTGGAAGTGGTCCCGTGTAAGATGTGGTGGGTGCCTCACCTGGAGTACGCACACTGATGACATTCCCCGCCATCGGCACTCCCGCCATGCCTGGCGTCAGCGTCTCGACCCCCGCAGAGACACTCGCTGAAGCTCCTTGGATCGACCCTCCAGGTGCCACTGACTGTGCCTCTTGCAGACTCGGCTGCTGGGACTGCTGGACCGATTCTCCAACTGCAGACGCCCCATTGCCGGATTCAATAACCTGTAAGCGAGCTGAAACAGAAGCCCACAATTGATCCTGCTTCTGTTTCCTCATAAGATGACGCCCTGTCCCACTACCAGGGCCCCCCGGCACACCAGCAGGCGCAAGTGGGGCTAAACCCCGCTCACGTTCAACCGCCTGCAACCTGGCCAATATAGCCACAACCTCAGGGCTCTCCTCTTCATCAGATGAAGACTCCCTGCGCGCCCTAGGACGCTTAAACGAAGGCTTTGGCGCCTTCCCCTTGCCTTTCCTGCCTCCAATCCCCTTAGGAGGGGCCATTTTCCCAGCGTGTGTCGCAGATTTCTAAGACAGCCAATAGCAAGGCCACACCCCTATCTCTGACCGTCAGCCACCAATAGTCACCGAATCAAGTGCTGTATGAGATTCAAAATCAAGAGGCGGAGCTACAATCACCGTCCTCCGCACTACCCAGTAGCCACCAACAGGGCACCCCCGAATGGCCGTTAAATTCAGGGAGGGAGGGGCAATAGCCTCCTATCGCCTAAACAGGCACCCCCAAGCTGGCAAGAAACACCCAATCCCCACCACGTTAAAGGACTGGGAGGGAGGGGGGGTACAATCAATCCGCCCGTGAACTGAACCCCACCACTGCAAATACTGGAATGGAGGGGGGGCACAAATCCACAATCCCCCACTTAACAAAAGGGGTTAAAGCCCCTGGGGACTGTAGCCCAGCACCCCCTGCTCCTAGGAGCCCCCACCAGGCGCTTCTTCCCGCCTGTGCTGTTCCTGTCCGCACCCTTCAGGCACCGCCAACAACCCCCCGTCAAGCGGAACCTCACTGGCAGAGGTCCGCGGGAGCCAGCCAACTTGTCTCCTCACCCCACGCAGCGCCAAACCTCAGCCCCCGGCCCGCGCCAAACCGCCCGGTGCCCCTGGCACCCGTGGTCCCCAATCTGCTGCTTCGCCACCTGGCAGCCCTGGCCTCCGCTGCCGCCCCCCTCCAGGAAGGACCTGCCGGCCCTTCCCCCAAACCTGTGGCCTCACGGCCAAAACCGCCGCACTCCAAGCCGCCGATCAAGATGGGCCGCTCTCCTCGCTCCCCCATCAACCGGCGCCCTCCGTCAGCAGAAGATTGGGTGGGAAGGGGGGGGAAAGGCCAGCCGGCCCAGTCCCGTCAATGGGGGCGAAGTGCCCCAAAGAGCTCCCGCCGTCCGGCGATGCACTAATGTGGCCCCAGCCGCTCCAGGCGCCGAGCGCCTTGTCGTTCGCCCACGCTGCTCGCCGCCTCCGGGAGCCGTCACAAGGGCCTGTCCTCGCCGAGCAGCAGCCGCGCAAACAAGACAAAGGAGGGGAGGAGTTCCGGCCTTATAAAGGCTCCCCGTCCTCCTCCTCCTCCTTTTGGCGCCAATTCCTGGAGGCCACCAATAGCGCGCCTCCACGCCTCGTCTCTCCCTGCGCCCGCCGCAACCGCCCCACCACCCCCAAGCTACGCCAGGAGTGGGGTAAGGCAATTGCTTAAGTGATGGCAGAAAAGCAATGATGACAGCAGATTCCTCCATTAAAGAACGGAGCTAATTTTTAGTGATTCTTCAAATATGGTCCCCTCTACAAAATTTTGCTTTGATGCCTGGTTGCCCGATTATGTGCATTTACGGATAAGCACATTTACTCCTAATATCTATTCACAAGAGGCAGTGAAGCACATTACGGGCTGTATGAAACACACTTTAAAGTTGTTTACATGCAGAGAATCACATGTTTACATGACCATAAGGCTCTTTAATCCCGTGGTATATTTTAAGTCGCTATTTCACGTGCATTCGATAATGTGCATAAGTGGAGATAAAAAGCGCCTCAACCCCCGATTTGCACTCCGCTCGTGTAGAGGTAAAATCTGTAATGCGCCTTGAAAGAGCTTTAAATCGCTCTTGTAGAGGCACCCTTAGTTTCATCTGAGATTTAGGACTCAGGTAGATGTAAGTTAAGCATTTACAGGCTAAGATGTGTAACTGACCTTGCATTCAATAGGAAAAAAAGTCAGAGGAGCATTTAGGGGGCATAGTGAAAGTGCCATTGTTTAACTCTTTATCTGCTTGGCATTGTTCTATAAAAATTGCTCTGGAAGAATCCATATGAGAGAAAGCATTCGGGGGGGATTAAGCAGGGCAAAGTTTAGACCTACCTCCGCACTGGCTCTTTGCTCTAAATTCTCCCCTCTCAAAGTTGCATTGTGATGGGATTATTTATTAATGATGCCTCATGTTAGAGAAGTAATTAGCAGAGAAAAACAAAAGGGAAAACAGAATTAGCATTTTTTAGACTGGCCAAGTTAGAGGCCTCAGAGTGATTTTTTTCCCTCAGGCAGGTTAAAAAAAATTCTTGTTCACACATAGAGAATGGCATGATTCTGTTGGTACAATCCAGCCAAAGTCATTACATGATTTGGAAGCTATACTTCTACTAATGCAGACCAAAATAGCATTTGCTTTTTTTGCAGCCACATCACACTGTTGGCTCATATTCAGCTCGTGATCTACAACCATTCCAAGATCCTTCTCGCTTGTAGTATTGATGAGCCAAGTATCCCCAATCTTGTAACTGTGCATTTGGCTTCTTTTTCCTAGGTGTAGAACTTGGCATTTATCCCTATTAAATTTCTTTCTGTTGTTTTCAGCCCAGCGCTCCAGTCTATCAAGATCACTTTGGAGTTTGTTTCTGTCTTCCAGATCCCACCCACTTTTGTATCATCTGAAAAACTGATAAGCATTCCCTGCACCACCTCATCCAAATCATTAATAAAAATGTTGAAGAGCACTGGGCCCAGAACTGAGCCCTGCAGTACCCCACTCAATATTATTTATAAGCACTTTTTGAGTCTGATTCTGTAGCCAACTGTGGATACACCTAATAGTTGTTCCATCTAGCCCACTTTTCACTAGTTTGCTGATCAGAATGTCATGGGGTACTTTGTTAAAAGGTTTGCTGAAGTCAAGATATATTATGTCCACAGCATTCCCACAGTCCAAAAGGGTGGTTACCGATCAAAGAATGAGATCAGATTAGTATGGCAGGATTTGTTCTTGACAAATCCATGCTGGCTTCTAGTAATCACTGTGTTCTCAAGGTGCTTACAGATTGACTTCTTTACAATCTGCTCCAAAAATTTCCCAGGGATTGATGTCAGACTAACTGATCTGAAATTCCCATGTTTCTCCTTTTTGAAGATAGGGGCAACAATAGCCCTCCTCCAGTCATCTGGCACTTCACCCGTCTTCAATGATTTCACAAAGATAATAGACAGTGGTAGAGTGACCATATTTTGGAAACCAAAAAGGAGGACAACATGATTGGCTCCCAAGGGGGTATTTCCACCAACATGTCTGGCCCCAGGGGACATGTCAAGTACCTAGGGGGGGGTGCCCACCTGAACATAGCCTTGGTCACATATCTGATTTTACAGCACACAATTAAGACAAATCTGTTCTACATAACATCTTAATATTAAAATCACTGAAATAAGGAACAACGTATCTGAAATTAACTTCACTTACTCCTACTTTTGTAGCTTTTGCTGTACTCTATGCAATACATTCTCCCCTTCCCTCAAATATCTTTTCTGACTGTATCCTCACACTGCTGCAAACTGCTGCTGCTGCGTTTAATAGGGCTTGCTGCCAGCCAACTGGCTGGCTTTTTTATTTTTAAATTTCATTTTTTTAATCTTTTGTATGATTGTCACAAGTTTCTCTACTCTTTCATTAGGGTGGGTGTTATGGGTGGCAGACACTACTTTGCCCATTCACACTTCTCATTTATATACATTAGCTTCTCAGGGCTTACTCGTTGACACTAGGGTGACCAGATAAAATCCAGGTCAGGGCTCATGTAACATTAACAGTTGTAGAGAAAAGGGAATTTCAGCCAGTGTCATTTGTATGCAATTAGTTCCTGGTGAAATTCCCTCTTCATCACAACAGTTAAAGTTGCAGGGGCCCTGCCATCTTTTGTATATGGTCACTCTAGTATAGTGCATGCACCTTTAACTGTTGTGATGAAGAGGGACTTTCACCAGGAATTAATTGCATACAAATGACACTGGCTGAAATTCCCTTTTCTCTACAACTGTTAAAGTTACATGAGCCCTGACCTGGATTTGATCTGGTCACCCTAGTTGACACCACTTCTTACATACAGATTTTGAACTCCTGTCTACTTCCTGCACAAACATGAGACTCTGAGACCATCTTTCTAATGCCCTGCGTTGCCTGCCAGCACCATAGGGCTAAGTTACAACGGGTGTCTCTGGGCTGTCTGTGCAGCGTCTGTTGTCTTTCTGTCTAAGTCATTGCAGCCAAACCAAAGCCTCCAGCCTCAAACAATCTCCCTCTCCCTCTCTGTCTCTGTCTCTCTCTCTCTCTCTCTCTTGCTCTGCCAAAGACTCCCGATGGTCCAGCCGGGCTGCACACTTGTGGCCAGGGGTATTGCTTATTGTTTGGTCATGTCTGGTGACACTTACTTTAAAAAAACCTGCCGCCAGCCGCCTCCACCTCCTCTCCTCCTCCTGCACACCTGCTCAACTCTGATGCACTCTTAAAACACTCTGAGTGGCAAGCCAGCCTCTCAGGGTCAAGCTACAGGTGAATCTGGGTTGCCTTCAGCCTCTCTCTGCCTTATGTCAGCCAGCCGACATCTCCAGCTTCCAGCCTCAAACAACCCCCCCCCTCTGCCAAAGTCTCCTAACACTCCAGCCATGCTGTGCGCTTGTACCCTGTGGCTGGGGGTAGGGTACCAGCTTATAGCTTGGTCACATCTGGTGACTCTTGTTTTTTAAAAAAGCTCCACCACTAGCCACCTCTGTCTGTGCCAACACTGCACTCTGAGATGCTCTTAAAAGGCTCTGTGTGGCTCGCCAGCTTCTCAGGGCTAAGCTACAGCCATCTATGAGTTGTAACTCTGTCTGAAACTGATGCCAGCCAAAGCCTCCAACCAGCCAACACCTGCGCCAACACTTGATTCTGAGATGCTCTTGAAAGGCTCTGTGTGGCATGCCAGCCTCTCAGGGTTCAGCTACAGCTATGTCTAAGTTGTGTCTTAACAATAATAATATAATAATAATAATAATAATAATAATAATAATAATAATAATAATAATAATATATTTATTTATCACCCGCCTCTCCCAACGGATCGAGGCGGGGAACAACACCAAACACAAAATACAAAAACTGATTAAAAGCAGATAAAACCAGTACATCATTAACCAACAAAACACCAATAAAACACTTTAAAATTCATCTAGGTAGGCCTGCCGGAAGAGATCAGTCTTTATAGATCTTTTAAATTCCTGAAGACTAGTAAGTTAGAAAGAGTCTAACTCTTTCTCTAAGAGATATTTCAGCCAGCCCAAGCCACAAATCTATCTATTTTTCTCCAACACACACTTCAAACATTCTGCATTGCATGCCAGCAGTGCAGACAAAGCCTAACTCACAAGTAAACAAAGTGAAATGGAAGGGAAGGGGTAGTAAAGCAAAGCAATGACATGCCCAGTTCCAACATCCAGATCAACAGGACATCCGCAAAGATGAGAGCCTCTCTCTCGACTGACACTTCATTGTTGGTTGTGAGAGTTTTTCTCTAAGGATGACCCTTCATCACCCATGATGTGGAACTCTGAGAAAAAAGCATCTGGCTTGTTCCAGTGGTTTTCTAAAAAAATAATTTTAAAATCTCAAACTTTATAAAATTCCTTAAAATCAATGAATGAACAGATCTGCTTCAAACATGGCAAGGATAAAGCCCTCCCTGAGATCTATCATGGTGCCAGAATTCATTTCTTTAACTTTAAAAATAACAGTTTTTAAAATATATATATATTTTAAAAACTCCAACTTTTAAAAAAATCCCTAGAAATCAGCAGGTGAACAGATTTGCTTCAAACTTGGCAAGGCTAAAGCTCTATCCAAGAACTATCATGGTGCCAAATTTCTTCTCTTTACCTTTAAAAATGACTGTTTTAAAAAAAATTATATATTTTAAAACCTCAAAGTTTAAAAAAAACTTCCTAAAGATCAACGGATGAATGGATCTGCTTCAAGTTTGGCATGGCTAAAGCCCTTCCTTAAAGCTATCCAGGTGCCAAGTTTCATCTCTTTATCTTTAAAAATGATGGAGCTGTAAGCATTTTTGTTCATTCTCATTAAAGTAGAGCTGCCCTTTGGCTGGGGAGGATGGGAAAAAATCAGATTTTTTGTCAAATTTCATAATTTCCCCCCCTTCCCAGATTTGTTATCAAAACTCCTGACAAATCTTGGTTTTTCCTGTCATATGGTTACCCTAGCAGTTCTAGGAGTTCTTCTGCCAGCTTCATCAGGCCCTGGAGATTTGAACTTGTTCAAAGAAATTAAGTTTTCCTTGACCAATTGATTATCAGTCCTCATACTGCAATCCTTCCCCTTCAGCTTGTATTTCACTTTTGCCAGTGGGGTCATAGACCCGCTTTTGGGAGAAGACTGAGCCAATGTAGGAATTGAGCACTTTGGCCTTTTCTTTATCATCTGTTATCAATTTGCCATCCTCATTAAGTAGTTGAACCACCATTTCTTTCCTCTGTCTTTTACTATGCACATACCTGAAGAACGCTTTTTTGTTCCTTTTAGCATTCCTCAAAAGCCTCAGCTCATGCCCAGCTTTAGCCTTCCTCATGCCATTCTTGTACTTCTTTACTACCTTTCGGTACTCTTCTTTTGTAGCCTGGCCTTCCTTCCACTTCCTATAAGTGTCCTTTTTGTTTTCAGGTCATCTCTAAGCATTTTGTGGAGCCACATTGGTTTATTCTGCTATCTTCTATCTTTTTTCCTTGTTGGAATTAAAAAAAACAAAAACTCCCACCCATCTTGGACTCCTTTTCTCATTAGGGCCACTTGCCATGGGACCTTTCCTAAAATATACTCAGCTTTTGCTTCCTTTAAAATCAAGAACTCAAGTATGACATAGTCACTTTCCCCCAGGTGACCTTTAAGATCTGCAGAGGAGATCTTACTGGTTATTCTGAAATGGACAGGATGGTGCCATGAAGTAACTGGAGGGCGGGCCTTCTCTGTAGCGGCCCCCACCATTTGGAAAACCCTCCCTCATGTAGTTTGGGAGACAAAAAATGTGGCATCTTTTACATATCTCCTGAAGACACACTTGTTCACCCAGGTTTTCTCTGAACCATGAGTAAAATATGCCACTCCATTTCACTGTTCCATTTTACTGCTCCTTTACTTTAGTTGGAAGTGTTTTAATTGTGTATTTTAATATTGCATTTTAATGTTGTGAAGCACTGATAGATTCTATTATTTTCAGCGGTATATAAATGTTACAAATAATAAATAAATAAATAAATAACTGCATTTTTGTTCTCGCACAATCCAGTATCACTATGTTCCTGTGCTTTTATAGAGAGATTTCAAAGTAAATGAGTTACCAGGTCCCAAGCCACAGGTTTACAGTGACTCTCTTCTTTATCCAGCTTTATCCCTCACTGTCACAAAACACTGTAGGATTTTGTATTAGAGTAAGGGGAGGAATTAATATGCCTGTGCTTTTCCTTTGAATATCCATTCAGATATGTGCTGACTATCTGCTTCGAATGTCGTGAATTCACCCTAACAATGGTATACACCGAGGTTTGGCAGTCATCAGTGAAGAATTCATGCACGCACACATGCACACATTTATGGCAAACGTGATGTTCTGTGTTCTCTGCCAGTCTCCAGTAGCTGGCATGCAACTTCCCACTTAAAAAAGAATTGCTGCTTGCATACACTGTAATTGTGATTTTTACTGGCATAAGCGCAGGAAGAGGAGGACTCTCTAGATCAAAAGCAAAGCATTCATGGGAAGCTGGAGGCCTTGGTTTGAGTCCAGTCCCCACTCCTGAGTTTTCTCCATAAATGAATGTGTTAATTGCTTTTATTGGATCCACAGCCTTTCTCCAGTTTCAGAACGCCTGGTGGTGGCCTGAAGCTAGAGAACTCTGTAAAAACAAATAGTGCAAAGTAGGCTTTATTTAGCTACGTATTCTGTTTCAAGAGGATGGAACTAATCTCTTGTGCAATGCTTATTACATGAGGCCACAAAAAGTGTGTAATGTACAGTATGTAGAATGTGTAATTGGGCGACCATTGTGCCCTATCGCATAGACAGCCTGTCTTCTGCAGGAAATTCAAATAAAGAAAAGAGTATCCATTTAAAGATTTTCTTGAGAATCAAGGAATGTGAATTTCACACACTCGGCCTTTGTACAAATGCAGAAAGTCAATGTTTATGTTTGCTCTTGTCAACTTATAGAATGCCATACATACTCATGTAAGACAATCTTTGGACACAAATAACTTTTTTAAAAAAGTGGGCAACTCTGTGCTTTCATTATTAACCTGACTTTCCTATTAGCATTTTATTCTGGTGGTACAACATTCTGAATATTGGTCAGGGTCAAATGTGGATGATTATAAATTGGGTTTGTAGACTGACCTGTCTCCCAGGATCCCAAGACATTGGGTTATACTTGCTTATCTGGTAAATTAAAGCAACTGAATTAGCACATGTTCCAGTAGCTATAAAACAGTAGTGTGGCTCCTGCCTTTTATGTGCTGCTTTCATACCACTTTCATAGTGCAATATCCTGCTTGGTGTGGATTAGGCCAAAGTGGGAGACCAGCAGGAGATAAGTTGGAGGAACACAGCATTGTCAAAATGACTCGTGAAGATCTGTAAGTGGCCAGTTTCAAGCATGCGATAAAACACTCATCTGAAGAAGATGTAAGTGTGTCCAAGCAAACAAGACAGGTGCATTACTCAATTGGAATATAAGAAATGAGGGCCAGTACACAGGTCATGATGCACAGTTTTCATAGTGCTATATCCTGCTTGGTGTGGCTCCTGCCTTTTATATACTGCTTTC
Organism: Anniella stebbinsi; assembly: GCA_029215795.1. Lineage (NCBI taxonomy): Eukaryota > Metazoa > Chordata > Lepidosauria > Squamata > Anniellidae > Anniella > Anniella stebbinsi. The sequence continues at coordinate 56,847,955 of JARDYH010000002.1, forward strand.
ATGGTGCTTTATCCTACTTGGTGAGGATTAGGCCTCCTTCCTCCATTCTTTTCACTGCAACATAATCCTCCAAAAACATGATTCTTCTCAGCTATAGCGAAATTGGTCGCTATTTCTTGCCATGTGCAGGAGAAGTTTCACTATAAAACACCCACTAGAGGGTGCTATCCCACTAAACTGGATGGGCCACGTGTTCTCTTCTCTTCCTGCTATCTTCCTCCATGTAATTGCAGCTCATTGCAGAAGCGGAAGAAGTGCAGCTTCAGAGCCAATGGCAAGGAAATGCAATTTCCCCTCATCTGAAGGAGCATTTAGTTACGAACAACACAATCCAGACAGAGCTGGGTACTTAAGGCTGCAAACCTATAGCAATAACCCCCCTTGAACTCAGTAGACATGTATAGGATTGCACTGTCAAAGTCCATTTAGTTTTGGAAAGTTAAGCATATGCTTAGCTGGACAGGGAACAGGGTCATGTGCACAACCCCTACCCCAACTTCCTGGACCCACTGAGTTGACCTCGGCTGAATCTACCTTCAGAACTTCATGTTAAAAGTGCACAGGTTGGGAGTGGAGCGAATGGGGATGGTACATGCAGCCCCTGCTTCTTGATCACAATAAAACTTATTACTTGAGTAGGATTCTCATAGAATGCAAGGAACAAAAGCACTTAATCATAGCCACTATAGATTACTTTTCCAAACTGATATTATAATTACTCTAATTGTTTACTTATTAATCTATTGACGGATTGTGCTTATTAATTTATAAATATTGTTGACTATAATTTATTTTACATATTTTATATTATGAATGAATTAATAGATTTTTAAGATTATGTTTATTGATAGACAATTCATATCACAGGGATTAATATTATTAATAGTTATGTGTACCATCAATTTCATCAAAGTATAAGCGTGAAAAATATTTAAATTTAAGACCACTTGTAGTAAAGTAATTATTAATATAATAATTAAAGTAATTTAATAATATTTTATTAAATAATAAGCTTTATTTGTTGTTGTTCAAAAAGAAGGGTGGTCAATCAGACCTCTCCAAGCACATCCTCAGCCTGCAACAACTGAAACTGATCCCATGAAGCTGGACTACGGGTGCTCTGGACACCTCCACAGGAGCTGAATAAAATATGGAGTCAAGTTCAAGATGATCTACTTTATCCTCAAAGTGCCCTGCAAATTTGTCACTGCACTTTGTCACAGCAACCCTCGCAGGGTACCATTGCTACTCTTGTAGCGCCAAATTTTATTAGCTCATTCACCATCTAGAAAAGCTCTGCTGAATGGTTAGTTAGGATGGTTAGACGGTTGCAATGAATTTGAATGTTTCACCACTGACACAAGGTATTATTCATGTATTTACCTTCCCACTAAAGAATGGCTGTCCAGGTAGCTAACAATGAAAACTGAATTAAAGCAAAATCTTAATAAAGCAAAACAAAATCTTAAATAAAACATAGCATAAAAACAAATACATTAAAAAATGTGAATGCAACATTCAAAGAAATAAGCAGCACCAGCCAACTGAAAAAAACCTTTCACCAGAAGACCAGCTTATATGCCGAAGGCTTGCCTGAATAAAAAAAATATTTGCTTATGAGCAGAAAGACAACAGAGATTAAAGGAAAACAAATTAACCCTCTGCAGGAAGCCCCAGTGTCTGGGAGCAACCACTGAGAAGGCCTTTTTCACGTCCCCACCAAACACACTTTTGATAGTGGTGGTGAGAGCAATCATGTCAATAGTACATGCCATTTCACCATTCCATAGTGAGACCAGAACTTTGAGAGGATTGCCAGCCATGACAACCAGAAACTTCAGAAGCTGACCATTTTAATCAGTCCACTAGCCTTTGGGAGAAGAATGCCCACTGACAATCTAATCTTCACTGGGAAGTAACCAGACCATGATAACAGGGTCACCGAGATCCCCCTTCCTGTTTTCAGTTCTCCAGTTTCATGCTCAGTTGAAGACACTAGGTCAAAACAAAACATTCTGCTAATCATGCATAGTAGAATTAGACATAACTGCCTTATTTACTGGAGTGATTTATTGCACACTCATGATTGGCCACTCACAGAAGTTTTCAGGTCAATTTTATGATATTGTCAAGAACCAGGATATCTCCCACAGAATCCTCTAGAAATTCTGGGATAAAAATAACCACTTTTAAAGTGATAATAGCCAGGAAACAGCAGGAACTTCCACCAGTAGATGGCACTCTCTCAATAGAATTCAATGGAACAGAAGGGAAGAATTCAATTTAAACCCCTTATTATCACCCTTCTCCTCCCATGTAATACAGCTCATAACAATCACTCCAAAGAACCAGGAAGCAGAAAAGCCTGAGGTAAACAATGTGATATCCCTTAATGTAGAGATGCTCTAAGCAATTCAGATTGGGAGCACGGTGATTTGGGAAGGGGGTTTAAGCTTCTTCCTGCCCATTTTATCCAAACATTCCACCCCTATCCCCCATGGTCCAACACCAGGTACTCAAACCTGACACCTGAGTAGACTTCTTTCCTGGTGAGCAAGATAGATTCCATATATATGACAGCAAACACACACACACACACACACACACACACACACACACACACAGAGACCTTCCAGTTAATGTTGGTTCTGCACTGTGTACCCTGCCAGCCAGAGCTGAGCCAAAGCAACACCGTCATCTACCTAGGACTCAGTGAGACATGCCAGGTTGGCCCCTTCATCTGCAATCAGATAATGGATGTGATCTGCTTAATTTGGGACCGGTATGGCATTAACCAGCAGCACCCCAAGGTCATTTGTGCTCCTGCATCTACAGCCTAGATGCCTCCACAGCAATGACAGCAAATGTACTTAGATTTCTAACCTAGCAGAAAAAAACAGTGATACCATTTTAATTCACAGTAGTGAGGATTCTTTAACACTAGGCTATGGTGTTCCTCCCCTCTCCTCTCTCCACCTTCTCCATTGATTTACTGTCCTTTGGGGTTGGACTTCGTATTTTAGCAGAAGGGAAGGGTCTTTTAATAATCCAAAGCAACCATGATTTGTATGGGCTTCAAGGCTGGAAACACATCAATAGGATTATTTTTAGAGATGAGAGTTACATGAAAGAGAGTGATAGTAGATAAGGGAATGAGGAATGAAAGAGGTCCCACTGGGGCACTTCACAAGCTCAGGGCTAATGTGGGGTGGATGAACCATCATTCATGCCTTGGTAACCTTGGGTCTTCTGCGTAGACACAAATGGCAAAGGAAATCCTACCCATTAAAATAATTTCATTGCTGACAGGTGGTAGCAGAGAGGCACTAGGAAGCTGCATTTTATCCATCTGTGCGTAAACACAACATTAGCGTTTTCTGTAACTTTGTAAACAACAGATGCTTTTCTGGTATTATTCCCCCAACCGGAGCCACTATTAAACATGATACTTCCTCAAATGTCTGAGTTTTTGAAGCTCAATACCTTACTCAAATAAAGCCTCTATAGTTCAACAGGAATCTGAAAGAGCATGTTTTAAGATTTAGCATGAATTAAAAGGTTTTGCTGAATGAATAATGATAGAGCATTCCTAAGCTTATCTTTATTCTTTCTCCTTTTGTGTGGGAACAGTGACTGTTCGAGTTGCTCACTTAATTGAAATGGCCTGCAATATCCAAAATATTCAAATAACTGAATTATTTGCAAATGTTGAATGCGTCTTTCACCATGGGTAACAGGGTAAAATATTTAAGCTATTATTGTTGGCAAAGATTCAAGCAGACAGTGGAGATGTTTTTTTCTGTGTTTTTGCATTAACCCTTTTTGGGCTATTTCAGAGAAATGATCTCAGCTTTCATGAAGTCAATCTGAAATTGGCCAATTTTGATTCAATTATTTGAAATATTGTCCAAATGTCATTGCTCAATTTTTTTATAAGTACATTTCAACCAAACGTAACCAAATCCTATGAGGAAACCGAGTCGTATGAGGAAGAGATGAAAGAGTTGTGTATGTTTCGCATGGAGAAGATTAAAATGAGATATGGGACTAAATCTGACACAGTATTAAGCATGTTTAAGCCCATTGAAACCAATGGAGTTAAGAATGCTTAACTCTGCATTGGACTTAGGCCATGATAACTATCTTCAAATATCAAAAGTGCTGTCATGCAGAAGATGGAGTAGAATTACTGGATGTTGCTCTAAGGAGGACAAATGGGTGGATGAAGATTTGGGAGAAAAGCATTAGGCGAAACATCCTAATGGTAAGAGCCATTTGACAAAGGAACACACAGCCTGAGAAGATGATTATTTTCTTTTGCTGGATATATTTAAGCAAAGCCTAGAGGTCACCTGTGAGGGACACTGTACTTGCATCCTGCAAAGTAGATCCAGTATTGAGCAGGGCCAGGGTAGACTAGATTACCTCCAAGGTCCCTTCAAATATTAATATTATATGCTTCTAAGTTACATTTTAACAAGCATCATGGGTTGGTTATAACAGAAAGTATTAACAGTTCCATAGATGTATCTGTTCAGCATACCTCTTCAAATTTGGTAAGAAACAGGCAGGGCATTAATTGTGCTATACTTCCCTTTTGCCTTATCCCCTGAGATGTTGGACTGGCTTTGCTCTCCTGCGGTATGGCACAGTTGCACAAGAAAACACTGACCCTTTTCAGATGACATGCCAAGCCACAGTGATTAAGCATTTTGAACTAAACTTAACGTGTCTTGGGAACCATTCCTAACCATGGTGTCTACATAATCACACTCACTAATAACCATTTGCTGCAAAAGGGTTAGCGGCCTAACCATGGCTTAGTGTGCTGTCTGAACAGGCCCACTGTAATGCGGGAGTTGCAAAACATAGCAAAACTGTGTGTGGCATTGCTACACCAGGTGCCATAGATATGGTGACAAAGTACAACCAGGCTGTATGTTTTTATTTTCAAAAATGCTTTTTTTTTTCACTCCCCAAAGGTGACATTATTTCTCTGTGGCTTTTCATTTTGACTAGCAGAGAGGACACAGTAACCTACATCCTTAATTTGAGCCCTAAAATACATAGGCAGATAATACAATTGGCAAAGCAGAGAGGTTAATCTTTTATAAGGCTGTAGCATTTTGTACAAGCTCTAGATACCAGCCTTCAAGGACAGCTTCCCTCACAGTGTGTGTTATTAGTTGCTGTTCAAGTGAACTAGTGGATTAATAACAATACCCATGTCCTTATACTACAGGGATGTAGACAGCACATAAAAAAAGCAACTGATTATTTTTTTAAAAAAAAATCCTCTGGACCACCAAAGCTATCTATCCAGGAACAAAGACAAATCCAGGAGTAATCCAATTGCATCAACATAAAATGTGAGTCCCATGTAACATTTGATAGTTTGAAAGGATGCATTTCCATTTCCATAGTGCAATGCTTACGACAAGCAAGATTTTTCATGCTTATTATGAGCTTGGTGGCACTGGTGTTTATCCTTAAGGCAACCAAGATCCACATGTGCCATGATGAATGAAAACTGGAGAAAGTCACTGCAGATTGGAGAAAAGTAGCTAAGGGAAGCTGAACAAAGGAAACAATAAAGCCAAACACTGAAATCCAGCTAGTTTCAATGTGGAAGAGTTATGTGCATGCTTTAAATTCTCATTGAAAGCAATGGACATTGCAAATGCTTAACTTTGGCTGGATCATGCCCACAGTGATTTAAATAGTACTAAGAATCTGGTCCACTAATTTGAGCCACCATTTTAAATTTAAACAATTTAGCCTTAAATATTGTTATTTTGCATTAGATCCAGTGATTTGTGTGCAATTAGATTAATTTGTTCTGTTACAGTTAAGACACTCCAGGTGTTATAAAAATTAATATGATGTAATTGACATGTAGCATATTGCTTATTGTCCCGCAGGACCTGCACGAACAAAACATGTTGTATCTCCTGAGGCAAGTAAGATGGGGAAGCATTTTAATGAAGATGCAAAACTGCTTCAGTTTAATTTTCACATGGAAATGCAAACTATATTCATGAATAAAGAGCTCTCACTTGCAGCAAAAACAAAACAAAAGTAGTGTGATGATATTTCACTTTATTGTACAACATAAGGTAGAGCAGAAGGAAAGTATATTAAGAGGAAGAAGCCTATTAATATAAACAGTACAACTACGACCCTTTTAATAAAAAGATTAATTCTTAAGGCTGGTGTGATGTTCTCTGGAGATTCTTCGGGAACAAATACCAGGGCATTAGATAATGGCCAGGTTTTGATGTGCACCATCAGTAGTGAATCTGAAGCAGTACATGCAGCACACTTTAAGTCCATGTGTTGCCATCTTCCAGCAGGCCTGCAAGGAGAATATCAGATGTTTTCACTTAGTGTTTTAAACTAACCAGTTTCCTCATTACTTCGGAACTATGGGGACTCTACTTAATTTAAACTATGGTTTGTTAACAAGCCAGGGGCATAAACCATGGTTTGCTCCTGCCTTGTTTGAATAAATCATAGTTTAAAACTAACTAGAGATTCCACCACTTTGGATGTAATAAAATGGTTAGTTTAAAACACAGAGCAAAGCTTGCCATCTCCACCGAGCTGCTGCTGCTGCTGGTGGTGAACATAAGCACTAAACTATGGTTTACTGTGACATATGAAAAGGCCCAATATGCAATGAAAGAAAATATATGGACCTATCAAATATTTCTTATTTGCCGAATAGGGACACTAGTGGTAGCAAAGACTTGCAGAATCTGCCATGACATAGGCAGCTACTCTCTTTAGTTCCTAGCACACATATTATTTTTATAATAGCTATCATATGCAATACATTGAAATTAAATTGGGTGGCAGTAAAACTCAGTATCTATATTTTTAACGGATTTTGTTTTCTGGACATTAACTTTGAAATGTCAGACAAGTGTGTGGATCATTACAAAGCAGGATGTGTTTTGGAAATATCTGGAAGTTGACATCAGCATCAGGGATGTGTTATGCTAGGCTTGGGCTGCCGCTTTTTCATTAGTTCATGAGTGTTAAAACTGCAGTCCTAACTCTGGGAGTTGTAGCTGACCATTCATTTCCTTTTCTCCTTCCACACCTTTAAAACTAATTTTCTGTTGGCAAACAAGGGTGTCTGTCTGATTTCCTACACTTTTCATGTTGCAAGGTCTTTCCAAGTGCCAGCCCCAGGAAAGCATTCCCCCATATAGGGGGTGTCAGTTATAGCTGGAATGAAACCTTCATCTTCCTTGGTGGAATAAATGAAACATCTTCTACCACTGGGTCAAATCTGAGCACATAGCTTGTGGGAGGGGGGAGTACAAAATCATCTGGAAAGGCCCTTCATGCTTAGTTTGTAAAATGGAATGTGCCAGACCTTGTGACAGTGGGGCCCGTTTGCAGTTACTCAGGAATGAAGGAATGGCATTCCTCACACGTTGTTCAAAAGTACACCTTTTCTTATTTCTTTCATTCCTTCTTTATTTACAGCATTTTTACTAGGAGTGTTCAATCCGCACCGAAAATCAGGGGGCCTGACCGACCTTTACAGACCTCCGAACTCACAGGGCGGTTTGGGGTCAGTTCAAAAACCGATTGAAACCCGTGGTGCAGTTAGAAGATCATTGGGAGCCCCAAAGAGATCCATATCCAAAGGTTTTTTAGATGACATAAGGGCTTGTTTCATCTTGATGATGGACAACTAACTGAACACTTCCATATTAGGAAGACAGTGAGTAATGAGGGGTGAGGGAGGAGTAGTTTTGAGATTGACATCTGTGGCTAACCAATAGCCATAGTCTCCTCCCTGTCTCCCCTCTAATCACGTTGCTTAGGGGGAGGGATTGCAAATGATATTAACAGAAAGAACTCGTAGCACACTTTCACAATGCAGTTGAGGCTGACTGAATGTCACAGAAATGGGAAAGTTCCATTAGTTTCTCTAGCACCTTCTGATCTGGGGGCATTTTGAAGCCCCTTCTGCCCATGCCCCACTGGTCCAGCGTGGCCTGCCTATGGGTGTGGGGGCGAGAGCCTTGCCCACAGCACTGCTGCTGCTGCCAGCCTGACCACTGGCTTGAAGGGGATGCAGCCTCTTAAGATCTTGCATGCCTGAGATCCGCCACCGCCAAAGAAAAATGATCCCAGGTGCTAGACTTGCATTTTGCAGGAGAGGGTGCAGGTGGAGCCTCAAAACCCACACACGACTTCTTCCCCTGCACTTCAAAAGGATCAGAGAAAAGGGTGTACATAATTTTGGATGGGTGGGGTACTAGAAGAAACACCCCTCCCTCTCCCAACGTAGCCAGAGCCAACTTTCTTTGCTGGGTTTTCTTTTCGCTCTGTGTGTCATTCAACTTTTATTTGCTTCTTCTTGTAGTACCACCCAATGCTCGTGTGTATGTGTGTGTGTGTGTGTGTGTATGTTCTTGTTCCTCACATGGAGATAGAGGACTTCAATTTTTGTAGGAGGTTTCTAGTTTCTGAAACGTCTGCAAGCTTTCTTATGAGAAGATGAAGTGCATCTGAAGTGTGTGTGTGTGTGTGTATGGTGGGGTTGAGGGGGAAAGGTTTGAAGGGGATTTGAAGGGACGAAATGATCTCCTTCAAATTTGGCATGGCTAAGGTCCTACTTAAGAGCTTCCAGGATGCCAAGTTTCATCTCTTTATCTTTATAAAATGACAGAGATGTAAGCATTTTTGTTAATTCCCATTGACAAGAATAGCGCAGTTACCCAAAAACAGAGTGGTTTTCTGATGGTAAACCGACGGTGCAAGAAGATGGACCTTCTCCAAAAATCAGAGCAGACAATCGCCTCAGCAGAGCTCCACCCCAAATCTCAGTGAGGAGCACATCTGCTCTGCACACCCCACATTTTTACCCTACTCTTCAACCCAAAAAGGCTCCCAGAGAGATTTACACAGGGCAGTCTTCAATTGTGTCATGCCATTAGCGCAAATGGCATTGCACTAGTGGAAACTCTGTTCCAAACTATGTGCAAGAGGAGAATCCAACTAAAGTTACGTTTGCACAAGTGCAGCTGTGCAACTGAATGTGCAACTCATTTGTAAATTATGATTGCACAACCAGTTGTGCAACAAATTGCAGAAGCATAATGTGCAGCCACTTGTGTAAGCATAATGTGCAAATGTTTGTGCAACTGAAAGGTTTGGTGCAGTTCCACTGGCACTATTTGAGTTTGCAGAATTACACCATTGGATATTGCCCAAAACAACCCTTGCCCTCAAGCTTACAATCTAAATGATATGATACAAAAGGAAAAGGGATTTAGAGGGAGGAAGGGAAAAACCCTAGCCCAGGCACCACTATTTAGTTTCAAAATTCTCATAGCTGTTTTCTCTGGCAAAAAACGGTGGAACATGATCCCTGCAGCTGTTCCTCCTCTGGCTGATGTATGGGGCTAGATTGGTCTCCCCCTTGCCATGATGTTATTCCTAGGACATAGGGGAGGCAGGAGAAAATATGTAATTTCCAGTAGGGATGTGCATGGCCAGAAATTTCAGAATCGGAATCGGATCGGATTTTCTGATATTAAAAATAGCTGATCTGATCCTATCGGGGGTACCCATATCTCATTGGATCCGATATCCGATAAATATTGGAAATTCTGATCCAATTACGGACCGCCATTTCAGGTGTTTTCCCCATAGGCTTGCATTGGGGGAAATAAAACTTTCCCCAATGCAAGTCTATGGGAAAAAACACTGGGCTGGCACTCCCTCCCTCTCCTCACTCGCACTTCTTACCTGCCACCGCCGCCGCCACCATCCAGCACTGCCATCTGCTGGCTCTGTAGTACTGAGAAAAAGGCTTTCCGGCCTACAGAGACTACATGCCGAGTGATGACGTCACCACTCGGCGCATCTCTGTACTGAGCAACAGGCCGCAAAGCCTATTTCTCAGTACTACGGAAGCAGTGGAGGGCAGCGGATGGCAGCAGGGAAGGCCGCAGGTAAGGAGCGCGAGTGGGGGGAGGGAGGGAGTGCCGGCCCGGTGTTATTGCCATAGACTTGAATTGGAGGAAAGCTTTCTTTCCCCCAATGCAAGTCTATGGTGAAAACACCTAAACTGGCAGTCCGAAAATTTGATATATCCAATAGTTATCAGAATTATGGAGATCGGATCTGATCAGATAGGGCCTCCTTAGAAAATAACCTTTATCGGTCATCGGATGTCCGATAACGTCCTTATCGGTTCATTATTGGACATCGGACCGATACAATAAACATCCCTAATTTCCAGAACCTCCATTGTTGCACACAATAAAGGCTCCAGAAATTGTGTATTTCCCACATTGCCTATATGGTGGCCATAAAGGCCACATTTATGCAAGATTAAAAGCATAAATGCTCCATTCACACCTTTAGTATTGCGTAAATGGGGCCTTTACAGCCGTCAGTTAGGCAATGTGGGAAACACACAATTTCCAGAGCCTCCATTGTGCATCACAATGGAACTTCAGATGAGAATGGACGGCGGTCATCAGGCTGCAAGAGCGCTTGGAAGTGCGGGCCTATGAATGCACCACGGCCTGGTGAACTGAGTCCGTGGGGGAGTTCATTGGACTCCTGGACCCAGTGAGATGCCTACAACATCCCTACACTGACTGAAATGGATCCAGATAATCAGCCCCATCCAAGAGCATCTGGACCTAGTTGGCAACCACCTACTCAAGGAACTTGGCCAGGAAAAGAGCATTCGCTACTGGAGTAAAATTATTGTGATTTTTCCAGGTCCAGGGAGGGTTCCTTCAGGAGGGGCCTCACCACTGCCTCTTTCAGGTGACCCAGGACTTCTCTTTCTCAGAAGGAGGCATTAATCACTTCTCTGGTCTCTCCCTGTCAGTTTTTATAAGCCAAGAGAAGCAATCCAGTCCAGAAGTGGTTGCAAAAAACCTGTCCGAGCACCTTGGCAACATCCTTGAGCTGTACTAAAAATTCATCCAAGAAGACTGCTGCAGGCTGTGGTCTGGATACCTCGCAAGATTCACCTGCTGTAACACTGGAGTCTAAGTCCCAGTGGATGCACGAGATTTTACCATGGAAGTGCCTCCAAATGTATTACAGCAGACCAGTATGTCATAAGCCCCAGATTACCCTGTAAAGCTCTGCTGGGAGGCACATAGAGGATTCAATAGAAGCAGCAAGATGTTGTTTCTTTGCCACTCCCACCACCCCTCAATATACCCGACCATAGGCACACACCAATGTTTGATTGCATCCACTAGGAGTTTTTTCTCCATCTGCACTCAAGCCATCTCCTATTTTGCTTCATCACAATATAAACACAGTGAAATGTTCAGGACTCCATACACCTTCATGTGATATATGATCTGGAGTATCATACATCACATTGGGGGCAGAGAATGACCCATTTCCAGTCATTCTCTGCCCCCAGTGTGCAGAGGATTTCACCCTCAACCCCAATGCATACACAGTTTTTGTCCTCTGCATTATTTGGAAGAGATGCATTTGGACCTTGTTAATACCTTATTCTCCAAGTAACCAACATCCATAGAATTAGGTGCACATTCTTGCTTTTTGCAGCAAGTCTTGGGAGCCTGTGTTCCTGGCACACTTGCACTGCTGGCATCAATCCTTCAAAAGTGACTCCTTTCCATTTTTCTCAAATCCTAGCTGATTTTTTTTTAAAAAAAAGTATTGGTGGCAGGTAATAAAACATTTTTCAGGAACAAAAAGGAAATACCCAATTTTTATGCCAGCCAGATGATGCTCTTAATCTATTTGCAACACGCAATCTCTTTTTAAAAAGAAAATAGGAAAAGAGAAAGAATTCTCATGCAATTATACAGTCCTAATGGGGAACAAAGCTGCATGGTAATGTTTTAATACAAATGTATAAACTGCAGTAGTGAATGCATAACAGTGAGCCTTGATGGGGAATCATTGCATTGATTCAATAGAGAGTGACTTGGTATCTTTTCAGATTAAAATTGTGGTACACTTATCCAAATGTAATCTACCAACATTCTTATCAGTGTAGACATGTGGAAGTGGTGGTTCCACACAAAAACATGTTGGGCATTATTGTCCAGGCATCCTCTTTTACAGAGGGCAGTTCTTAATTTTGAAGGCATCCTCTATTTGAAGGACTGTCCTGTCCATGCCCAGTATAGAGATAACCATCTGAAGGAAGAGCTAGACTTTGAAGTTTTCCATTCAAAGCACCTGGACAGAAGACTGAGTGAGGTATATAGATGAGTCACTGTCTTCCACACTATGGTGAGATGTAATGCATTTCTATTTAATTTATAATAATTATTTCTATATTTGCAGCCAGACATATGAATTAGCATATGCAATTTTGATGCAAATCATTGTCCTCTTTTTTTTTATGATGCATGTCCTCTATTTCAGCCATCATACCCTGGATGGATGCAGTTAGGGATGTACAGGGACCTCCCGGATCGGATCGGGACCCGGATCGGGATCTCCAATTTTGTCCCAGATCGGATCAGAAAAAATTGGAGGCCTCCCCAGACCGGATTGGGCCCAATCCCGATCCAAAAATTGGACGTCCGATTTTCAGATCAGCCGCCATTTTTGTTTTCCCCATAGACTTGCATTGGGGGAAAGAAAGCTATGGAGAAAACATGGTGGCGGGTGGGTGAGTGGGGGCCTAACTCCCCCTCCCCCCTCATGCTTCTTACCTGGTGGGGGCCCCCCTCAGCTGTCTGCTTCCATTGGCGGGCGCCCACTGGTGCCCGCCGATGGAAGTGGACAGCCCCGGCAGGTAAGCCCCCCCAGGTAAGCCCCCCCCCCGCGATCCTCACCTGGCTGGGCTGTCCGCTTCCATCGGCAGGTGCCCACTGGCACCCGCCAATGGAAGTGGACAGCCCGGCCAGGTAAGCCCCCCCGCTCCTTACCTGGTGTGGCGTCCTCCTCCGTCCATTGCCAGTAAACTACTGCAAACTAGGCCTCATGGCCTAGTTTACAGGAGAGCACCAGGTGCACCTGGCACCCTCCTGTAAACTAGGCCGCGAGGCCTAGTTCACAGTAGTTTACCAGCAACAGAAGGAGGAGGACACCCTGCCAGGTAAGCCCCCATCCCATGATCCTTACCTGGCGGGGCTGTCCGCTTCCATTGGCGGGCGCCAGCTGGTGCCCACCGATGGAAGCGGACAGCCCTGTTAGGTAAACCCCCCTCCCGCTGTCCGCTTCAATTGGCGGGCGCCAGCTGGTGCCCACCGATGGAAGCAGACAGCCCTGTTAGGTAAACCCCCCTCCCGCTGTCCACTTCCATCGGTGGGCACCCATTGGCGCCCACCAATGGAAGCAGTGGCGGGCGCCAGTGGGCGTCTGCTGATCCTCTGATTTTTTCCAAACCAGATCGGGTCCTTCCGGACCAGTTTGGGAAAGATCGGACAATCCAGAGGGGTGATTGGAAATCGGATAATTGCATCTGATTTACCCTGGATCGGCTCCGGATCGTGGATAGGACCCGATCCAGTGCACACCCCTAGATGCAGTACCATACTAGGGCGACCAACTGTCAGGATTTTCCTGGATTTGTTTGATTTTTACTTTATCCTAGGTGTCAGGGGGGGATTTCCTGTAATTTTCTATAATGTTCTGAAATGACATGCTTACCCCATTAAGGCCGCCTTTAAGGTGGCAGGGAGAATGACACACTTTCCGGAGGCCCCGGAAAGCCAATTCCCCCATATTTGGTTTTCCAAACATGATCAACCTAGCAGTACCTGACCATGGGAGCTATCCTTATTTGGCTTACATGTTCTCTGCCTTTCTGTGCCCCAGTGCCTGTACATTCAGTGGACCAAAACCTATAGGAATTGGGAGGTATGTGCATGCCTTTTCTATCCCTATTCCCTCCTTGCATTCAAGGTGTGTGAGATCTGAACTTGTGTTCCTTGACCAAGTAGAAAGAATGGCTGGGTGGTGATATGGGAGGTGTACAAACAGACCTACCGTTTCTTCTAACAGAATTCCTTAGTGTTTGCATGCTGGTAGAAAGCAGGAGAAAGCAGTCCTCTAATATCCCCTGAAGGACCCACCTAGATGATCCTGCAAGGAAAGATCATTCCTTAGATGTTGTATTTCAGCCCACTTTACTGTGTTTCTCTGGTTCTCTCAGCATATAAGATGTTACAGTTATATCTCCTCAAAAGATTTTAGCTTCCTTTATTGTTTGTTCTATAGTACCACACAAACTCAGCCAGACACAGAGTTTTGATATTTAAAGGAAAATACAGACCTTGATCCATAAAACGTACCACTTCACAGCTCGCAAATATTTAAGTGAAACTCCATATTCTATTATCTTACTATATGTTCCTTTGAATTTACGATGCATAGACCAAGATTTCTTCAAAACAAACTTGTACTTCTCAGCACAGCAAACCATTTTAGTCAGTTACTTTTGACCTACATTATCTTAGCCCATCTACCATTTGGCAAATATGTTTCTTTGCTGGTTCTTTCAGTTGAATTTACTTGAATGTCTTCTGTAAATGATTTTTTTTAAGGAAACTAAAATTAAAAAACAAAACATTATTGTTGTGAAAAAAGATTTCAAGTTCAAAGTTTTCCAAAGCAATTTTATATTCTTTTTGTTATAAGACTTTATCAATCATTTTTATTAAACCTGTTACCCAGTTCACTACAGCAGGCTGCTTTGTCAAAGAGAGGGGGGAAGGGGAATATGACCCCCTCAAATGGTGGGAATCAGATGAATAGTTTTGGAAGACCAGTTCTTGAGGGCAGAGAAGGGGCCGCATATATCTTTTTTCACTATATCTAAAGGTTACTTATTTAAACATTTTACCCTGCCCTTAAACTTAAAGAAGGCTCCTAGAGCTGCTTTTGTTATCAGTGGGGGTGTATGGAAAGGAGCATGACAATACCTGCCCTCAAGCTTACAACATAAGAGACATGAACCAAGACAAATAGTGACTGGGCCAGAAGGAAGGGAGAAGCAAATTCAGGCACCAATTCTAAATGTTATAAAGTTCTTAGATGTTATGACCAGCTGGAATAGAAAACTGTTTAAGGACACAAGAGGAACCAAAAGTTGCTGGACTATCAACAGAGCTGATGGTGGCTCTGCTCCCTCCTCTTCTGCTATATCCTAGAATCACAGAATCATAGAATAGTAGAGTTGGAAGGGGCCTATAAGGCCATCAAGTCTAACCCCCTGCTCAATGCAAGAATCCACCTTAAAGCATACCTGAAAGACGGCTGTCCAGCTGCCTCTTGAATGTCTCTAGTGTGGAAGAGCCCACAAACTCCCTAGTTAATTGGTTCCATGCTCGTACTGCTCTAACAGTCAGGAAGTTTTTTTCCTGATGTACAGTCGGAATCTGGCTTCCTGTAACTTCAGCCCATTTTTCCATGTCCTGCACTCTGTGATGATCAAGAAGAGATTCTGTGTGACAACCTTTCAAGTACTTGAAGAGTGCTATCAGGTCTCCCCTCAGTCTTCTCTTCCCCAGGCTAGACATGCCCAGTTCTTTCAGTCTCTCCTCATAGGGCTTTGTTTCCAAATCCCTGATCATCCTCGTTGCCCTCCTCTGAACCCCCTCCAGCTTGTCTGCATCCTTCTTGAAATGTGGTGCCCAGAACTGGATGTAATACTCAAGATGAGACCTAACCAGTGCTGAATAGAGGGAACCAGTACCTTGCAAGATTTGGAAGCTATACTTCTATTCATGCATCCAAAAATTGCATTTGCTTTTTTTGCAGCCACATTACACCATTGGCTCATATTCAGCTTGTGATCTACAACAATTCTCGCTTGTAGTATTGCTGAGCCAAGTGTCCCCCATCTTGTAACTGTGCATTGGTTTCTTTTTCCTAGGTGTAGAACTTGGCCTACCGTTCATTCTGTTGTATTCAGCCCAGTACTCCAGGCGATCAAGATCCTTGAAGCTGCTATTTTGCACAGTAGGAAAACTCCCATTGACCCCTTAACAGTTCCCACTTCCACTGGCTGCTATTTACAGTTTTTAAAAGATGCACACAATTGCAAGTGAAGCATTTAATACCATGTAGTTTGGCCCTTTGTCCATTTTTTATTCAATCTTAGCACAATTTACAACATCATATATATATATATATATATATATATATATATATGAAGCTAATACATTTCTCACCTTATTCCCATTTCAAATTTTCTTTGATGACAATGATAATTATTAAATAGAAACTATATGGAATGACTTCATTGCAAAACAAGTGCTAAATGCTCCAGTTGATAATTACCGAATGACAGCAACCACAGAAAATTAAGCATCACAATGAAAAGCTGTTCAACCTGGGAAGAAATTAAGAAGACAATTGTTCAGGTGCTGGTAAACAGTTTGTACTGGTTAACTGACAGCACCTATTTTGCATCAGAGATAGCATTTTTATGATTCACAACAAACATTTGCATGTGAAATTTTCAGTGTACTAATAGGCCCTACCAAAAACCAATAAAAGCTTCTACCTTTCTGGCAAAGTGCATGTTGCATTTTACTGATGGGCAAAAACAATGTTTAGTAGGGTTGGTCACAGCTCCCCCCCAATCTCCTTGGAGGCTGATTTGGAGCTTACAAATTGGCCCCAGTTGGACTTGGGACACCTCAAAGCCATCCTGGCCCATGGGACTTGCCTCCCCTCCTGCTTGCCCCCTAATCCCGGTGAGCTGCTGCCCCTCACCCGTGGGACTTACCTGAAGCCTCCACCTACTCTGGCAAGCTGTCCATCCTCCAGGAGAGTCTTTCTGGCCTGCTGTAGATCTATTGTTGTAAACTATGGTGGCCACAGTGATTCGGATTTGGGGTTCTAGTTCAAGGTTGTGCACCCCCTTCTGATCACTGCAGTGCAAAGGGTTTTAATACATGGATTTTAACAACTCAGATTTTTACCATGATATTTGAATAAATGTGACTGTTTTTCCAGGAGAAGATGATGGACTTTTGATTAAGTATGACTTTGCTGCTCAACTAAAGCATACTTTCAAATCCGCTAGAGACAAATCAAGCATGGAATGAAACAAGGTCTCTGCAGCAAAAAACAAACAAACAAAAACATTACAGTTCGGCGTGTCATCCACTCCACTCCATCCCTATCAGCATTCTGCATCCACTGAGCATGCTCAGTCCCTGTAGGACTGTTGTTGTTGGTGTGTATTTTATCTATGCATTTTTCCTTTCATGTGGGCATGATTGGGTTAGATTATGAGAGTGGACACACTTATGTCTACATTACAATCTTGTATTTCTTCATTCATTTATATCAGCCAGCTCTCATGTCCTTTCCTCAGGATATTTAAAAAGACCTTCACAGTGTGAACCAGGAAATGACCTATCCAGACAATTAGATCATTCGTTCTATCCTTTGTAGATATACGTATGTCTGTCTGTCTCCCACCTCTCTTTCCAGCTTCCCCCACTCCTAACTGGCTGGCAGGGTGTGTGTGTTTTACAGTTAACATTCCATAATGTGAGTCCTTATTCTAGGCAATGTTAGTAAGCATTAAAATTTAAAAGGCAGTGAATTCTTCAATTTTTATTTAATACTCAGTTATCTCCACTATCTAGACCAAGAGTGTTGGATTCCAACAACATCTGGAGGGTTCTCCATCCTTGATCTAGACCAAAGTGCTTCAGTTACCTACATTGGGGAGGGGCTGTGTCTCAGTGAAAGATCACCTGCTTTGCATGCAGAAGGTCCTAGGTTCAATCCCGGCATCATCAGGTAGGGTGAGGAAACATTCCTTCCTAAAACTCTGGAGAGCTGCTGCCAGTCAATACTGACAATACTGGGCTAGATAGACCAGTTGTCTGATTCAGTAGAAGGCAGTGTCCTGTGTTGCTATGACAAACTTGCTAAGTGCTGAGCTAGCTCTACTGACTAAAAGCAGACTACCCTCCACTAGGAATAGAGCCAGGGACTGGACAGGGGTTTCATAGCACCAGATTATTTTCCCAAGCATCCATTGGTGTAAGTAATCCTCCCTGCATGCTCAGTTCCTCTGTGAAGAACTTACTACAGTCAGCCAAGAGTAGGCTGACAACCGTTACCCAGAGGACCTTTTCTTCTGCTGCTCCCAGACTGTGGAATGACTTGCCGGAGGAGACTTATCAACTTAACAGTCTATTAGAATTTAAGAAAGCTATAAAGACTGGTCTCTTCCAGCAGGCATATCCAGTGGAATTTTAGAATGTTTTTAGGATGTTTTTAATGATGTTTTATTGCTATTTAAATAATGTGTGCCATGTTTTTAATCAGTTTTATGTATTTTATCATATTTTATATTCACTGTTGTTCCCTGCCTCGATCCAAATGGAAAGGCGGGTAAGAAATAAATTTATTATTATTATTATTAAGTAAGTAAGTTCACTATGTATAAGTAACATGAGCAAGCATTGTAACTCTGTTTATTGGGATGTAGGTCAGATTCATGTAGGGATACTTGATGGTTTACTTTACTCTGCATTTGGAAGCAAATTGACAACTTCCAACCTAATGTGTGAATTGGAACAAATCCATCCTTCCAAGTTTGCATATCTCTGAATTTTGCAATATAGTTTTCAGCTTGAAAAGCATACCAAAATGTGCATAAAATACATATTTTATAATACTATGTATAAAATGCTTATTCTATGCTATGATGCATATAAAATGTGTAATTTATAATAAAACACATTAAAATGTACAAAGGTTCTTGCAGATTTTTAATTTTTTTTTTTTAAAAAAAACCTACAGATTAAGATAGAAACAGAATGGAATAGATTTATGAATTAACATGTAAAAAATTGACACAGACCCAAATAGTCTAATTCATCCATCCCCACTCTCATAAAACAAGAGATGTCCATTTACTGAGCTTTCAAAAATAATCATATTTTCATTGTAAAACAAATATATGTTTATATAAAGGAATTCAACAGTATTTTATGACAAATATGTTTATTTAAAAGCATGATGTTCTATAGAAAATTAGAATGTGTTTTGAGAAACCTTTCTTTCATAACAGTGCAATCCTATACATGCCTACTCAGAAGGATGTCCTATTGAGGTCAATGGGTCTTGCTCCCAGATGTGTGGGTATGGGATTTCATCTTAAACGTCTTATGTCAAATTTACATTCTGTCCATCCACTTCCCATGGCCTCAAGACATGTTCTATATTTAGGATTGACAAAAAGAATGTGTGTAAGTCATTAAATGCCCACCTTGTATGTATGCCACTAGAAAATCATGACTGGTAATATTTTTACTGGTGTAATTTGTCGCAATTAGGGTGTGGAAAGGCATTGCAGCAGGAAAGAAGGCAAAATGGAATATGCAATGCAAGCCAATGCATTGAGGGTGACAGCTTGCTGAAAGGAATCATGAAAGAAATGTGCAACTTTGATGTGGTTTCCGCTATACCTGATATGTAGGCTGAAAACACTTGTGTGCTCAACTTCTCAGAGGGAATAATATTTTTGCTCCAAGGAGGGAGCAGAATGAGCGGGTTTCTTTCTACCATCTGTATAAATATTGTAAGAAGCTCTGGATCTGCTTCAGTACTCTCTGCAAGCCAAATTCGGACCTGGTACAAATGAGTGCAGCTCAATTTACTATACTGAAGTGGCACCCTGTTATACTTGGCATGAATGTAGCCATGCTTCATCATCTTTAAGTCAGTTCGCTGTGTGACCTTAAATGAAACATGTCTTTGTTCTAAAGTTTCCCCAGTGAGAAAGTGAGTGTTACAGACCATCATGTGGAGATTAAGGTTTGAAAACTAAGCTGTACAGCACGTCTAAGCAGAACTTTGACCCTCAGCTTTCTAACCTACAGCAGGATCAACTACTTTTCATTAAGCTTTGTGAGAAGTATTATTTTCATGCAATGCTTGCAAACTCTTTCCATCATTCTTTTCACAACATCCCTTGCAAAAGAAATGCATCTGAATGCATACACAAAATGGGTTTCTCTTGGAAGAGGTTATGCTGTCCTGTGGGCACAATCCAGCAAACACCATTGCTGCACTACTTATATTCACTTCTACCTAAGCCCCAATTAGAGTCAGTAGCAGCACCAGATGGAAGATTGTGCATTGTTTCTGAAAAGCAGAGAATCAAATGTATTCTCAGTGAAAAACTCCTGGGTACTTGAGACGTTTAAAATGAGAAAGATGTGTCGGTTTATACTATTCTTTCATCCATGAGCCTCTTCAATGTTCCTGGAAAAGCAATCTCCTGGACAAATGTCATATGAATTGGGGAATCATAGATGAAACTGCAGAGAAAAAGTGTCATTAGCAGTAAGTAAATAAATAAATAAATTTCTGAACTATGTGCAAAGAGAGAATCCAGCTGATGTTCCACTTGTGCAACCTCTTGTGAAAGTGCTTGCTCAACTGGAAAATTCAGCTTCTTTGTTAGCAGAATGACATCATTGAATACTGCCCCGTGTCTCAAACTAACCAGTGCATAGTTTATGGTTCTGTGTGAGAGTGCAGACACACAAGTGAATGAGGATAGATCCTTCTTGGTTAGGATTACTTGGTTGTAGCATAAACTACATAGTCATATCATATACAACTTTGCTCAAATTTAAACATTGTCTTTCATCAAGATTGATGTATTCCTGGACTGTGTGGTCTTGAACATAGGGCCTTGGAGTCTTTACGACATAAATATGAGTCTTTTAAACATTCCAGCAAATCAAAATCAAACAAATAAACAAAATACAACTTTACCTTCTGGGTTTTCATCATGAAGAATTAAGTTTTCCTGGGTCTTGTCAGTGCTGTGGTGTACTTGGTCCAGGATATGCCAAGTACCATCAGGATTGTGGTCTGGCATGCCTTCAAGCTCTATGAGTTGTTGCCAGAAGAAGCAAGAGTTGAAAAAAGGAATGATCCAAGACAGCTTCATTCACTCATTAGAGTCAATGCTGGGAGAATCCATCTATGTTGGCTAAAAGTCAAAGGCCAGAATGCAGAAAGCAGAAAGGCTGAGAGGCAATAGGGATGTATGCAAATTTTGTTCTCACTCACAAAACTTGTGAGCATACTCTGTTCAAGGAGCCAAACAGGAGTGTAAGAATGTGTCCACTGAAAATATTCACAAATTTTTGAACACATGTTTGCATTTGCCTCGTTCCTAATTCCCAGTTGGATTTGCGCAAATTTCCTAATTTGTGGAAATTTCTTCTGTAGACTGAATCAGCGCTGATTTAATCAACAGAGGAAATTTGCATAAATTTGAGAGATCTACACAAATTTCCTATTTGGTTGCTACTTGATTTGCACAATTTGTCCATTCACAGAAAGCAAGCAGCAATTGCTAATGCAAATTGGAATCAGGCATGAGAAAAGTGGTGAGATAGTGTTCAGAGACTTCTGGCGATCTTGAACAGTGCCCATTCACTCATCCCTGATAGGTAGTCAGGGCAAAATGTAAAGCAAAGCCAAGGCAAGCTTTTGACCAGGCCATGCCGAAGGATGGGTGGGATCATGTGTTGCAGGGTTCTGGTGAAGCAGGTCAGCTGAGAATTTGGAAGCAGGAAGGTCAAGAAGGTATATGAAAGAAGAATGTGCATAGAGCTATGGGGCTGTGTTTTGCTGTGGTAAAGGGAAAGAGTGGGGAATGAGCAGCCAATGCTTTGTCTAGGTAGTGTGGATAAACAGATGAAACTCAGCCTCTTCCAAGCACATTCCCTTAACTACAGACAGCCACCAGGGGGTAGATTAGCTCCTGCAAACATTCCCACAGGCTGGATGACATCAGGGGACAGAACCCACCCCTGATATCATTGTGTTCCTGGCTGAAGTGCTGGTTGGAGTTCCTCCAGCTGGTGCTTCGGGGGAGCCTGCCTCACTGTGCCTGGGCTTTCCCAGCTAGGGGCAAAGCCTACCAAGCCACTGTCTGAGGGTATCAAGAGAGTATTGAGCCAGTTTCACTATTCCCTCAAATGAGAAAATGATCTCAACAAGGGACTAAACCATTTGGAATCCACCTCCCATGAGGGAAAGGAATGTTGTCAGATTAAAACCTCACACAGGAGTAGGCTAAAAAATGGGGAAAGGGCTCATGACATAGGCAAGCACAATGAGCCCAGAGGCAAGGAAGCTATAAAAAGAAAAGAAAAACCTGAACTGCACAACCTGATATTGATGCAAGTCAGAATGAGCTTTCAGGTAGAATTCAGAGAACCACAATGAGCTCTGGTTTTGCTGTTTCACACATCCCTAGTCTAGACCATTGTAGCTTCTGCTGCCACTATAGCATTGTGACTTGACAAGTCTAAGGGTCAAGTAGGGGTAATAAGTAGGGATGTAGTAGGGATGGACAAATCAGCCTATTTCTAAGTCATGACAGTTGCACATGTAGTCAAGGTAAAACTGCTTCATCCAATTTCAACATCAGTCTGCAATTAAAAATGCATGCAAATCCACATTTATTTTCATACTCACTTTCCCCTAATGTCTGCATTTTTATACATAATTTTCCTTAATATACACATTTTTGTATGCAATGTTTTAGCCAAGGTCTCCATCACAACATTCAGACTAGTTATGCAAACTGATGGATAAACTATATTCTGATCTACAAATTAGTACATTATTAAGTGCAAATTAGGTTGAGTCACTTTAAAATGTGGGCTTCCACATACATATTGGTACTCACTACCTTCAAGTTCAAATTCCATTTTTAATACAGAACAAAAGAAGAAGCACTGTATACTTCTGGAGCTTCAGGTGCACACAATACCATGGCTAGAACAAAAGAGACTAGTTGAGCTCAATACTTATTAGTCATTTCTATTCTTTAAAGTAATTTCAAGATGTGTGCTTTGCAGTAAACTAACATTGAATATTTTATTAAAATTCATTTAAATGGTACAAAATTTAGCAGTCAAGATCTGGTTCAGCCTGAAGGAGTTTCAATTACTTTTTATTCTGAGTACAGCCTGAGGAGCTGTATCTATTACATACTGTGTTGGATTTTCCATTGACCCATTGACATACACGGCCAAGTAAATTTGCATTTTGCAGCATGAATATTGGAGTAAATCTGTTTAAATGTTGAATACATACATAGATGGATATACAGAGGTACACATTGATTAATCTGTGTAGAAAGAACTTCCACTGAGGACAGATTAAGGCCCAGTTCATACGTTACCTCTAGTGATGCTTGACTCCCCGTCCTGCTTGTGCTGAATTGGCTTGAAAATGAGACAAGTAATTTCTTCAAAACTTGGGAAACAGCTCTGCTCCTTTCCAGGCCATTCTGAATCCCTGTTTCCTATTCATCACCACCAGTCCCACAAACCCAAAATACTGCTGTAGCCCTTAAGAAAACTGTATTTCCCAAGAGTCACCAAATCCTTTAACATGTCCATTCCCCAGTCTACAAGGGGTATAGGGTACAAACACAGAATCCAACTGACTGATGACGTTGAAGATGATGATGATGATGAGACTGCTGAGAGAATCTGTTATATTCAGCAGTACATTAATGTTACAAAAATAAAATAAAATATGATGCTTTCAAGTGCTTAAAGAACTTTACATGCATTATCCAGTTTTAATCCTTGTAATCCTTACAACAACTTTTTACATCAGTTAGTTGTATATGATAGGGATGTGCAGGGCCAGGAAAATCATATCGGTATCGGGACTTCCAATTTTTACCTGATTTGGATCAGGTAAAATCGGATGTCCCTTGTATCACTTCGGATCTGTTTCCGATACAAAAATCGGACCTCCGATTTTAATCAGATGCCATTTTGGGATGATTTTCCCCATAACCTTCTATTGTTGTAAAGAACTGCCAAAACTATGGGTTTGACAGCTGACAGCGGGGGGAGAAGGCGGGGACGGTGCTGTTTGACAGCTGTGTAACCCACTGTTTTGGAACTTTTGGATCTTTTAAAGTAAAAATAATCATAGCCACAAAATGCCTCCACCTATGTTTCTGAAATTTCGCATATATAAGTACTTCAAGCCTATCTGCAATGTGGCCAAGTTTCATGCTTCTATCTTTAAAAATAAAAAAGTTAAATGTGTTTCTTTCCTCATTTTTCCAATAATTCCTTGCCACTACATGCTTGAACCTATGTTTCTGAAATTTCTCACACATGACTACCTGCATGCCATCTCTAATATGGCCATGTTTCATGTTTCTATCTTTAAAAATGAACAAGTTGAAGGCATAATTGTATTTCCCCCATTGCAACCCATTTTTCAAAATTAATTGCCACCCAAGGCAAGCACCTATGTTTCTGAAATTTCATACACATGAGTAGCAATATACTATCTGCAATGTGGCAATGTTTTATGTGTGGCTCTTTAAAAATAAAAAAGTTATAGGCATTCATGGTTCATTTTTCAAAACATCACAGCCACAAAATGCCTGCACCTATGTTTCTGAAATTTCTCACACATAACTACCTCAAACCCATCTGCAAAGCTGCCATGTTTCATGCTTCTATCTTTAAAATAAAAAAAGTTATAGGCATTTTGTAATACAATACTAGGCTATGGGGAAAATAATTCAAAATGGTGTCCGATGTTCCAATTTTCTCCGATTAAAATCGGAGAACAAAAAATTGGATCAGAAAAAATTGGATCTACAAGGGACTGCATCAGAAACATGAATCGGATGCCCGATTTCCTCCAATTTTAATCGGTATTGGACATCAGATCTGATACGATGCACATCCCTAGTATCCGATCGCGTCGTTCTGTCAGCAGGAAGGAACCACTAATGGAACAGATTTCTTCCACCCTCCTAAAGTCCCCTCCATGCACTCCCCAAATCTGTTCCAGAGGTTCCAGAGACCCCCTGGAGCAGATTTAAGGTGTGGGGGCTAGAGAGGAGAGCAGAATATTGGGTAGTCATGTTAGGTGAGCAGATGTCCCATTGTACAAGTGGACTTCCACTCATGCAAGGGTTGCCAACCCACAGTTATTATCCTGCATATTGCATATGTGAGAGGCTGAGAGTGCCTAACGCCACCTGGAAAGTCCATTGCAGAGGTGAGATTTTAAGCAAGGACTTCCTGATTCAGAGCTTGGTATCTTAGATAATGCAAGGAGAATTCAGAAGCCCCAAAATAACTTTGCATTAGCTATTGCCTGACTTAGCCAAAGAGCTTTTATATGGGCTGGAAGCTCTGTTACAGACCTTGATCTGTGCAGATCCTCACATGGATTTCCCCTTCTTCCCAAGTAGTCATGTAAAGGGTAGCCTCACATGGCTAGCTTGGCAGTCTGCTGGTGGCCCTGGGAATCCAGCCAAGAGTTCAAGCAACCAGTATGGGGTTCTCTATTGCTGCAGTTAGAGAGTTGGGGTCTGGAGGCTCTGCAGGAACATGGATGAAATCCCAAAACCCAAAGGAGGAAAGCATCTAAGTCAGGTGAAAAGACGGGAGAAACAGGTTTTCTGGATGCAAAGAATTTATTGATACAAAGCCCAGCGCATTTTGGCCTGTGTCTTTTCAAAGGTCTTCTTCAGGTGGTTGTCAGAAGAAGTCTGCAGATTTTCCTCTAACACTAGACTGCATCATCTGATATTTGTTGGTGATAGACCTTGACTTTTAAAAAAGAAATTAAAATTACATGGAAGAACTCTTCATTTAAAATGATGAAAGAAAAGTTTAGTTAAGTATGCTTAAGCTGACTCACATTTTTCTTATTTGTTAGATTTATATCTTACCATTCCAATCAAAATGTCTTCAATGTAACATTATTGAGTTTCTTGCTTCTCTTTCCCATGGTAAACATGTGCTGATAGGAAACCACCTATGGGACTGTGGCCACAGCTAGTAATCCATCATACATAACCCTGTGACTAAAAAGGTCAATGGGCATCTGAAGTGCTTGAACTCACATTTTAACCACTCATTTTTGCTTTGTCATATTCAACATGTTAGCATTACATCTGATTTTCCTGTCTTCTACTTTCAACCTTCCTCTTATTATCATTTAAATGAACCATTTAATCCTATTCCATTTAATTCCCCCTTTAAAAAGGAAAAAAAAGTCAAGGTCTGAACACAAATACCATTCCACTATGATGATGACGTGACTAATGACTAATTAGGTTGATCATCCACTTCTTCGTGGCATTAAGAGTCACCTTTCATCGCTTATTTTTGCAGCCTTGACATGGATTAACAGATTTTTGAAGGAAAGGCACTCCAATTCTAAACACATTATGTGTAAATCAATACACCTTACCTCTGCGTAATGTGTTTGGAATTAGGATGTGAATGAAATGCCTCCTTTTTATGCCAACAAACTAGAACTATTGCAAATTATTGTGTGCTTTAATTGTCTGTTATAAATATCCCTTAAGCATGCAAAACAAATACAAATGAAATTATTCAATTTCTATACAAAGATATTACTATTTAAATTTTGTCTCCATTGTAGTATATAGCAGGGGTGGGCATGGGAAATCAAATTCCAAAGAACAGTCTGGTCCCTGAATTTGAAGACCAGCCTGTGATGCAATTAATAGTTCTGCAGCTGGGCTCTTCTTGAAATAGGGGAGTGGCCAGATTCCATAGATCTTCTTTGTCATGCTATGGATCAGAAGAGATCCCTAGATGGTGGAGCACATCAATGATGTCAGCATCTGGAGATCTCTACATAGGCTGTGGCCTATATGGAAGGAATTGGACCATCGTAATCCTTGGAGCAGTGAAGAGAGCCCAATCCACACTGTGCAGTTCACAATCTGTATAGAGGATGGCAGGCAGAACTTGGTTATGTAAGTATTCTGCACTGGCACCTTGAAGCTACAGTGTGATGGGGGAAATCTCCAAAAAAAATAAAATAAAAAGCCATTGACACCTATGCTAGGTTTTGTAAATTCACTAAAATCATTGTCTACAATTTACCTTCAGCTAAGAAGACAGAAAAGACCCCACATGTGTAATCTTTGGCTGTGGAGAAATTAAAACTACTATCAAACATTTATCAATAATACTACTCTGTGAATGTTAAAATGCCCCGTGGCCTTTATACATCCAATATAAGGCCAGAGGATCAAGCTAGCCTACTGAGCCTCTTTTGTGCTGTAGTCATCATGCTTCTTTTGTTAAATGTGGCTGCACTTGCACAGGCTTAAAAAATGGCTTCCATATTTATTATGTCCTGGGACCAAGATCCCTCTGACAATGAGATTTTCAATAGCAGCAACTCTCGGGAAGACTCAGAATCAGTTTCTAGACCTTCACAAGTAGGGCCCTCACCTTGGATTCCTCATTGTGTCCTCTCGATTCCCATGAGGTACCACTGCCCTCTGACTCTGTGGAGTGAAACTCAGGTTCCTCCAGTGAGCAGAAAACTCTTGGGAACATTCCCCAACCAGCTCTTCTCCCTGCTTACCCTCAACACCCAGAAAAAAAACAGATGTGGGAAAGAATATTGTCCCTTTAACAAAACCAGATGCAGCACTTGAGGTGAAGCTATCAAACTCTACCAATTGCACTAAGTCACTGCTGGGATTGTAAGTACTCTAGTTTCAGGATTGTTCTCTGTCATCCTGAATTCACTCCAACTCCTGGGCTGGTGCCTGTGGTGCTGGCTGTGATGCTAAAACTGCTCTTTTTCTAGTTACTTGTGCCATGTTGTGCCTGAGCTCTTGGCCAGAGCATATTATGGAATCCTAGATGGAGCAGAACAATATTCAGACTTTCATCATACTCAGAATCCAAAAGCTGGTACTAACTGGAGAAGCAATGGCTATTGACACTGGGAGATTAGCTACATTAATTATACCATAGCAATTTGTGGTCTGGGAAAAATGCTGGTGAACTAGCCCAAAAGTTATCCATTATTATATATTTAGAACATCATAAAACTGAGTAATACAGAAGTTTCAGAAACTAACCACAGGGGCTCAACTGAAAGAAACCACATACATTGCTATATACGATGCACCAGGATTAAAATGGAATTCTTCTGCAATAAAATAGAGGAGGCCTTACAACCTACAGGTTAATATGGTAGAGTATGGTAGGTTATGAGATCTTTTCTCCACACTTTCTCTGTGATCACCACAAATAAATAATCTGGAAACTTCTTCTTAAACAAATCCTAACAGGTTTTGAAATTGAAACCAAAAAAATGTCATTGGGATTCCTTCCTGGCTGGTCAATCCTGGATCATATCGTCACCATCTGTTAACTCATCAAGACCATTAGAGAATTCTGGCACAGACAACCTATGACGGCATGATGCTCAGCAATTTCACAGAAGTGTTTGGCTCTGTGAATTACTGCTCTTTTTTGTGTTGACAGACTGCATTTCTTGGAAAACACTGTTTTGGTTCAGGCAGCGAAACTGTCAGAGGACTTTGATTTCAAGGATACAGTTGTGGGAGGGAAATCCAGGTTGCTAGACTGGCCTGTAGTAATGGTTCTTATTATCCTTAAGTTTCACCTATAAGCACAGAGTAGACATCTCTGGTCCTTCCAGAAGAGTCTCTGCCAGACCCATGTTAAGTCAGAACCTCTCTATTCAATTCTATCCATTGTTTTCTAGAGCAGGGAGGTGGGGGGAATCACTTAACATCTTCTCTTTGCTTGCATTTGTGGTTACCATATGAATGTTGTTTTTTTAAAAAAACCTAATCCACATGTTGTAATCAATTTCTTTTATTTTGAGGTACAATTGTAGTATAGACACAATTCTGTGATGGTAGGTTCATGTGTAGTTCCTTACGGCAAAGTGAATCTCTATAGCTCATTCTCAGTGGTGAATGACACAGTGGCCCTGTTCAGACAGAAAACTAAACCATGATGGTTAAGTGTTCTGAGCTAAACATTATAGCTTAGGGTGTTGTGCAAACCATGGTTTAGTTTGTAATGTGAACCATTCCTAAACATGGTGGCTGCATAACCACAGTTTAAACATGCTCACTAACATCTTGCAGCAAAAGGGTTAGCAGTCTAACCATGGCTTAGTATGTTGTCTGAACATGCCTAGTTTAGGTATAATACAAGCCACAACTGAGTACAAAAATGAGCTAACTTGTTACAAAGGAATCCCAATTTATTCTGTTATTTAATATCCCACCTTTCAACCAAAATGGTGCTAATGAGAAATGTTGACTGTTTATGAGAAACACTCACTCCTGATTGGCTTTGTATAGGCTGACTATATGAAACGGAGGACAGGGCTCCTATATCTTTAACAGTTGTATTGAAAAGGGGAACTTCAGCAGGTGTTGTTGTTATGCACACAATACCTGGTGAAATTCCCTCTTCATCACAACCATTAAAGCTGCAGGAGCCCTGCTCTCATGACCAGAAAACAAAGAGGGCAGGCTTCTTACAGCTTTAACTGTTTAATGAAGAGGGAATTTCACCAGGTGCTGCATGCATACAAATGACACCTGCTGAAATTCCCTTTTCTATTCAACTGTTAAAAGTATAGGTATAGGAGCCCTGTCCTCCTTTTCACATGGTCATCCTAGCTTTGTAGGAAGATGGGAAAGAGCAGACATATGTCCCAAGGGTCACTATCCAGTAGGGGTGTGCATCGGATCGGATCCGATCCACGATCCGAATCCGATCCGACCCAAAATCGGGAAAATCCGATCCGATCCGATCCGATCCGGACAACCTCCGATCCGATCCGATCCGATCCGATGAGGTCCGATCCGGATCGGACGCCATTTTGAATGCTTTTTCCCATAGCCAAGTATTGTTTTACAAAAACGCCTATAACTTTTTCATTTTTAAAGATAGAAGGATGAAACTTGGGCACATTGTAGACTGGTTAGGGGTAGTTATCTGTGAGAAATTTCAGAAAGATTGGTGCATGCATTTTGTGGCAATTAATTTTTTAATAAATACCCAGGAATGCCTATAACTTTGTCATTTTTAAAGTTACACACATGAAACTTTGCAACATTGTAGGGGGTACCTTGGGACCTATGTGTGTGAAATTTCAGAAACGTAGGTGCTTGTCTTGTGTGGCAATTAATTTTTAGAAAAATGGGTAGTAGTGGGGTAAATACAGTTACGCCTCCCATTTTTTTATTTTTGAAGATACAAACAGGAAACTTGGGCACATTACAGGTACCACTTGCCTTGATATGTGTGTGAAATTTCAGAAACATTGGAGCTTTCCTTGTGTGGCAATTAATTTTTGAAACAATGAGGAAAGAAACACCTATAACTTTGTCATTTTTAAAGTTACACACATGAAACTTTGCCACATTGTAGGTGGTACCTTGGGACCCATGTGTGTGAAATTTCGGAAACGTAGGTGCTTGCCTTGTGTGGCAATTAATTTTTTAATAAATACCCAGGAATGCCTATAACTTTGTCATTTTTAAAGTTACACACATGAAACTTTGCCACATTGTAGGCGGTACCTTGGGACCTATGTGTGTGAAATTTCGGAAACGTAGGTGCTTGCCTTGTGTGGCAATTAATTTTAGAAAAATGGGTAGTGGTGGGGTAAATACAGTTACGCCTCCCACTTTTTTATTTTTGAAGATACAAACAGGAAACATGGGCACATTACAGGTACCACTTGGCTTGATATGTGTGTAAAATTTCAGACAGCTGGGTCCAGGCATGTGGTGGCAAGGTATTTTTGAAACAATGAGGAAAGAAACGCCTATAACTTTTTTATTTTAAAAGTTAGAAGTCTGAACATTGCTCACTTTGTAGATGGGTTAGGGGTAGATATGTGTCAGAAATTTCAGAATGATAGGTCCAGGCATTTGATGGCTATGGAATTTTTAAATTACATGTTTCAAAAAAATTTCTACAGAGGCCAGGTCTTCCCCTCCCGCTTCCCGCGAAGAAAAGGAAACACTCTCTCGTCTCGATCCCTTTGAAGTTGCTAGTAGTATCCATTACAGGGCTCGTGTTTCCTTTCCTCCTTTCACTTTTCAAGCAGAACGGCTGAGCCTAGCTGAGTTTTGCAGCCATGCGTGCAAGGAAGGATCACTCTGGTCTCGATCCCTTTGATCCTTGGTAGTATCCATTACAGGGCTCGTGTCTGCTTTCACTTTGTACTCAAGCAGACACGAGCCCTGTAATGGATACTACCAAGGATCAAAGGGATCGAGACCAGAGTGATCCTTCCTTGCACGCATGGCTGCAAAACTCAGCTAGGCTCAGCCGTTCTGCTTGAAAAGTGAAAGGAGGAAAGGAAACACGAGCCCTGTAATGGATACTACTAGCAACTTCAAAGGGATCGAGACGAGAGAGTGTTTCCTTTTCTTCGCGGGAAGCGGGAGGGGAAGACCTGGCCTCTGTAGAAATTTTTTTGAAACATGTAATTTAAAAATTCCATAGCCATCAAATGCCTGGACCTATCATTCTGAAATTTCTGACACATATCTACCCCTAACCCATCTACAAAGTGAGCAATGTTCAGACTTCTAACTTTTAAAATAAAAAAGTTATAGGCGTTTCTTTCCTCATTGTTTCAAAAATACCTTGCCACCACATGCCTGGACCCAGCTGTCTGAAATTTTACACACATATCAAGCCAAGTGGTACCTGTAATGTGCCCATGTTTCCTGTTTGTATCTTCAAAAATAAAAAAGTGGGAGGCGTAACTGTATTTACCCCACCACTACCCATTTTTCTAAAATTAATTGCCACACAAGGCAAGCACCTACGTTTCCGAAATTTCACACACATAGGTCCCAAGGTATCGCCTACAATGTGGCAAAGTTTCATGTGTGTAACTTTAAAAATGACAAAGTTATAGGCATTCCTGGGTATTTATTAAAAAATTAATTGCCACACAAGGCAAGCACCTACGTTTCCGAAATTTCACACACATGGGTCCCAAGGTACCACCTACAATGTGGCAAAGTTTCATGTGTGTAACTTTAAAAATGACAAAGTTATAGGTGTTTCTTTCCTCATTGTTTCAAAAATTAATTGCCACACAAGGAAAGCTCCAATGTTTCTGAAATTTCACACACATATCAAGGCAAGTGGTACCTGTAATGTGCCCAAGTTTCCTGTTTGTATCTTCAAAAATAAAAAAATGGGAGGCGTAACTGTATTTACCCCACTACTACCCATTTTTCTAAAAATTAATTGCCACACAAGACAAGCACCTACGTTTCTGAAATTTCACACACATAGGTCCCAAGGTACCCCCTACAATGTTGCAAAGTTTCATGTGTGTAACTTTAAAAATGACAAAGTTATAGGCATTCCTGGGTATTTATTAAAAAATTAATTGCCACAAAATGCATGCACCAATCTTTCTGAAATTTCTCACAGATAACTACCCCTAACCAGTCTACAATGTGCCCAAGTTTCATCCTTCTATCTTTAAAAATGAAAAAGTTATAGGCGTTTTTGTAAAACAATACTTGGCTATGGGAAAAAGCATTCAAAATGGCGTCCGATCCGGATCGGACATCTGGTCCGATCCGATCCGACCAGCCTCCGATCCGATCCGATCCGATCCGACCCCCCAGGTCCGATTCCGATCCGCTATCCGATCCGATCCGGGGGGTCAGTGCACATCCCTACTATCCAGTTCTTACAGCCTATGCCAACAGTTAAATACCTAAACTATGGATTTGAGTTCCTTAAGATGTAGTGATGGCGACCAACCTAGATGTCTTGAAAAATGAATTACACAAACTCATGGAGGATGAGGCTGTCAATGATTACTAATAATGATGGCTATATACTACCTCCAGGATCATAGGCAGCAATCCCGAGTGAATATTAGTTACTGCAGAAAAACAGTGAGAAAGGCCTACCAGCCAGTGTCCTGTTTATGAGATTGCCATAGGCTTCTGGTTGAGCACTGTGAGAAACAGAATATAGGACTACTTGCTTGACTAAGCTCAGACTCAATGGGTTTGTGGCTAATGCCTTACTTGCTTGACTAAGCTCAGACTCAATGGGTTTGTGAGTCGGGGGGGTGGAGAATCTACCCAAAATGCATTAGTTCTTAAAAAAAACATTTTTATTGTGACAATTCAACCAAAAAAGAAACTATAAAAAGAAAGAAGTGAAGAAGGGGAGGGGAAGAGAGAAAAATTACAGATAGATGATAGATGAGATAGATAGATGATAGATAGATAGATAGATAGACAGACAGACAGACAGACAGACAGACAGATAGATTTGTATATATCCATTTCAATGAATACATATGAAATGCATATATATGAAAATACAACTTTCTAGCAATTTTACATGAGCTTTGACAAAAGTGGACTGGATATCCAAATAAGTATCCCTTCAAATGTGGTGTCTATCTGCCACCCATTTAAATAGTGAAAGCCTTGTAAGAACCTCAATCCATTGCATTATAAGAGATGAGTGTTTACATAATCCTATGTAAACCGCCCAGAGAGCTTCGGCTATGGGGCGGTATACAAATGTAATAAATAAATACATGTAATAATAAATACATATCCTTCCAGTGATGCAATATCAGTCTTTTAGCTGTCCAAAAAACATGGCTATCCATTTACGCTGATCATTCATTAATTTCCAAGAAGTGGGTAGATAATTTAAAAGAGCATGTACATCAGTGAACATTAAAGGCTGTTCCAGTACAAAATGTACCCATATAACAGCCTTCTGATGAAAAAAAAAGTTATTTCTGTGTGTAATGTTTGTTCTTTTAATTTTCTTCACAATTTCTTTTCTGTTCTGTTTTGTTAAATTCACCAAAAAAAAAAAAGCAATAATAGCCTCATCCCAAAAAGAAAGAATACATCATTTCTGACAGTTCAACTACTCTATGCAAAACTGGTTTATTCCACACTAACAGCATATTTAGGTATACCATGCTATTTAACAATGTCGCTGCATCACCCTCAAACCTCATCACTTCCAATAAAAAAACAACCAAATGTGTTTTTCATTATCTATTTCTTGGAATCTTACATTAGCGGTATTATGTTTTTGAGATTACTGTAGTAATCCCAAGAGCTGATTTCTGAGCTCTTAGTTGGCTAGACCTGCCAGCCTTTGATTTCATAAACTTTGAGCTTCTTGTGTACCTGGTAAAGAGTAATTGCAATCATGCCTCCTTGCGGCTAAAGATAATTGTTCTTTTTCAGCTACCTTATGGCTACTATTTAGGTACATTTTATTATCTTAACATTCCCCTGCACATTTTCCCTCTATGAGTCATTGTTATAATATTGTTTTTGTAATTAAAAAGAAAAGAAAATTACAAATCTGTATAAAAATACAAAATTACATATTATTACACTCAATATACCAATACCATGGGATTTCTTATTATTTATTTATTTAAAAAAAACCTTGTTTTCATTGTAAAATAATCCCCGAACAAGGTACAAAAGCAATAAAGCACAGTAAAATCATACAAATATTAACAGATAAAACAGCAAATCAGGGGAGAGAATAGGAACATGTATTAACAACAGTTTACAAGATATAGCAACACACATTCAATCAAAAGCCTTAACTCTTGAGTTAAGAGGGCCTTTAAGGCCTGGATTGGACCTGGAGGGGGAACGTGAGGAGGGGAAAGCACGTTTTCCAGAGCCTCCAGAAAGTGAACAATTTCCTTGTATTAAGAGGGCCTTTAAAGTCCCAATTTGAGCAGTGGGGGGAGCAAGGAGGAGGCAGGTCTGTGCTTGTGCTTGAGTCCAGGGGGGTGGATGCGGGAAGTCCATTGGCCTCCAGGACCCAGTCGGGTGCTCAAGACAACCCTATGAACAAGGCTGGGACATTGAATTGTTAGAAGACGCAACGCTGTGTTGCATGTTTTTCCCAGCCTATTTTTAAAATAAATTTAATATGTCTCTTACATAGAGATGGGTAAACGAGCAGTGTTCAAGATCGCTAGGAGTCTCCAAGCATCATTTCACCACTTAACCCCGGTCCGATTCCTCTTCATGATCACTGCTCGCTTTGCGCGAAAGGGAAACTTGCACACATGGAGCTTTAATGCCTAAAGTGGCACAAATGTCCCCACATTTGCACAAATTCCTTAATTTGCACAAATTTCTTCCATGGGCTAATGCAGGGCTGATTCAGTCTACTGAGAAAATCTGCATAAATTAGAAAATGTGCATGAATTGCACAGGGAATCAGCAACAAGGAGAACGCAAGCATGTGTTTGACAACTTGCAATTTTTTGGGGCAGACTCATGCTCACACCGACATTTGTGTTTGAGACTTTGAGCCATGAATGCTTGCATGTTTTGCGAGCAAAAATGAAGTTTCCATATATCTCTGCTGTTACACTGTAAGAACAATGTGGCAAGTGGATCCATCTCATCTGAAACATGTTAACTTCATTTTTCTTCCATATCATGGTGTAGGGTGACCAGATCAAATCCAGGTCAGGGCTCATGTAACTTTAACAGTTGTAGAGAAAAGGGAATTTCACCCAGTGTCATTTGTATGCAATTAGTTCCTGGTGAAATTCCCTCTTCATCACAACAGCTAAAGGTGCAGGCACTATACTAGAGTGACAATATACAAAAGAAGGCAGGGCCCCTGCAACTTTAACTGTTGTGATGAAGAGGGAATATCACCAGGAACTAATTGCATACAAATGACACTGCCTGAAATTCCTTTTTCTCTACAACTGTTAAAGTTACATGAGCCCTGACCTGGATTTGATCTGGTCAGCCTATCATGGTGGAACTTTGCCAATTAATTCATTCTGAAGGTACTTTTCAAGGTTCAATGCCACAATGTTATGGCAGTTAAACTCAAAGCTCAAACAATTCATATTATAAAATAAAAATCTCAGGAGAATGCAAAGCCAGGAAACCTTTAAAAGGTATGCTAGATGAAAGTGTGGATCTGTTAACATAGATCTATTCTCAGTTCTATTTACTAAAAGGAGGGGTATTGGGACTAATTTTCATGTGATGACTGTAATATAGTCAAGGGATTACAGCCAAGCTACATATTATTTGGAGTTCTGTCACTGGATCTCATAATGTTTTGTTTGTTTCTTTGTCCTTCTTTAAACACACACACACTCTCACATGCACCTCCCATTTGGATTATAAAATTAGATACCCTGCCCAAGTTAAAAAAAAATCCAAACAAACCCTTATGTCTAGAGTTCTAATGATGTTCCACATAACAAAGGGAGCACAATGCTATCCAGACCAAGGATTCTGTACCCCCATCCTGGATTTGGTCATCTACAAAGATATCTCTTTCCTTCCCCCGAGGTTTCTTAGAAATACAATCAGGTTGATTCATAGTGGCTTGACCAAACCATTTATTTATACAATTCCTTTTGTATTCAAAGTGTGTTAAATCCTCCAGCCCCAGTAGTTTGCTATTAAATACAAATTCATTAATTCTCCATACACACACACACAATTAGGAAACT
The DNA here is from genome assembly GCA_029215795.1 of Anniella stebbinsi. Classification (NCBI taxonomy): domain Eukaryota; kingdom Metazoa; phylum Chordata; class Lepidosauria; order Squamata; family Anniellidae; genus Anniella; species Anniella stebbinsi. The sequence continues at coordinate 56,884,309 of JARDYH010000002.1, forward strand.
GAAAACAATGGTTCGGGGGGGGGGGTTCAAGGAAGTAGAGTTAAATTCAACTCATATTTTATACTTCTGATTAACTTGTGCTGTTATTTGCTCCTCCCACCTATCCCCCATCTTCTTTCCCCAACTATTGGCAAGCCCATTAGATTCCCCATTTCTAATCAGTTGTTCCAAGTCTCTCTCTTTCTCACTGTACAATCACCTTTCTGAGGCTGGGAGAGGTTTGCCTAAATGCTTTCCCTAGTCCTTTCCTACAAAAAAGTCAAGTGAGTGATGATGAATTCATTGGTAAAACAGGCTTTGAAGCAAGACCTGCCAAGGACCATGACCTATACTTTTTCTGGTTGACTGCCTTGAGCTTAATGTCCATTGTAAAAGATAAATGTTTTTCACAGCTTTGTATTAAATAGTCACACAAGTATCTAAGAGAACTGGGCTTGTTTAGTCTTGAGAAGAGAAGAATGAGGGGAGACATGATAGCACTCTTCAAGTACTTGAAAGGTTGTCACACAGAGGAGGGCCAGGATCTCTTCTCAATCATCCCAGAGTGCAGGACATGGAAAATGGGCTTAAGTTACAGGAAGCCAGAATCCGGCTGGACATCAGGTAAAACTATACTGACTGTTAGAGCAGTATGACAATGGAACCAATTACTTAGGGAGGTTGTGGGCTCTCCCACACTAGAGAATTCTAGATGCAGCTGCACAGCTACCTCTCAGGCATGCTTTAATTGGATTCCTGCATTAAGCAGGGGGTTGGACTCGATGGCCTTATAGGCCCCTTCCAGCTCAGCCATTCTATGATTCCATAACATTTGTTTAATATAGGTTTCCCTCTTATCCCCCTCTTAAAAAAAAAAAAAAGAAGAAGAAGCCAAGGCTAATTGAAATTAGATTGTAAACAACTAAAATACCAGTAGGGTATCATACACCAGCCTGATGTCGCATGTTGTGGTAGCAAATGTCACTCATTTATTATAGTATTTCTTTATCGAAAGCTTCATTACACAAGCCCCAGAGTGAAAGCATTTAGGCCCAGCTGTCATTTCTGCACCATTTCTACATGTAGAGGTTCCAAGTTCAAATCCCATGCTTGGGTTTAATTTCTCGTGCCAACAGATATTGGAAGAAATGTGTTGTGATTGTGCCATGTTGGGTTTGTGCTATTCCCAGTGGTGTGTGGAAAATATTATCTCTAGATAGAAAATGCTGCCTTTCATTTTTATTTTTAAATCAGTGGTAAGGATTTCATGGGCTGTCATCTGTGTAATTCCATGAAATTTGAAAATAGGTTGAAATTATTACCACCTTTATTCAAATAGGAATATTTGGAATACTAAGCACAGATAGGCATTTTATGATAATTCATTGTTTATAACCTCTAGGTACCTAAATTTGTAAGAACATAAATAATTTAATGTCCCTGTGATTATCACGAGATCGATAAACTCTGTGGTTTGACCTTCTCAATTAATGAAGCAATAGCTATAGCACTTGAAACATTTAGTCACTATGTATATGTTGATTAGGGAGAATGCTTGCCAAATTAACACTATGCCAATTGTTTTTCTAGGACACAAGTTGTCAAATTTAAATGTAGGCTTTCTTAGGGAAATGGGAGGAGTTGCCTGAAGAAATTAGAGCTTTTCATTGATCCCTGTAGTTGGACTAAAGAGACAGAGTCATACCAAACTCTGCCTGGGATCCCAAAAGACTCCATCTGTGGTGTTTCGATTCCTTTCCTGCTTATCAGTTTCTAGTTTTGGCCAATCATAAGAACATACGAAGAGCTATGTCAGATCAGGCTAGTGCCTATCTAGTCCAGCATTCTGTTCACACAGTGTCCAACCAACTGTCTGTGGAAACCCAACAGTAGGACATAAGTGCAACAGCAATCACCCGCTCATGTTCCCCAGCAACTGGTCTACTGGCACTGCAGGTAGCACATAGCCATCAGAATTAATAGCCATTGATAGTCTGATTCTCCATCAGATAGCTCTAAAACATTATGGGTTAGATCCAAATTTAAGTCATAGCTAAAGTAGACCCATTGAAATCAATAGGACTTAGGTTGTCATGACTAACATAGTCTCATTGATTACAATAGGTCCTCTCTACATGTGACTAAATCTGGATCCAACCCTATGGATGCAAACATATGGATCTCACATAAGCAAAAACTTCTTATTGGTTTTTAGCTCTATGTGCCTGGAGCCACCTAGACTAGAAATGGGAGCCTTGAGCTCTGTGTATGGCTGCCCTATATGGTGATCTACCAGGAATGCAATTTAGAACATCATCCTAGGCAGGAAATTGTTCCTGGACTCTGGACTGCCCCTACCCTTCCAGAGTGATTATTGAGCCTACCTAGGCAGGAAGAGATACAACAAGCTTTCTGTTGGGGCTGGGACTTTGCCTGGTCAACAGTGGTCTTCCTGGATCTATCATGTTCTGACTTCCTCCTTGGTTCTGACTCCTGGCATGATATTTTGGTCAGGGGTGGGCAGAAGATAGGTCTTTAGATGTTTTGGACTTCCAACTCTCATAAGTACCTGTCAGCATGGCCAATAGTCAGGAATGGTGCAAGTTGAAGTCCAAAATATCTGGAGATCTATCTTCTGCCCACTCCTGCTCTTGGTTACATATCCTGCCTAGCATTCAGCCTTGATGGTCCCCACCCCATATCACAAACCCTAGCAGCACATTGGTGTCTGCCTATTGCTCAACCTGAAATCAAGAGAGCTGAAAACAAGAACCATTATTTTAAAAAAATTAAGATGCATTAGCTATGGGACCAAAGGATAGGAAGGAAGGGGCCATAGCTCAGTGTGATAGAGCACATGCTTTCCATGCAGAAGGTCCCAGGAAAGAATCCTGCCCAAAACCCTGGAGAGCCACTGCCAATCAGTGTCGACAGTACTGGGCTAGATGGACCAATGGACTGGCTCAGAACAAGGCAGCTTCTTATGTTCCTATGCTCCTAATAATAAGTAGTGGCCACACAGTTCCACATGACTTCCATAAGGTGTATAAATAAATTGTGCATATAGCTAGTGCAAGGCCTTTTGCAACTGTCTCCAGAAGAGGATCTTTGTAATTTTGTTTCTTTTCACAGCACCCACTTATGAAAATGGCTTGCACAGTCAAGCAGGCAGTGTGTATACAGAAGCTTGAAACCATATATCACAGCAGTTCTTTGGATCTTAGCCATTGCCCTTAAGCGTGGCATTTTACATTTGAGCATCATCAACTACTGTATACTTCCACAATCTGCGTGTTCAAATATGGCCTTCTGAAAAAAACAGTTTTTAATTTTTCTGTTGGCACAAAAAGCTACACATATGATGAATAAATATCTCATTCCTATGTAAGGGATGGAGAGAAAGCCAAAAAGGGAAACATCACAGCACTCAATGTCCGAACATTAGATGGGAGAAGCGGGGAATCTGGTTGTGCTGAACATAGATGAAATACAGTAACCTTTGAATAGATAGGTTAGCCACACATACCAAAACAATGTTCTGCTAATGTAATTATCACCTTTAAGGAGGTGGCAATGAGTCTTGAAGGAGCAGGTCACCTTCCTCGATTTTCTTTCATGGGCAGTTTTGACAACATAACACATGAGTGCATTAGTGATGGTAACATTCTATATTGGATAATAAATTGGCTTAGTAGCATTGCCAATGGCAAGAGAAAAGTGGTAAATGGATACAGATGGAATGGGAAGGTGACAAGTCGATTGTCAATGGGATCTGTGTTCAATCCAATGGGATCTGTGTTCAATCTAATCTAATGCATATGCTACTAGTGGACATAGCTAACCACCTAAAGCAATTCTACTGATTCTCCATAACTGGCAGAGTTAAAATCTATTAAAGTTTGCCATATCTTAAATGAATTCCTACAATCCTCTGAAAATAATAAAGATTAAGAAATAGATGTTCAGATGTCAGAATCTGCAATCCATTCCTGGCACAAAATGGTAGCAGGAAAAAGCAAAACAAAGATATTTTAAATATTTTCAAGTTGCCTAGTTTGTAACAATAATGCATGTGATAATGAACAACCACAACAACAACCACAACAACAATGGATAAATAGATAGATAGATGATATAAATATTTCCATGGTATTTCAAGTAGGAATGAAACAAATGGTGGTGATAATCTTGTTGCTTGCATTCTACCAGCTATTAAATGAAACATTTCAGAGTTGTTTCTCACAAAGTTTTCTTGTAGTTGGCTATGAGTAACTGAGCTGCCCACAAAGCATTTTTCATAGCAATCCAACTTCAAAAAACACATCCAGACCTAGCCCAATCTGGGCCTAATCACTATCCACATGTACTTTAAAGTGGAGAGCAGCATAAAGCATTTGTTAGTGAAATATTCCAACCCAAGAACAGACATTTCATGAGAAACAGCCCCTGGAGTCATGCATCTGCAATGAACAACTGCTTCAGCTATATACATATATGGAATTAATCTTCATTATGATAAGCAGTTAATATTAACAACTTCAAACTTTACCAAAACTTCTTTTCTTTCTAACAGGCGATCCACGTGATGTACACCTATTCAGTTTGTGCATGCTTGCAAAGATCTATAAAGAGGGCTTGCATATTCATTGGCAAAAGCATCCACATTCTCCTCATGTTTGTGAGTGTGCGCCACACATTCATATCTTGTCTACTTAAGGTACTGTATGCACAATGGAACCATGCAGAGCTTTAGATCACAGCCAAAGCCTATTCAACAGTTTTTAAAAAGCGTAATGCTGAATCTGATGTTTTAGTACCTATATTCATAAAAGCAGTAGAATCTCACAACCATTCTCATTCCACAGCACTTGCAGTTATGATTTATTTGTCCATAGGAATGTAATAAAGGGCTTGGAAAATTGGTTAGTATAAAGGTATGAATTATTTAACTGTTTATCTTGATCAAAACTAGAAAAATGGGAATCTGAGATGAATGTTCTTAGTGGGCTGAGAATAAAAAAAAATGTAGAGGCATTGTTAGACCTTCCTAGCTGAGGGTGAAAATAAAAAAGTATATTCAATTCTAGAGAAGAGAAGGTCAGACCAAGGAGTCTCTTTGCTACCAAACTTAACATCCTTCCAACAGGGGGCTCCATAATTCCAGCGATTATGAAGAAAGACAAGTTATGTAGGAAGGTGACAGTAACCATGTCCAGAACTAGGACATAACAGTTCACCAAAGGAGCAATTAATGTACAATATTACAATGTCATTTTACAATGACACTTTGGGTGTTAACTAGTGAAGTTTTACAGTCCATGTATAGTAATGCTACAAAGTATAGTTTAGGCATTCACAAATGGTAGAATACAAAATGCCTTCATAATATACAGTTTTATTACCCACTTATTATACAGAAATTGTCTCTCTGAGTAAACTAATGCTACTTTTGTTTCCACTAATTATCTTATGGTAAATACAGTTTTAATGATTACAGGCTTCCCTCAGAACAGATGTTTCCTGAACAGTTTTTGTACTTCTGTTATCTGGTCTGAAACCACTTTTATAACAGAAGATAAAATACCATATTTTGCTTCAGTCAGTTTTAGTGGAAAGCTTTCCCACAGCTGGGTTTCAGAACTTTAACCCTGGAAGTGAAAGTAGTCCCTCCTTCTATTGATATTTTCATCTATTGAATTTCAGTTCCTGGCTGTCATCTATGTTAATCAGGTGCTGAATATGAAGGTAGGATATAATTGGTGTCATACCACAGTAATAAGTCAATAATCCCTCCAGTCCATTGGACCTAGGGCTGAAGCTCTGTCACAAGATCAGAGAGATGCTTTGTCTAGATTTATTGCAGCACAGGTATTTTTTATGAAAATGATGATAATGGATTTCCTTGAGCATTATGAGGCACAAATATTTTGGGTCCTCTGCTGCATGAAGGGCTAGATAAAATACAGCAATCAGAACACTACAAAAATTGGGCTGCTTACCATTTCAACTGTGGTTGAGTTATGGATTATTATAATACAAGGAACATTTTGCACATTTACATTAGTTGCAATTTATCATAACCCTCCCTAGCTAAACTGAGCTTATGGAGTTAATAACAGGTCAAGAAGTCTGAACTAAACTTCTGACTTGTATTTTAATATTACTTAGTAAAGAAGTAAAATCAATGAACATGTACGGCATTAAATAGTGTTGCTCAACCAACATTTTTAATCCATAAATTTGATTCAATCAGTCTCTTCTGGGATTACTCATACTATGTACATATTTGGCTACATTTGAAAACTTACGTTTCAGATACAACTTAGTTCACAATCCAAAAAACCAACAATATATGAACATAAGCTGATTTAGACCCATTGAAGTCAACAGCCCTGCAGAGCTAAAATTAAGCAAAGCGATCAGTGAAAAGTCGATAGGTATAATTCAGCTTACTTCCAAGAATTTCCATTTAATCAGATTGTTCATTATTGCATTCAATTGCTCTCATCTTCTTCATTGTTCCAACAGTGTAACATTCAAAATCGGCACGCTAACTTTTATTTTTTAGGCTATTTTCGAGCTCCATCACACCTACTTTTTTCCCCCTGATATGCACCCGCTGGTCACTTTCACGTGGGTGCATTGTTGCACTGTTTAATCTCATGGTTTATTCACTCTCCCATTCCATCTTGCCCCACCCTGCCCCTTCTCCTTCCCCCCTTGTTCTTGATGGATGTTGTGATGGATGTGGGGTGGCCGCCTCCATTCTGTTTTCAGATAACCACTTCGTTATGGAATTCTGTTCTCTTCTTTCCCCCCCTCACCCAACAGCCTGATGCATCAAACTGACACTTTTCTCTCTCTCCCCCCTCCCCTTACTTCTCTCCCCCATGAATTAGTGCAACACAAGAGTTTTCCTTGGTTTAACATTTTTCCTTTGTTGTGCAGTAGTGGATTAAAAAACCATTCCCTCTCCCCATAAACACACACACCACTCTGATTCTGCGTTAATCCACCCAGCTCAACAAAGGAAAAATGTTAATCAAGGAAAACTTCTGTGTAGCACTCATTCACGGATGGGGAAAGAGCAGCACCTAACTGCACTATGAGAACACAAGAGAAAGTTATTATATCACCCTTTCTCCCTCAGGTGCAATGTGGATCAACTAAATTGGTTTAAAGAAGGAAAGAATAAGAAGGTGGGGAGAGAGACAGAAGAGGAAACTTCAGGACCGGGAAGAGAAGGGAAATTGCCTGCACCCCAGCCATATCCTCCCTCACCACTTCCAGCAGGTACCCATCCAAAGCAAGGAGGGGGAGTTGCATGCCAGAACTCCTGGGTTCCCCGAGGGCACAATTAGGGAGGGAGACCTGGGGGGGGGGGGGTTGAGAGCAGAGTGCTGGGATCCTGCAGTGATCCTGGCTTTTCTTTGAAGAGAGTCAGAGAGCTCAGCAAGACTTGGGAGAGCTGACAGCCAGGCTTCCTGGGGGAGAGAAGTAGGGGACTTGAGAGAGGAGGGGCATCAGTTTGATGCATCAGGCTGTTGGGGCAAGGGGGTGAGAGAAGAGAAGCAGTGAATCCGTTGCTCTATCAGGGATCGGCTTCAAACTTGGAACTATCATGGCACCAAGTTTCATCTCTTTATCTTTAAAAATCAGGGAGCTGTAAGCATTTTGGGGCAGGAAAAGTCTGTTCAAGGGACTCATCACAAGCCCTTTCATTTGACACTGCATGCTGGAGAAGGAGAACTGCCTCTCCCTCCTCTTTCATCAGCAAGCACACACACCCAACAAAGGACATGGTGCAAGGACAGCAATCCATGGGGGCAGAAGAGTGCTTTAATTCTGGTTGGAGGAAATAAACCAGACTTTCCCCGCTCTAGGAAAACACAAAAAATGGAGAAGAGGCAGGGAGACTGCTGGACCAGCACCCCAAACCAGGCATGGTGAGAGTGTGATAAAATGCTAGTGTGATGGAGCTCTTCAACTAACGAGTGTAGAAATATCTCATGGATAATGACAAAAAACTCTAATTTGTGTCCTTGTTAGAAATGTATTAATAGTTAGAAATGTGCTAATAAACTGCATTTATATCTGAAGTACTGTAAGTATTGATAGCTTATAGTAGATATTTCATAGCATTGAAATTCCAAAATAACTTAAATTTCACATGAATAGATTTTATTCATTGTTGATAATGTTGATTGTTCATTTTTGTAGTGTTTCCTTCCAATTTGCTGCATTTCCTCCTTTTGGTTTTATTTTGTGATTTTATTAGAATGTAAGCCTTTATTCTGTACAGTGTTGTGTGCATTGATGGTGCTATATGTGTGCTTTTCTTACCTTAAAATCAAATTCAGTGAATATGTGGAGGAGAAGCAATTTAAGTTGTCCCACCCCAAACCTCTGAACATGTGAATGGAACATGTGAATGGAGCTGTATGCTTTGTTTAGAATGTCCACTGATGCAGAATTCTGGGACTCAAGGCAATTCTATGCCAGAAGAAAATCTACCCACCATTAGCAATGTGTGAGAAATCTGCTCCATCAGAATTATTTATTTATTGACAGATTTCTCCAATCCACATCACTAAGAAATGGACTGGATGCCAGTTGCAGGTGAAAGGAGGAGGGAAATAAAGGGATGAGGCACATGTGTATGGTTTGAAATATGGGTCACATTTATTGAAATCCTGCAAAAGGGAAATTCCTGGGCAGGCACCTCATCTATGCCAGCAACTAGCCTGGCAGTGTCTATATTAGGCAAAACATTCTGTTCCAGCTGAATAGTGTCAATGAAATCGCCACCCTTCAGGGCTACCTCATTCTTGGAAGGGAGGCCTTCACGTGTCCCCCTGTCCCAAGCTGAAAAACACTGGTTGGGTGAGGTGAGTTGGTCTCACAGGTAACCCTCACAGGTTCTCCCACTGGGGGTGCAAAACCCTAACAGGAGGCATCAGGCATCACCTGTCACTAAAACAGTGCCTCAGAATGCTCACCATCCCTGTTCATACTAACAGTGCCCACCCCTACCACCTTACCTGCCATGAAATGTGACCATATTAAGCTAACAGTCAAAACGTAATCAGATTTGCCTATAAGAACTCTGGCCCCACTTGCAGTGTGAAATAGTAAAAAAATTTAAAAAATAAACTCATATCCCCAGCCAATCAGACCTTGAGCCAAATAATCCAGCTCATCCCTGCTTTGACAGCTAACAGAGGGGGGCGAAGGCAGGGGAGGAGGTGCGGTTTGACAGATGCCAAAGCCTCTGTTTTTGAACTGTTGGACCTTTTAAAGTAAACAATTCACAGCCACAAATGCCTGGACCTATCTTTCTGAAATTTCTCACAGATAAGTACCTCACACCCATCTGCCATGTTGGCAAGTTTCATGCGTCTATCTTTAAAAATAAAAAAGTTAAATGGGGTTCTCTCGTCATCTCTCCCAAAATACCTTGCCACTACACACTTGAAGCTATGGTTCTGAAATTTCTGACACATGTCAACCAAAGTGGTATCTCTAATGTGGATAAGTTTCATGTTTGGATCTTTAAAAATAAAAAAGTTGAAGGCATAACAGTCTTTCCCCCATCACTACCCATTTTTCAAAATTTAATTGCCACCAAAGTCAATTACCTATGGTTCTGAAATTTCATACACATGAGTCCCAACATACCATCTGCAATGTGGCCTAGTTTCCTGTCTGGATCTTCAAAAACAAAAAAGTTATAGGCATTCCTGGTTCATTAGTAAAACATTCATAGCCACAAAATGCCTGGAGCTATCCATCTGATATTTGTCACAGATAAGTATCTCAAACCTATCTGCAATGTGGCCGTGTTTCATCCTTCCATCTTTAAAAACAAAAAAGTTATAGGCATTTTTGTAACACGACAATAGGCTAAGGGGAAAATCATTCAAAATGACATCCGATTTTCCATTTTTTTCTGATTAAAATTGGAGATAAAAATATCAGATTGGAAAAAATTGGATCTTCCAATTTTCATGTCGGAATAGGTATCAGACGTCTGATAACCTCCGATTTTAATCTGAATTGGATATCGGATCCGAAACAATGCACATCCCTAATGTCCAGCATGGGGAAAACTTGCTCTCATTTGCTGTACATTTCTGAGATGCATATTTTGGCATAGTAAAAACTGAAAATGAGAGGGTGAAACATAGTAATCTGGAAGTTATTTATTCTAATAAAACACAAGGGAGAATATACGGATGGGCTTGGGTCACTTTACTTCTTGTTAGTACTGGGTCCCTGCTCTGCTCTCTGGAGTTTTCATTAAGATGCTTCTCTTTCTCTTCCTGGAAAAGTCACTGAATCTTGTTTTAAACAACAAAGCTGGAAGGTATTTCTTTTTTCTCACTAATGGGAATCATTTGTAGGCCACCGGGATAGGAGCACCCCACACAATTAATCATATTTCATGTATTCCCATGTTCTTTGGTAAGAATGTCTTTTCCCTGAGAACAGGAAATTTGTTGGAGTGTATTTGTCACTGCAGATTTTACTCCCACCTGAAGTCATTAGCCTTCGGTTTGTGAAATCATGTTTTCTTCAGTAAACAGCTTTTATGTCACAAGGAGAACTATGTTTCCAGGATGGATCAGGTGGAATTAATGAATTCTGGAGATCCAGCTGGTCCACGAAGGATTAGATTTTCTGTAAAGGAATATAATACAAAATACATACACTGCTGCCTATTGTTCTTGCATGACTAACAACAAGAGCATGTCCCATAACCATAAATTCATACTTAGTGGACATTTAATTGATTAACAGCTTGAGCCTAATACTTGCTGTGACCAGCATATTATCATTCATCATTTCTACAGCTTTTAGGAGGTACTCTCATTTATTTGGACCCCATTCTGGAATTCAGAATCCAAGGAAATAAGATGCCTGTAACAGACACCTTCCTATGACATTAAACAAAGAGAGTAATCACACAGGGGGAAATTGTGTTTCCTTACCATCACTTCTCCGCCTGTGTGTTTGTCCCTCTTTTGAAAGAGGAAGTAAACAACATGCATGTGGCCGATTCAGTGGACTGTTTTGATCGCGCTGCTTCTCCTGCACACAGCAGGAAATAGTGGCAAGTTTCATCACAAAAAAATAAGTTGGACTTACTGGGGTGTTTTTTTGTCACACAAAGAAGGCCAGAAGAGGAGGGAAGTGTGCAGGAGGTAGATGGCGATGTGAGAGGGACCCGCAAAAATCTGTGAGTGCCTAGTAATGAACATACAATAAAACACTTGTCTGATGGAGCTCAAAGTCTACAGGATCTTGATTTACAAGGTATCATTATCAACACCACTTGGTCCAACATGGAGTAGTAAGCTAGTAATTTCAGCAACTTTTCAATGATGGCCCCATGCATGTAGAATGCACTCCTAGCCATCTATCTATTTTAGGGAACACACTATGTCGATTACTTTTAAACTGCTTTTAACTGATATTTCCATGTTTTGTATTTAACTGCTGGTGTTTTAGATTTTATTCTTTGCTACTTGTTTATATACCATTTTATTCTGCTGATATTGTTTAACTGCTGCTGTCAAAATACTGTGTGGCATTATGGATTGTAATGTGATACAATGACATTTTATCATTTAGGTGCAGATACTTTAATTTATTATCTTTAATGGAGATATTTAAATCACAAGTTTAAATTTTAATTTATGTCATCGGCAGCCTTGGGAAGGTTAACGCTGAAAGGTGAGTTATAAATAAATAAATAAATACCCAAGAATAATAGTATATTGAATTAAAATAGCAGAAGAGGAAAATATATTTCTCCCAATGTCTTCCAGCTCTGAGAGTCTGGCCTTAAATCTTCAAAATTCAGTTCAACAAATGCAGATAGCAACTACGCATTAATCTCACTACAGCATTATGAGTTAGTTTAGGCTCAAAGTTTGATGACTTTCCCAATACGTTTCATGGTTGATGGGGAATTTAAATCCGGGGGGGGGGGGATCTTCCATATCCACAAAATAATCTATGTCCTTTCTTTTATTTTGCCTCTGTTTGTCCTACCCATAAGGCTAATAGTTCAGGAGCATACTTTAGAACCTCTGAAGCTAGGAATAATCATATATCAAGAGAAGGATATCCCGCCTAAATCTTAATGAAGACACTGCATAGTTTCAGAAATATTGGGCCAACCCCACAAAGAAGTAGTGTTTATTTTCTTCATGTAATTGTGTATACAAATACATAGGAAAACATTAATTTGAAGTGGTCATTTACATGATAGTTACAGCAAGGGCTGTATGAAACACACTTCAGTATTATTATTGAACCTTTTGTGGCTTTCCCTCAGATATTTAGCCTGAGGAAGACCCTACACATTTGCTTTGAAGGCCATTATCGGGAAATGAAATGCCTGCAGACTGTGCCCCCCGCCCCAAATCCCCCAAACAATTGTGCAAATTTTACTGAAACTCTTTTGGCTTACCTCAAATAGAGGAAATATATATGTTGTAAGGAAATGAGCCATCCTTGCTCTATGCATTTTAGGTGTGTATCTAATGTAAACAAAGAATGTAAACAAATGAGCACATGTAAGTTATGAACCAGTCCTTAATCACACTACCTATATTTAAGAAACACTGGAAGAATGATGTTGAAATATGCCACACATTTGTTTTATTTGGATCACTGAAAAATATTCAAACATTATTCTCAATGACTCTCTCTGAGCCTAGCTTAGTGTGGCTTCTCTTTGGGAATCATGTCACATATTAGTACCTTCCTAAAGGCTATCCACTCAGCTATCAAAATATTTTCCCCTCCAATATCTGCAGTTCATCTATATGCTCCGGTTTTCCCAAGCAGCATCAGGATGGATGTTCAATAATCCTAACTCCTGGGCACGAGTAGTGGACGGTTTGTTCCAAATCCATACACTGACTGCATCACAACTTCTGAAGAGGGTGTCAGCATCTCTCCTTTTTTGCATATGGAGATTCAGTGAACAGTAATCTCAAACACTGACTGAGGATTAAGTAGATGGTGAGAAAATGGAGAGCCCCTTGTACCCAGCAGTCCTTATAACTGCTAATTTACTGCATGATGCTAATTAAATGAAGCTGGCTTCATAATAGGAGTGTATGGTGTCTGGGTAGGAAAGCTGTTAAGATAATTATATCTGTTACACAGGGGGTGTAGCAGATTGCAATTATTAGAAAGCTGTGTGTTTTTCAGCTACTTTACGTATTGTTGTTACATTGGGGGCCTGCTTTTAAAAGCCCACCGTTCCCAGATATCATATAAACTCTGGGTTGAAAGCTTTTCCTTCTTTCTTTTATAATATTCCCATGTCAAGCTTCTTCTTTAAAAAAACCAAACCAAACAAAAAAACTCTCTCTCCTGTTCATTTTCCAACTGCAAGTCATTTTTAACCATTAAATTGAAAGAGGTGATTGTGGGCAACATGTCAAGTTGAGCTTACCACAGCTTTTCCTTGGAAACGATGGAATATTTAAATCACATATTGGACTCTGCATTAAAGTTTTGTCTATGGAAACAAAATAAGGTCCTCAAACAGCTTTAATGGCCTGCCACTCGCTCACCCTAAGTTTTACTTAACTTTATTAGCACTCTGCTTTTTCCCAGAACCATAATTTTCATAAGCAATAAAACATTCCGCAACATACTATTTTCCTTTCCCCAAACACAGGACTTCAAATGCAATCTCAGTGTAGCAATGCTCGATGAGAAAAACAGGCATATCTGTGTTTCAAATTTCAAATCTCAAATCTCATTCCACACTTCACGAGGGGGAGAAATAATAATTAACGGATACTGTTCATGGTAGAAGAGTGTACAAGGCAGTAAACAGCTTATGCAGTGATTAAAAATATTGAAGTGATACTGAAGCATTTAATAACCACAAAAGTGGCTTACCGAGAGTGTTTGGTGCTGTGGATATCAGGTTCGTTAGACTGATAAAACACACACACACACACACACACACACACACACACACACACACACAGAGTTAAATGATTGTCATTTCCTTTTGCTGTGAAGACAATGTTTAACTTCATAGAATATTGACCAATGCCAGTTTCTAACCCTCCCTGTTTTAGGAATTGCAGCATGAAATAATAACTAAAACCAAGAACATCAAATATCCATATTTGGCTTTATATACCAGAAGGGACCCCTCTGCGCGGCCGGCTTGCCTGGACGCGGGAGGGAGATTGCGGTGTGGGGGTGGAGACGAGGAAGAGGGTGAGCCTTCCCATTGGCAGGCTCCTCTGTGGGGCCACTGCGGCTGGGAGGGGGTTGTGAGGATTTAAGGAACTCCCCTCCCAGCAGCCTCTCTCTCTTTGTTCCTTTCGCAGCTCCCTCTCTCCCTCCCTGTAGGCAGTGTGGGTTCGCTGGTCGCTCACTAGGAGGGCCAAGTAGGATTTTTTTGCTCATAATCAGCCTTATGTTATGAGTCTTTTTGCCTACTTCACACTGTAAGACAGGTAAGGAGTAGTAATTAGGTTGATCTGGTCAATAATAATTTGGTCACAATTTAAAGGCAGGTTTTGCGGACATCCTGAGCGTTTGTTAGGGTCGGCGACCTTTCACAGGCACTGTTGTGGTGATGGGTAATGCCTGAGGGCCCTCAGCTGTGAGCTTTACGGCAGCAGCTGGAGGGATAAGGGTTACCTGTGAGGCTAACCTTTCTCACCCACTCGGAGCTAAACGGCGCGAGGAGGGGTCGACACCGGAAGGTCTCCCTACCCCAAAAGGGGCAAGCCTGGGAGGTGGCGTTCGGAATCACGCCACCTCTTAGGTGGTGATTGGCTCGCCCATTGTTGAGAGGATGTCCGCATAGGTTTTCCCTTTCTGCAGATCTATAATAAAGTGGCCCTGTTTTAAAATCCATATTATTGTCTCGTCTCATTATTTCACACCCTACACTTTCCGCAATGGTTTTATTTTTTGCTGCTAGTTTTATCTTGATTTTATTCTGCACTGTTTTTATTCTTTGTTTCAGTGTTTGTATTTCATGCATTTAAGGTAGGGATGTGCACTGACCCCCCGGATCGGATCGGATAGCGGATCGGAATCGGACCTGGGGGGTCGGATCGGATCGGATCGGATCGGAGGCTGGTCGGATCGGATCGGACCAGATGTCCGATCCGGATCGGACGCCATTTTGAATGCTTTTTCCCATAGCCAAGTATTGTTTTACAAAAACGCCTATAACTTTTTCATTTTTAAAGATAGAAGGATGAAACTTGGGCACATTGTAGACTGGTTAGGGGTAGTTATCTGTGAGAAATTTCAGAAAGATTGGTGCATGCATTTTGTGGCAATTAATTTTTTAATAAATACCCAGGAATGCCTATAACTTTGTCATTTTTAAAGTTACACACATGAAACTTTGCCACATTGTAGGGGGTACCTTGGGACCTATGTGTGTGAAATTTCAGAAACGTAGGTGCTTGTCTTGTGTGGCAATTAATTTTTAGAAAAATGGGTAGTAGTGGGGTAAATACAGTTACGCCTCCCATTTTTTTATTTTTGAAGATACAAACAGGAAACTTGGGCACATTACAGGTACCACTTGCCTTGATATGTGTGTGAAATTTCAGAAACATTGGAGCTTTCCTTGTGTGGCAATTAATTTTTGAAACAATGAGGAAAGAAACACCTATAACTTTGTCATTTTTAAAGTTACACACATGAAACTTTGCCACATTGTAGGTGGTACCTTGGGACCCATGTGTGTGAAATTTCGGAAACGTAGGTGCTTGCCTTGTGTGGCAATTAATTTTTTAATAAATACCCAGGAATGCCTATAACTTTGTCATTTTTAAAGTTACACACATGAAACTTTGCCACATTGTAGGCGGTACCTTGGGACCTATGTGTGTGAAATTTCGGAAACGTAGGTGCTTGCCTTGTGTGGCAATTAATTTTAGAAAAATGGGTAGTGGTGGGGTAAATACAGTTACGCCTCCCACTTTTTTATTTTTGAAGATACAAACAGGAAACATGGGCACATTACAGGTACCACTTGGCTTGATATGTGTGTAAAATTTCAGACAGCTGGGTCCAGGCATGTGGTGGCAAGGTATTTTTGAAACAATGAGGAAAGAAACGCCTATAACTTTTTTATTTTAAAAGTTAGAAGTCTGAACATTGCTCACTTTGTAGATGGGTTAGGGGTAGATATGTGTCAGAAATTTCAGAATGATAGGTCCAGGCATTTGATGGCTATGGAATTTTTAAATTACATGTTTCAAAAAAATTTCTACAGAGGCCAGGTCTTCCCCTCCCGCTTCCCGCGAAGAAAAGGAAACACTCTCTCGTCTCGATCCCTTTGAAGTTGCTAGTAGTATCCATTACAGGGCTCGTGTTTCCTTTCCTCCTTTCACTTTTCAAGCAGAACGGCTGAGCCTAGCTGAGTTTTGCAGCCATGCGTGCAAGGAAGGATCACTCTGGTCTCGATCCCTTTGATCCTTGGTAGTATCCATTACAGGGCTCGTGTCTGCTTGAGTACAAAGTGAAAGCAGACACGAGCCCTGTAATGGATACTACCAAGGATCAAAGGGATCGAGACCAGAGTGATCCTTCCTTGCACGCATGGCTGCAAAACTCAGCTAGGCTCAGCCGTTCTGCTTGAAAAGTGAAAGGAGGAAAGGAAACACGAGCCCTGTAATGGATACTACTAGCAACTTCAAAGGGATCGAGACGAGAGAGTGTTTCCTTTTCTTCGCGGGAAGCGGGAGGGGAAGACCTGGCCTCTGTAGAAATTTTTTTGAAACATGTAATTTAAAAATTCCATAGCCATCAAATGCCTGGACCTATCATTCTGAAATTTCTGACACATATCTACCCCTAACCCATCTACAAAGTGAGCAATGTTCAGACTTCTAACTTTTAAAATAAAAAAGTTATAGGCGTTTCTTTCCTCATTGTTTCAAAAATACCTTGCCACCACATGCCTGGACCCAGCTGTCTGAAATTTTACACACATATCAAGCCAAGTGGTACCTGTAATGTGCCCATGTTTCCTGTTTGTATCTTCAAAAATAAAAAAGTGGGAGGCGTAACTGTATTTACCCCACCACTACCCATTTTTCTAAAATTAATTGCCACACAAGGCAAGCACCTACGTTTCCGAAATTTCACACACATAGGTCCCAAGGTACCGCCTACAATGTGGCAAAGTTTCATGTGTGTAACTTTAAAAATGACAAAGTTATAGGCATTCCTGGGTATTTATTAAAAAATTAATTGCCACACAAGGCAAGCACCTACGTTTCCGAAATTTCACACACATGGGTCCCAAGGTACCACCTACATTGTGGCAAAGTTTCATGTGTGTAACTTTAAAAATGACAAAGTTATAGGTGTTTCTTTCCTCATTGTTTCAAAAATTAATTGCCACACAAGGAAAGCTCCAATGTTTCTGAAATTTCACACACATATCAAGGCAAGTGGTACCTGTAATGTGCCCAAGTTTCCTGTTTGTATCTTCAAAAATAAAAAAATGGGAGGCATAACTGTATTTACCCCACTACTACCCATTTTTCTAAAAATTAATTGCCACACAAGACAAGCACCTACGTTTCTGAAATTTCACACACATAGGTCCCAAGGTACCCCCTACAATGTGGCAAAGTTTCATGTGTGTAACTTTAAAAATGACAAAGTTATAGGCATTCCTGGGTATTTATTAAAAAATTAATTGCCACAAAATGCATGCACCAATCTTTCTGAAATTTCTCACAGATAACTACCCCTAACCAGTCTACAATGTGCCCAAGTTTCATCCTTCTATCTTTAAAAATGAAAAAGTTATAGGCGTTTTTGTAAAACAATACTTGGCTATGGGAAAAAGCATTCAAAATGGCGTCCGATCCGGATCGGACCTCATCGGATCGGATCGGATCGGATCGGAGGTTGTCCGGATCGGATCGGATCGGATTTTCCCGATTTTGGGTCGGATCGGATTCGGATCGTGGATCGGATCCGATCCGATGCACACCCCTAATTTAAGGCACTGTATACCACCCAAAGAACATCATTTACTGGGAAGTTTAAAAGTACAAGTAAGCAAGTCAATCAATAAAAAAATAAATACTTTATACTGTTGATTCATTAAGATTTACTGTACTTGCTTAACCCTGGTCATTGGAATTCAGCAGAAAAAAGGTGTTTCAGGCTCATGAGAGAAGCAACTGCATGATTCTTTCCCCTGGTCTTGAAAAGGAAAAGGAAAAGGCAGTCACCTCAGGAATATTGTACATTTGGGCACCGGGGGCTGCAGCAAGAAAGGAAACTCATAGAAATAGTGGAGGTTGACCTGGCACAAGTGGAAGTGCTTTTCTGCTCATGCAAGCCATCTCTTGATACAAGCCAATTAATAAATTTTAACACATAGAATAAAAATAATGCAATAATCCAGGGGTGGGGAACCTTATGTCCAGGGACCAAGTCTGGCCCTCCTGAGATCCGAATCTGGCCTTTTGGGATTCCTAATATTGCCATGTCCTCTTTCCCCCAAACACCAATTTTTTGGTGGCTTCCCACTTTTTGTGCAGTCCCCCACTCCCATTCTAAAAAGTTAAAATGACTCTACTAAGGGTGTCATAGGATGAGCATTTTATTGCACACTCGTTACTGGGCACTCATGGATTTTCGCAGGTCCCTCTCATGTTGTCATCTGCCTCCCGCATGCCTTCCGCCTCTTCTAGACTTCTTTGTGCAACAACAACAAAAAAGGCCCTGATAAGCCCACATTATTTTTAAAGATGGATGTTGCTGCTATCTCCTGCTGTGTGCAGGAGAAGCAGGAAGATAAAGACAACCCCTGAATGGGCCACGTGCACTTTTACTTCCTCTTTCCTCTCCCTGACTTTAAAAAAGTTAGGCACTTACCCCAACTTCTTTGGCTTGCAGCAAGGTGACAACTGCATCTGCCATCTGTCACCCTTACTTTGGAGCTGCTGCGGAGGCGTGCCACAGCCAATGGTGACCCCTGATTGGCTGCCATAGGCTGGGCAGGGAAGGGGGTGAACCAGCAAACTGAACAATCACTGGACCACCTCCAGGTGCCATTGTTTAAATAAAATAAAAATAAAATAAAATAAATGGGGTGGATGTTCAGAGCCAGAGCTCCATTCCCCCACCCATTTTTGTTTGTTTGTTTGTTTATCTGTAAATGTGAACCTTCACATTAACAGATAAAAGAAAATTAATCCCAAAAGGCTCTCCCCCAGTGCCTGTGCAAAGAAACACAAAAACCTCACATTGAATAAGGGGTTTGGGCTCGGGTGAACAGGTGCAGTAGTGTGTGTGGCCCCAATCCATATGGGGAGCATGGCATTCCAGTAAGGGGGGTTAAGTTCCCCCCACCTATTTTCATTCTGAATTCCATCTTACCCCTATGGGGTGGGAGTTAAAAAGGGGGGACACCTTGGAGTCAATGAAATCATTTTTATTTTTTTTATATGCCCCATGGGGAGGGATGGAATTTCAGGAGGCGATAGTTTGTGCTGGGAGACAATGGTAGGCCCAAGGCCACCCAGGAAGCATCAGGACTAAGTGGAAATTTGAACCATCACCAAGGTTTTTAATAATTAAAAAATTGGCTAGAAAAGTTCCCAGGGGGTGATCTTTTAAGTAGGGATGTGCACTGGATCGGACCCGATCCACGATCCGAGTCCGGTCCAGTGGGAAATCGGATAAATTATCCGATTTCCGATCCCGCAGCTGGATCGGCCGATCCAATCCGAACCGGTCCGAAAAAGCTCCGAACCGGTTCGGCGGATCGGCGGATCGGCGGGCGCCCACTGGCGCCCACCGCCGCTTCCATTGGCGGGCGCCAGCGGGCGCCCGCCGATGAAAGTGGACAGCGGGGGGGGGAGGAGGGGGGCACTTACCTTCTCGGCCCGGTGGCTCCCGTCCGGCGCCGGCGCCTACTACTACTAGCAGGCTCCGCGGCCTGCTCTAGGGTGGCGCGCCGGGTGATGTCATCACCCGGCGCACTACTCTAGAGCAGGCCGCGGAGCCTGCTGGTAGTAGTAGGCGCCGGCGCCGGACGGGAGCCACCGGGCCGGGAAGGTAAGGAGGGGGTGCGTGGAGGGGAGGAGGGGGCGCGCGGAGGGGGGAGGGGGGAGGGGGGCCCTTACCTTTCCGGCCCGGCGGCTCCCGTCCGGCGCCGGCGCCTACTATTCCCAGCAGGCTCCGCGGCCTGCTCTAGGGTGGCGCGCCGGGTGATGTCATCACCCGGCGCGCTACTCTAGAGCAGGCCGCGGAGCCTGCTGGTAGTAGTAGGCGCCGGCGCCGGACGGGAGCCGCCGGGCCGGAAAGGTAAGGAGGGGGTGCGTGGAGGGGAGGAGGGGGCGCGCGGAGGGGGGAGGGGGGAGGAGGGGGCGCGCGGAGGGGGGAGGGGGGAGGGGGGCCCTTACCTGCCCGGCCCGGCGGCTCCCGTCCGGCGCCGGCGCCTACTACTACCAGCAGGCTCCGCGGCCTGCTCCAGGGTGGCGCGCCGGGTGATGTCATCACCCGGCGCGCTACTCGAGAGTAGGCCACGGAGCCCGCTGGTAGTAGCCGCCGGCGCCGGACGTGCCGAGAAGGTAAGTGGCGGGGAAGGGGGCTTACCCCCCCCCGGAGCCGTCCGCTTCTATCCGCTGGCGCCCGCGGGCGCCAGCGGATGGAAGCAGGCGGCCCCAGGGGGGGTAGGGAGCGCGGGGGAGGGGGTTTACCTGCCGGGGCCGTCCACAGCGGACGGCCCCGGGGGGGGGAGGGAGTTAGGCCCCCCCTTACCCACCCGCCGCCATTTTTTCCTCATAGACTTGCATTGCAATGCAAGTCTATGGGGAAAAAAATGGCGGCCGATCCAAAAATTTCCGATTTTTGGATCGGGATCGGACTCGATCCGGTCCGGGGGGCCTCCGATTTTGTCCGAACCGGTCCGGGACAAAATTGGAGGTCCCGATCCGGGTCCCGATCCGATCCGGGGGGTCCGTGCACACCCCTACTTTTAAGCACTTTCTCCAACTCAACAGTAAGCCCTTCAGTATAACCCTCTCTAAACTGCCTTTTAACCAGTTTCCTATTCATTTACAATCCATTTATTAACCCTCCCCATCTTTTTTATTTAAAATGACCATTACAATTTGATAGCTTCTCGTCTGCAATCCCAATAGACTAAGATCCCTCATTTTCCTTGTATAGGTCATTTTTTAGAGAATTGTTTTCTTAAAAAAAAAAATATTTTGAATTAGCCTGAAATGATCAACCTTTTGTGAAGCCATAGTGCATTACATCTTGCAATACATTACATACTGTCATGTTTTCAATTATTCTTTCATGTAATTTTATGGCTTTGTATTATAGTTAACAAATTTATTATTTTACTTGAATTGGTTTTACTCCCTTTCTTAGACCAAGGTGCAACAAGCATTTCATTCCGATAGTCCTTGCTTGTGACGTCTCATTTTTAGACCCCTCACAATTCACTCCTATGCCCTCTGGTCAGTATAGCTTTTGAGTTTTCCTTGCCTTTTTTCATGTCTTACCCTTTGTCCAGATTGCTCACCATGGCTTAACTATGTCTTTCCTCCTAGGTAATTCAGGAGCATATCTGTTTATCTGCATCTGTAAACTGGCATTTTGTGCCATCAGGTCATTCTTGCTATATGCTTTGAACAGCAGAGAGAGAGATGAACAGATACTCCTCCCACACTGTAGGTCGAACTGCTCTTAACACTCACTTTGAGTGGCCCAAGAGTTTATTGTGTGACTGTTCAAGAAGGACAAAGAAATTCCATGGTCCATGTGTGCATGGAGATGGAGATATGAATCCAAGTTGCCTACTACATGAAAAGTATATTATAGGAAAGACAATTTGGAGGTGGGGGGGAGAACTTAGCAAACCTAAACGTCTATGCAGGCATCTCAACTTTGGCTGGAGTTCTGTTTTCAGTTCCTTTGATCCAGTACGTCCAGATTTGCAGTGCGCTTTAAAGGGCTGGCCTAAGACTTTTTGCTGCCTAAGGTGAAGGACAACTTAACAGCCCACCACCACCCCACTGCCTACAGAAGTTTTGCAGTTGAAACTTACTTCAACACTGGTGATGAGACAGCATCCTCCACCTCACCAAAAGGCAGCAGGGTAGCTTGGGAAGGGCCAGACCATGTAGCACACACAACTCTGGCCTCCAACAAAAAGGGTCTGCTTCTGTTTACAGAATTTAAGTCCACAATGATAGAAACAAAACAATAGATTCAATACTAACTATTAAAACCAGACAACACTATAGACAAAATGGCACCCAATAAAATCCTGACTCAGTTATAGGCAAAGGTAAACAAATATATCTTTAGGGCCTGCTTGAATGCTTGTAATGATGGGACCTGGTTGGGTATCAGTTGGAACAGAGTTCCGCAAGAGTTCCATAGAGTTCCAGCCAAAATGCCAGATGATGCTGTTCCTGTTTGCAGAAGGGAGGGCAGAAATAACGAGATGAGACAAGAGAGTTGGGTTAAAACTTGGGGCACATTTATTTAAGAACTTACACCTCTGCCGTAAGATATGAAAATCGGCAATTGCTTGAAGGATGAGGGCTTTGCCTTTCAGCAACCCCAGATCATTTCCCCCTAGATGTATCAAGAGAATCTGAGGGAGAGCACCGCTCGCACATCGCTGAAACAAGTTTTGGAATCCCAAGCTGGGTTCCAAAACTGGTCTTGGAAGACCTTCGACTGGCCCAGAAGATCATACTATGTCCACATATGATCACCCGTACTGGGGCATGGCCTCTCCAGTGATCTAGAATAAACACGGAGTTGTTAGCACTTGTTTAACAAGTATCATACTTATTTTGGTAGCTGTCTGACATATGTCCGAAACGCCTTGGACCGCCATCTACCAACCGCCTGTATTTGTGGGGAAGAAAAACCCAATGCCACAGCAGTAGAAGCTGCACCAATCTGAAAAGAGTGTGTGCCCAATCGAAAATTGCCTAACCCTAACAACTGCAGAGCTCTTTTAGTAATGGACCAGAATTGGTATCTTGTCAAGGGTGTATAATCCTGAAGACAAAACAACCAGCCAAGCTCCCACCCCCGTAATGCTAAGAAATCTCTCATTGCCTTGACTGGGCATAAATCGTCAATTAAAGCAGGGTGAAGCAACACATCTGCACCACAACCCTTTTGATCAGTCTTGGACCACTGCAAACATATGTGCAGTCCCTGTGGGGTAAATTGAATATCCTGACACTGGGGGGCTCTGCCGGACTTGTCTCTTTTAGACAAAGCCACCAACTCAGACACCCTGAATGCTCCAAAAAATGCAGTCAATGCTGTGGCATGAAATAATACCGCCTCGTAGGAGGATTGACACAAGGAAGGCCATTGCGCTTTGAATCGAGCCAAAACGTGGGAGATACCAGGGCCCTGCTGTCTTGGCCTTGCGGGACTGCCCTGGCCCACCCCTTAAGAGCACTCGTGACCCTAAAATCCCCCAAATTATCCTTGACTCCCCACATTTTAGCTATAAATGCAAGAGCAGCCAACTTACCCGCTATAGTACGTGCTGCTAAGCCTTTCCTACGCAAGGCTACTCAGAATTGGAGTAAATGCTTAACCGGGATAGACCAAAGCTGTTGCAAACTGATGTTAAATCTGAAGGCCTGGAACTCCCTACCTGACTTAGAATAAGCTGCCCTGGTGCTAGGGGCAACTGAATGCCACACGGTGTGTTCTATTTGGTCCCGCCAATTCTCCACAGAGTCGCTGGCATGACTTCCGGATGCTGTCTTACCCCAGGTGTCAATTTGTGAAATCTCTATACCTGATTATGTAGCAAAGCATCAGCAATAGAATTGTTCAAACCTGGGACATGGCGAGCACAAAATAAAATGTTGTGATGAAGACAATGTAATGTAAAAGCGCAGAGCACCACCATAACAAGTGGGTTGTGAGATGACAATGTATTTATGACCTGGACTGTGGCCTTGTTGTCACACCAGAAATGGACCATGGAATCGGCCATCTCCACTGCCCAGATGTGCACATCCACATGAATCGGAAAAAATTCCAGGAACGTTAGGTCTTTACAAATTCCAGTCATCTGCCAATCCATGGGCCACCGTTCAGCACACCAGCGCTCACCCCAGATCACTCCAAATCCCACAGAACCAGATGCATCTGAGTGAACTTGCATCTCGGCTTCCAACAGGAGGTCCTGTCTCCAGAAGGATACCCCATTATATTGCTGCAAAAAAGTTAGCCATACATCGAGGTCCTTCCTCATAGCTTTTGTTACTCAAACCTTAAGATAAGGCTTGCTGAGACCCCTCATTGTGTCGCAAAGGCGACATATGAAGGCTCGACCTGGAGCTATGACCCGACAGGCAAAATTAAGATGACCAACTAATTTTTGCAATTGCCACAATGTGACGTTGTTGGCCCGATGCACTGCCCATAACCTCTCCTGAAGAGCTGCTAGCTTGTCTATAGGTAACTTGCTGCATTGTCCAACGGAGTCGAGCTTGATTCTTAGGAACATGATTTATTGCTTGGCCCCTCCATCTTTTCGTGTACCAATGGTACCCCAAGCTCCTCAGTTAGAGTTTGGAATTCTTGCATCAGGTGTAAACACTGGCTGCTCGAAGTATCTCCAGTGAACAAAATATCATCCGGGTAATGAACACAGGCAGCTAAACCCGTCCTTTCCTGTAACGCCCATTCCAAGAAGGAGCTAAACTTCTCGAACATGGTGCACGAGATTAAACAACCCATAGGAAGAGCTCAATCTACGTAAAATTGTCCCTTAAAACAAAAACCTAGCAAGTTGAAATCCTTGGGATGCATTGGCAGTATGCGGAAAGCCGACTTAATATCGCACTTTCCCATGAGACTCCCAGTCCCACTCTTGCGTACCATGGCCACTGCAGCATCAAATGACATGTATCGAACGGAACACAGCTGCTCAGGAATATTATCATTCACAGATCCTCCCTTTGGGAACGACAAGTTATGAATCAACCTGTATTCCCCCGGTGATTTTTTGGGTACAATCCCCAAGGGGCAGATGTGCAAATTTTCTATGGGAGGCACACGAAATGGGCCCAACACTCTGCCGGCAACTATTTCCTTATTAATTTTCTCCCACACTATTTTCTCATTCAGGCGAATGGAAGTTTGATTTTTTGCAAAATAAGCCCTTTTAGTTCCTTGGTAAGGAATGCGAAATCCCTCTACGAAACTGACTACCAAATAACAGGCATCCTGACATTTTGGGTATAATGCCAGAAGCCTCTTCAAAGGTTTAATTTTGATTGGACTGGGGCCCTTTGGGAGGAGGCTGCTGCTGCCACCTACCTGGCTTTCTACCTCCTGCACCCTCTCGGAATGCGCCCCGTCCCCCTTTGCTCTAGGGCAGTTTGCTGCTGGGTGTGGGCCATTACAAATGGGGCAATCATGTCAGTATCTACAAGGTGACCAGGAGCACATACCTCAGGAACTGTATTCCCAGTAGGGCTGATGGGATTGAACCCCCTGCCCCGCACTCCCCTGAAATGAGGTTGTGGGCTGTGGCTTAGCTAAAATATGACCACTATCGGCCCATTCACTGAAGCCTGGCCTGGCCAGCCAGCGTCATAATTTGC
Organism: Anniella stebbinsi; assembly: GCA_029215795.1. Lineage (NCBI taxonomy): Eukaryota > Metazoa > Chordata > Lepidosauria > Squamata > Anniellidae > Anniella > Anniella stebbinsi. The sequence continues at coordinate 56,909,946 of JARDYH010000002.1, forward strand.
TGCCATAAGTCATTATCTTTCGAATCCCATTGCAAGGAATGATTGAATGCAGTCTTATGACGAAATGACTCATCATAAGCCAACCAGACTCCACCCTCATATTCAGAATATACCCAGTACATCATGTCAAGATACTTCATTAAGATGTATCCTCATCCTGGAAAACATTGTTGCATTACACCCATATATATAAAAAATCCAGGAAGCCAGTTTGCCCATGTTCTCGCCACTCTTTTTCTCCAGTCTTTACTCTTCTTTGTCCCCTGCCTTGTCCTTGTCATTGCTTTCCAGTTCTCGGAATAGCAGTGAGAAAATATCTATGCGGTTTTTAGGTTACAGTAACAAATCTTGGCGCTGTTACATTGGGAAGGGGGAAATTATTGTTTCGAGGTCTGCTACTTTCGAAGAGCAGAATTGGAAACGGGCACATTCAAATCCGGAAGTGTTGCTACATTTCCCTATGGACGGGAGAAATGAAGGGGAAAGACAGGCAGAGCTAAAGCCTGCTGGAGCCGAGTCTCCAAAGGAGGGGAGCGCGACTTCGCCTCCCATGGAAAGCAACGGAAAGAAACAACCCCAGGAGCAAAGTCCGTGTAAGTTGAGATGGTCTGAGAGAGCCAAAAAGGGAATCCCGCCTGAAAGACTTGGTTTTGAAGGAAACACAGTGTGTTTGTTTAACTATGAATCGCAGTGCTTTGAGGAGGTTGTTGCAACTCCCAGCAAGGTTGGTTGCTAAAAAAAAGGGTTTCCTGTGAGTAAAGGAAAGTTTTTGGAATCAGGTGAAACCAAAAACAAGCTTACGGGTTGTAATGAAATAACTAACAAGATGTTGTTACTTGCAAGAAGCAGTCAGCAAAGGTGCTGAACTTCAACCACTTGGAGAAGTGAGCAACTACCTGGGAGTGCAAATCACAAAGAGAAATGGAAAATATTTCATAAATCAGAAGCAGAAAATTGTAAATCTGCTTGAGTCATGTGGAATGCTTGGTTGTAACAGTGTACAAAGTCCAATATTGACAGACTTCAGATCCAACTTAGAAGGGAAAGATTTTGATAACCCAGAATTATATCAGTTTGTAATTGGGAGTCTGTTGTACATCAGCCAGTGGACGCGCACTGACATTGCATGCAGCATGGGCATTCTGAGTCAGCAGGTTGTGAAGCCAACTGTTGCTGCGTGGTTTGGTGTTAAGCGAGTGTTAAGATATTTAAAAGGTACTTTAAATCTTTGTCTAACACTATCATGTTTTGAAACCAAAATCTTAGAAAACTATGTTGACAGTGATTGGGCAGGAAACCCCACAGACCAGAAGTCCACAAGTGGAATGGCTATTCTACTTGATAAATCACTAATATTTTGGAAAAGTAAGAAGCAAGACACCAAAGCAACGTCTACTTGTGAGGCAGAATATTCGTCCTTATCCAGTGCCTGTGGAGAAGTGGAATTTTTTATACAATTGTTAAAAGATATATTGTTTGTACTTTGCCTGTAAATGTTTATAATGACTCACAGTCATGTATTGCCTTAGCCAATGCTCAGATGTTCAGGGCAAGGACAAAACATGTGGCAATCAAGTACTTGAATGTTAAACAATATGTGGAGAATGGCTTAATCAAGTTAATATATTGTGAATCCAAGAATAATGTGGCAGATATATTTACCAAGCCATTCGTAAGTCATCAGCATGTTAAATTAACTGAAATGTTAGGATTTGAGATGCTAGATGAAGAAGGACAAACTTAGACAACTTAGGTCTTCAAATTTTGAAGGGGTGTTGGGGAAAATTCCAAGCCTAAGTGGATTGGTCAAAAGTTTAGTGTCCAGAAGGACAGATCAGCCAGCTGAATGCAATAAGCAAGGAAAGGGTATTTTCTATGTCTGAAATTGTAAAGGTCAACTGATAACAGGAAAGTTTTCTATCAGGATAAGGTAATTGATCTGGGCTGGGCTGGTGTCTAAAAAGTATAAAAGAGAGCCTTAATTTAATGGCTATTGTTGGGAGAGTCAGGCATGGTGTATTTTGGACGGAGAGAATTGCGTATGAGAGTTTTGATGGAGGACTGTATATATCTGATGGAACCTGTTGTGCTTTTGTATATATTGGACCATAAGTAAACGACTTGTATTATACACAAGATACTGTGTGTGAGTATTTATTCAACTCCTGGATTTCTACTGGACTTATTGCTTACCCAAGCACTGGCAGTGTTTGTCTACTTTTGCTTCCCTAACAATTAGTTCCTGGTGAAATTCCCTCTTAATCACAACAGTTAAAGTTGCAAGGGCCTTGCCTTCTTTTGGATATGGTCACTCTAGTATAGTGCCTCCACCTTTAACTGTTGTGATGAAGAGGGAATTTCACCAGGAACTAATTGCATACAAATGACACTGGCTGAAATTCCCTTTTCTCTACAACTGTTAAAGTTACATGAGCCCTGACCTGGATTTTATCTGGTCAGCCTAAGAACAGGGATTCCACTCCCAGTCCAATACTCTAACCACTAACAAGGCAGTCCCAAAGTAATACCAGAGGTGACCCACTTTCACCCTCCCCTTCAGCTAAGCTGGCCAAACTGAGAATAATAGGGTGTGAGTGTTACGTTGCACCCCACAAATCAGCCACCTGGCAGAAAGTGAAATTAATATTTCATCCCATGCAGGGACTAGGCGCCTCCTCTGTGGCTCACCCCCAAGCTAAGAAACTGGGCACTAAAACAAACAAGATGCCGAGCAAAAGAGTAAACAACGGGAGTTGTCTCTAAAGCTGCAGTGGTCACTCCCTGCCCTGTCTGATTTTTTTAAAGAAGTATTGTTTAATTAAAATAGGGACAGCAGAGATATTCTCAGAAAAAAAGGACAGGTGGCTGCAAGTAAGCACTTCATTTTGAAATACCCAAAGCTGTCCAGAAAAAAAAGAAAGCTGGGGTGGCAGGGAGTGTCCTGGGGGGTGGAGGGCACTGGTGTATCAAAGAGTATGGGTGTGCTTTTTTGCTGTGAGCTGTGTGTGTGTGTGTGTGTGTGTGTGTGTGTGTGTACATGTGCACATTTTTTGTCTGGATTTACTGTGTGTGTGAATGTGTTAAATCATTTGTTTATTGTTTTTGGTGTGATATGTATTTTGCCTGAGTGTGTATCTATGAGCAATGAGCATCCCCAGAGCCTCATTGCCTTCTGGGAAATGAATATCTTGTAATACTTCATGCAGGCAAATATGTGATTTGGCATTTGGGGCTTAGGACCCACCTCTGTGTCCTTCTTAGGTTCTTGAGTACATTGCTTTTCTTTTAGCCTCACCATTTTGCCTTCTGAGAAAAGTGTTTTGTGAATGTCCATGCCTATCATGGTGGCCATTTTGGGAGAGTGCCAATGACATATTTTCAAATGTGCTCACTGACCCCCTAAAAGTTGGGATCCCCTAATATAAAGTGATGGGTGAAAAATAATCACTGATCAAATACCATAGACAAAACTTCCCTATCTTATCACACCATTTTAAACATAAGGCTTTCTGAAGGGTCCAGTTCATGTGTTCACTGTGACCTGAGTCAGGCATCATCTACCTATATGTGCATGTGTGAATCAGTCCTAAGCTCTTTAAGAATACAAGAGTAGTGTTGGTTGGCCAAACCCCCCCCCCCCACACACACACACACACCATTCCAGCTATTGTTATTAAGAGAGGGTGAAATTGAATTAGTAATACATCACTTCAAATTTCTGAAATAAAAATCACACAGTATGCTTCTTTCTGTAATGTAAAGAAAGATGATGTTAACCTATTCCACTTTCTGGACAGAATAATTTGTAGTCAGCTCTGCTACCTGTAAGTGCCTAATTTATTTAAATATACTGTATTGCCAGTGTCTCATTCAGCTTACATGAGCGTAAGCATTTATCCTTAGATTGATTGTGCTTAGTTCAATGTCCAAGGTTGAACTAAAGCTCACCAATGCATCTGAATTCCACTTCTTAAGCCAGTTTTGGACTACTACTGTAATTTCAGTATAATGAAGTGATAAAGAAGATTAATGAGACTTACTTTGCAGCCAAGAAAGACAAAGTATGTGAGGGAAGGTGGGGAGGGGGGGTCATTGATTGACCAAGAACTAAAGACTGAAGTGTGAAGGTTGCTGGGAAGGCATTTTAGCACAAAGCAACCACTTCTGGATGATGATGTGTCTTAATAATCATAATAATGATCTGGGTAAAAGAGAGTTTCCTATGCCTGCTGATTGTTGTGGAAGAAAAGTATTAGCATTAGAGTCAAAGTGGACACTTAAGGAGGTGAAATGCAATAAATTCAATTTATTTATACTCTAACACTACCGAGATAGCCCAAGGGACAAGAAAAGAACTTGACAGAACCTGCAGAGATGTATAGGCTGCTCATGGAAGGGAAACTTTGAGAAGAACCTTCCAATGATTGAAGGTTGCCATCTTTCTGCCTCTCTCTCTCTCTCTCTCTCTCTCTCTCTCTCATGCACACACACACATACACACACACACACACACACAGAGGGTGTTTTTGTTTGTTTGTTTGTTTCAAGCTGGGTTTTTTTCATCAGCACCTATTTCTCGGGCCCTCCCATTAATATTAGATACAGAGTAACAGGTCAAATGGTCTTATGACCAAGATGGACATTCCAAAGGCTTAGGTGACTCAGTTAATAACACTGCCATAGATTTGTGTAAAAGGTCCTGTATGTAAAAGAACAAGACACCATTTTAATGCAAAATTGTGGCTGAGTGGATCAGCGGGGACCTCCATACTTGCCTGACGTGGTGCGTACCAATTGGACAAGCATGGCAGTCCACGGAATGGAGTTTGAGAAGTCAAGATGTGTGGATCCTGCAAAACTCCACCCCCAGCTCAGATTCCCACAACATCCCTACTGAATTGTGCCCCTCTACAGAAATTTGAAATGATGTCCCTACCTGACTGAAGCACAAAGTGAGTCTTTTTTTAAAAAAATCTTTGGACATGGATTGGACAGCCCTTCAAACAGAGGGTGCCTCCAAATGGAGCACTGCCCGCTAATAGCCCTACATAAAATAGGACACATGGCTTCCCTAAAGTGGGCACTGTCTCAGAGTAGCAGGTTTGTGACACATTACTATATAAAATGTCTACAGTCTGGAGTGGGGACGGAAATTACACTTCTTGGAGTAGGAGATTCCTGTGCTCCTTTTGTGCTGAGTCACTATTCTATTGCTATTTAAATGCCTTCTGTGGTTTAATAACATTTTAAAATGTTTATATTACAAAAGATAACACACCTCAAAGTTGTGTTTTGTTTGTCAACTTCCAAATTTCAGACTCTTTTGGTGGTGGTGGTGGGGATCCTGCCATACCCTTTCATGTGCAGCATTAGATATTCATCCATAAGGCTGTGGGTTAATGGGAGATTCTGCTTCTCAACTGCTGTGAGTTCCACATTTTCAAACAGGTGATTTAGATTCATTTAAAGTCCACTGAATTGATGCCATCTCAGCACAGTTTATTAGTTTATGAAGCTGAACAAATAAGTCTTGTAGAACAAAGACAAAGAGCAAGGATTTTCTTGCAATAGCAGCGGATCAAGAGTTTAGCTATTGCGTTGACTGTTGGAAACAAATACAAAAAACTTCAGAGGCCCTCGTCAGTAGCAGGTTGACTGAAAAGAAAAAGTGTGCTCTACTCCAAGACAGCAGCAGATGTTTGGAAATGCTTCCAGTAAAAAGGGAGCCCCCCTCTAGACTACAAGAAAAACATATTGTCATTTAGACATGTATTTGTTCATTAACTTCCATTTTAAGGTCGCATCATATCTGATGCTAAAGCCAAGTCACTATATATATATATATATATATATATATATATATAATTGATTTCTAACCCGCCTCTCCCTACGGATTGAGATGGGGAACAACATCAATACAAAACAATATAAAATATATAAAACTGATTAAAAACATATAAAATTAATACATTATTAAAATTCAACTGGATAAGGCTGCCAGAAGAGATCAGTCTTTATAGCTCTCTTGAATTCTATAAGACTGGTAAGTTGGCGGATCTCTCCCGGCAGGTTGTTCCATAGTCTGGGAGCGGCAGAAGAGAAGGTCCTCTGGGTAACAGTTGTCAGCCTAGTCTTGGCTGACTGTAGTAGGTTCTTCCCAGAGGACCTGAGCATGTGGGGCGGATTGTATGGGAGAAGGCGATCTCACAGGTAACCTGGACCCAAACCATGTAGGGCTTTAAAGGTTATAACCAACACTTTGTACTTCACCCAGAAACTAATTGGCAGCCAGTGAAGTGATTTTAAAACTGGTGTGATATGGTCACCCCTAGGTGTATTGGTGGCCAACCTGGCTGCCACATTTTGCACTAATTGAAGTTTCCGGACTAGGCACAGAAGTAGCCCTATGTACAGCGCATTGCAGAAGTCGAGCCTTGAAGTTACCAGCGCGTGCACTACTGTTTTTAGGTCTTCCAACTCTAGGAAGGGACGCACCTGGTATATTAGCTGAAGCAGATAGTAGACACTGCTGGCCGTCACATCTATTTGAGCTGTCATTTGGAGCACACATGCTTTATATTGAATCTGACTATTGATCTATTTCGCACAGTACTCTCCCGAACTGATTTTAGTGTATTTATTGATTATCATTTTCCATTTCTTTTATTTTGTTGGAAGCTATCTTGAGCTTTAGAAAAGCAAGGTATAGAGAGCCAGTGGAGAAACCCGGGTTCTAGTTCCCACTCGGCCATGAAGTTCGCTGGGGGATTCTGGACCAGTCACTGACCATATCTACACCAGGCAGTTGGCCTGGGATCATCTCTAGGTTATCCCTGTGCATCCAAATGATGCACAGGGGATCCCGGGGTCAACCAGGGATGACCAGAGACTTTCCCCTGGATAACTGAAACTGGGCATGTCCCAGTTTTTCTGAGGTCCCAGGACAACAACAATCTAAAACAGTCTTGGAATTGTTGTAGATCACAAGCTGAATATGAACCAACAGTGTGATGTGGCTGCAAAAAAAGCAAATGCTATTTTGGGCTGCATTAATAGAAGTATAGCTTTCAAATCACGTGAGGTACTGGTTCCCCTCTATTCAACACTGGTTAGGCCCCATCTTGAGTATTGTGTGCAGTTCTGGGCACCACACTTCAGGAAGGATGCAGCAAGCTGGAGCGTGTTCAGGGGACGGCAACGAGGATGGTCAGGGGTCTGGAAACAAAGCCCTATGAGAAGAGACTGAAAGAACTGTGCATGTTTAGCCTGGAGAAGAGACGATGGAGGGGAGATATGATAGCACTTTTCAAATACTTGAAAGGTTGTCACATGGAGGAGGGCCAGGATCTCTTCTTAATCAACCCAGAGTGCAGGACACGGAATAATGGGCTCAGGTTACAGGAATCCAGATTCCGAATGGACATCAGGAAAAACTTCCTGACTGTTAGAGCAGTAGACAATGGTACCAATTACCTAGGGAGGTTGTGGGCTCTCCCACACTAGAGGCATTCAAGAGGCAGCTTGACAACCATCTGTCAAGGATGCTTTAAAGTGGATTCCTGCAATGAGCAGGGGGTTGGACTCGATGACCTTATAGGCCCCTTCCAAATCTACTATTCTATGATTCTATGATTCTATGATTCTATGATTCTATGATTCTATGATTCTATGATTCTATGATAACGGTGGGTTGTGAGCCTTGTTTGTTTCAAGCTGGCCTTGTTGTGATGTCCCAATTTGGCATGGTGACTTCAGTGTGGTTTGCTAACTATGCACAGGCCACCCTGAGAATCAATGACTTGTGGTTGAGTTATTTGGGGTGGTTGAGTTATTTGGGGTGACTTGTTTTCCAAGTGGTTTGTCATGATGTACAAGCTACAGAGTCACTTGGCAAAAGTGGCAGAAAAACTGAGCACTCTGCTTGCTGCCGTACAATCTTACTAGCCATATGTCAGTCTGACAGTGCCTATGCGCTAGTGCCCCTATGTGACACCATGCCCCAAATCTCCTAATGACTGCTCCCAATGTCTTCATATTATATTAAACAACACTGGGGGCAAGATAGTGCCTTGTGGCACCCAGTAGTTAAACTCCCAAGATCCTGAGGCTCAGTTGCCCAACGTTATTCTCTGAAACTGACCCTCAAATAAGAGCTGAACCACAGTAATACAGTGCCTCCAACTCCCAACTCATGGAGATAGTCCAGAAGGATGCTGTGGTCAATAGTATCAAAAGCTGCTGAGAGACCAAGAAGAAGAAGAAGAAGAAGGAGAAGAAGAAGAAGAAGAAGAAGAAGAAGAAGAAGAAGAAGAAGCAAAGTCACACTCCCATGTCCTTCCCACAAAGAAGGTAATTTACCAGAATGACCACGGTCAATTCTGGCCCTGAATCCAGGTTGGAATGGATCCAGATAATCAGAATCATCCAAGAATGCCTGAAGGTGACACACCATTACTCTCTTGAAAACCTCACTCAGAAAGGGGGTATTTGATGATAATTAGCATAGATCTCTGGGTCAAGGATTCTCCATTTCCTGCAAATATAAATGTGGATATCTGAAATGTGCATATCTTGCAAATAGAAATGTACATATTCCCCTTGGCATGTTAGCTTTCAAAGGTTTTGCAGGGGGCAGCACTCAAAAGTGATTTCTCTCATTCATCCCAAATTACTACATACCTAGGAGGGCAATACCACACATGAAGTTTGGACCTATAACAAAATAATATTCTGTCTTATGCAGGGGACACAAAAATCCCTTGAAACTCTCAACTTTGTGAGGTGTTGATTGCTGTAATTCTAGCTTGTCCCATCCAATGTGCTCAAAGTATATATATATATATATATATATTATCTATCTATATATATCTACATACATATATTAATTAAACAAAAAACCTACAGTTTACAACACAACGTTAAGGCTCTACAGTTTTCAACCAAACACCAAAAAGCAGGGAAATTGGGAGTTAAGGCTCACAAGCCTTAATGCCACATCCTCCCTAAGGAGGCAGAATGTGCAAGTGAAATTCTCCCAAAGCAGTTAAACCATGAAGACAGGATGGAGAATATAATATGCAGAGGTGACTGTGGGGTTGTGGAAAACTGATAACAAACAACTTAGGGCCACCTACTTCTCTTTTTTGTTTAGAGCAGCCCTTCCCCAACCTGGTGCCCTCCAAAGGTTTTGGACTTCAACTCCCATCATTACAAATCACTATGTCCCATTGTCAGGAATGCTGGGCTTGTAAACTCAAGCATCTGGAGGACTGTGGGTTATGATATGCAATATGATATGCAGAGGTGACTGGGGTTGTGAAAAATGATGGTGAACAACTTAGGACCCCCTACTTCTCCTTTTTGGAGATTCTCCTCATGTTGAGTTGCAACCCGACACATCTGACAGCGCCAGGTTGGGGGGCGCAGTTCTGGAACAAGGGCAGGCAGAACGTAGCTCTCCAGATGTTTTGGAATTCAACTCATAAAAGCCCTTATCAGCATGGGCAGTGATCAGAAATGCTGAGAGTTGATGTCCAAAACGTCAGGATAGATCTATTTTCTGCCCACATCTGTTCTAAAGTATGATGTTTTCCAGCATTAAAATATGTGATTAATTAAAGAACTACAAAAGAGCTGCTTCACTTTAAATAAACTGTCTAAACCAAATGAAGCGACAATGAATGAATCTTGACTACCTAATCCAGATAGTCCTTCAGACGTCAACATTAGTTTTTAACACATAGGTTGTCTGTTTCTTGAATCTCATTATATATATATATATATATATATATATATATATATATGGTGTTGGGGGACTAAAATAGAGGATTTCTCTTATGTGTTCAGCAGTGTGAGATTAAAGGCAGATCTACCACCTATTACTTTCATGCATAAGGATTATTTTAAAATTAATGATGAACATGTTTTTAGTCTTTTCCATAACACATAAAATAGGAGTTACAGTGCAACACATCTGGAGAGCACCAGGCTGCAGAAGGTTAGTTTGCATTGAATCCTATACATGTCTTCTCAGAAGTCAGTGTGACTGAGTTCATTAGGGCTTACTCCCAAGTGGTATAGGATTGCAAACTAATCTCATCTGAAAGGAGTTCAAGACAGCCAAACTTAACCTTTTCTGCTCCTTTGTCACTTTGATGAGATGATATATTGTGGATGGATTGTGGGGAGTGAACAGTAGGGCTGTGACTGGATCTGGAGTGAGATTTCGAATCTGGAGCAGATCAGGTCAATCTGGGCCCAATCCAAACTGGATTGGATCGGGCCCAGATCGGGCCGGATTGGATCCATGATCCGGATCTGCTCCAAGTTCATGCAGATCCCTCCCTCCCACTCTCCCCACTCTCTCCCTCCCTCCCCCAATCACCCTATTTACCTGCAGCCCCCTCTGCATTGTCCCGCATTGTCCTGCCTCCTCGCTGTGGGCTGCCACATTTCCTGGTCACAACGGGTGATGACGTCACCCACCGCGATTGGCAAATGTGGCACTCTAATTGGTTAGAGCGCCGCATTTGCTGCTTGCAGCGGGTGAAGTCATCACCCACCATGACCAAGAAATGTGGCAGCCCACAGCAAGGATAAAAGACGATGGCAGAACGATGGCGGAGGAGGCAGCAGGTAAGCAGGGCAATTGGGGGGAGGGAGGGAGGGAGTGGGGAGAGTGGGAGGGAGGGATCTGCATGGACCCGGAGCGGATCTGGATCCAGATCTGAGGCAGATCGGATCGGGCCCAATCCAACATGGGTCAGATTGGGCCCAATCTGGACCTCCCAGATCAGGATCCAGATCAGATCGGGGGGTCCGTGCACAGCCCTAGTAAACAGTAGATTTTGTAGAAACACATTTAAAGAAAAAGAATGGTTCTTTGAAGTGCATGATATTGACCAAAAGTTGAAAGTGCCTGCCTGGCACATGCACTGGTTCTAGATCTGTAACGAATAGTGCCCCTTTTGTTATCAAGCATTGTGCTATATGCGAGATGTATGTGACAGAAAAGTATTGGGTAGACCCTGCATTTGGTAAGGATATAGAACAGCGTTCCTCCCCTCCTGCTGCCCTCCAGATGTTTGAGATTACAAAACCCAGCATTCGTGACCATGGGACATACTGACTTTCAATGATGGGAGTTGTAGTCCAACACCTTTGGAGGGAACCAGGTTGGGGAAGGGCTGCTGTAAACAAAAAAAGAGAAGTAAGTGGCCCTAAGTTGTTCGTCATCAGTTTTCCACAACCTCACAGTCACCTCTGCATATCATATTCTCCATCCTGTCCTCATGGTTTATCTGCTTTGGGAGAATGAGAATTTCACTTGCACTTTCTGCCTCCTTAGGGAGGATGTGGCGTTAAGGCTTGGAAGCCCTAACTCCCAATTTCCCTGCTTTTTGGTGTTTGGTTGAAAACTGTAGAGACTTAACATTGTTTTGTAAACCATAAGTTTTTTGTATAATGAATTCCATGGCTTTGTGTAATGGATGACTGGATATTATACAGTTGACAACCAAGCCAACATCAGCGAGGATGTTACATCATGTTGACAGACAATATAAAATCAAAGCTAGTGTTATGTGTTGCACACACTTTTCAAAATAATAAATGAGCCCCAGAAGTTATGCTCTCACTTGAAATCTGAGGGGTCTCATTTGAACTTTTCAATAGCCGGTGTCCAGAGATAAAAGCTTTTTATGACTGCCTCATGAAAAGGCAGCATATCAAGTTTTGTGTCTGTGTTTGGAGATAACTTGAAAAATTGTTCTACTGGAATTAAAAATCCCTGATTAATCCTGAAAACACACAAGATGATACAGGAAAATATCCTATATTAGAAAAAGTTACAGTTTGCTATATTAATTATTAGGGGTGTGCGGTCCACGCTGAACATCCTAGGGTCCGTCAGAGGTCCAACAAAGCTCTGAATTTTCGGAATGGAGAGGGGATAGTTTCAAAGCCATCGAATCCCCGCAGTGCAGAGATGTGCTCATCGGAGCTCCTTTTCGTTTTTGGGTAACCACTTCATTATAGCCTAGGGGAATTAACCAAAATGTTTACATCTCCTTAATTTGAAATATAAACTCTGAAGTAGGGATTTAGCCATGCCAATTTGGAAGCAGATGGGTTCACACCTTGATTTTTGGAATTTTTTTAAAGTTGGTATAAACAGCCCTTACAGCCTATGGAAATTAACCAAAATGCTTACAGTTCTGTCATTTGTAAAGATAAAGAGATGAAATTTAGCAGCATGGTAGCTCTTATGCAGGGAGTGAGCTATGCCAAGTTGGAAACAGATTGGTACATGCCTTGATTTTTAGGAATTTTTTAAATTTCAACTCAAAGTTCATCTTTGGGGTCAAGGACCTTGAGCAGTACACAAGTTTTTTAAAAAAATGAATGGTAGCCCTTAAGTAGGGCTTTAGGTATGGCAAGTTGAAAGCAGATTGGTTCATGCCTTGAAGTCAAACTTTTAAAAAAAATCCTAAACATCAAGGCATGAACCGATCTGCTTCCAACTTGGCATGGCTCAGTTCTTGCACAGGCTGCATTTCCATCCCTAGATATTTACTTGAAAGTAAGACCCATTGAATTTCCTTGTTTTTTGAAAAGCAACATACTTTTAAATTAATCAGTCTCAGCACTCTATGGCTGAATTCGGACGGCACATTAAGCAACTGGGGTGGGGAAACAATCGTCAGTTGTATTGACTATCATGTCGTCCGAATGCTGCCATAGTCAACTCAATGCTGATCCTAATTCACACCACAGTTGATTATTTATTGCCATGTTGTGTGGGGAGTACCCCATAGATGAACAACTGTAAAGTTGATTATTACCCCACCATTGACTATTGTGTTGTCTGAATTCAGCCTATGTGTGCTATGAATGCCTGTTCTGTCTGTCCCTATAGTTTCCTGCAAAGCTCAGCCAGGGGAAACCAGTAAATTAAACCCAGGGGTGGCGGGTGGGATTCCCTCAAGTTCATCTGACAGCAGGTGCTATAGAATATGGACTTTCCAGGAGTGTTGAGGCTGGATTTCTGGCAGACCCAGCCAGGTAACTTTATGGCCTGTTACTCCTTCCATTTGGTAACCCACAGGAGCACCTGCCCCATAAAGTGAATGGCCACACGAGAAGTGTTATTACGGGCTGCTACTGTGCTTGTCTTTAGTTGTCTGTGGTCCAGACCTCTTCAGAAGGGGGAAATAGTGTTTTGTGGTTGGGGTCAGTCTAAATTATCTCCTGGGGACCCTTACTCTGTGCCTCTATTCGCAAAGAGATTGAAGATTTCCCCCCAACTCTGTTACTCTTGAAGTTACTAGGCCTGTTGAAAATAGATTTTATAACATAAGCAGGATAACAGCGAATACCTTTTTTAACTTGTCAAACTAATGACAACATGCCACACAGGAAATGGGGATGCAGAAGTGCCTTGCAGGGCCAGAAAGAATGTGTGGGCCACCCACTGAACTTCTATATCATCTTTTAGCTGTTGGGGTCAATTCCCATTGGGAAATTAGGTTATGGGTCAAATCTAAGGTTAGGGTTAGGGTTGAGTAGGCATGGCTCCCCAGGCATGAACCGGTGAAGCTGAAGAGACTAGGATACCCAGAAAGATTGAGTGGTCCATGTGGAGACCTTCTATACTGGGTTTTAGGAATTAGAGTCAAATCTCAGTTGTAAAATAGGGGTAAGGTTAATTCTCAGGTTAGGGTTAGGGTTGAGGAGGCATGGCTCCCCAGACATGGACCGGGGACGTGGGAGAGCCTAGCAGGGCCAGAAAGAATGAATGGGCCACCCAAAGGTCTTCTATGTTGGATTTTAGTAGTTGGAGTCTCTGCCAAATTTGAAATTAGGGTTAGGGTTAAATCCAAGGTCAAGGTTAGGGTTGAGAATGCATGGTTTTACAAGAATGATCCAGGGATGCGGAAGAGCCTAGCATGGCTAAAAAAAATGAGTGGGGCCACCGGGAGATCTTGTCTACCGACTTTTAGCAGTTGGAGTCACTTCTCAGTTAGAAATTAGGGTTTGGGTTAATTCTCAGGTTAGGGTTGGGGTTGAGGAGGCATGCCTCCCCAGATATAAACAGGGGATGTGGAAGAGCCCTGCAGGGCAAGAGATAATTAGAAGGCCACCCGGAGTTCTTCTATAATGGCTTTTACTAGTTGGAGTCTATTCACGGTGGTGAATTAGTTGTAGGATTGGTTCACAGGTTAGGGTTGAGGATGCAAAGGTCGGAGGATGCAGAAGAGGACACATTGCTCCCCTGGTATGAACCGGGGATGCAGAAGATCCTAGCTGGGCCATAAAGAATAACTGGGTCACAGGGAGATCGTAAATACTGTATTTTCGTATTTGGAGTCACTTCTCAGTGGGAAATTAGGGTTAAGGTTGAGGAAGCATGGCTCCCCAGGCATGGACGGGGGATTCAGAAGATCCTAGCAGGGTGGCAGTGAGAGAAAGGCTGAAAGAGATCTCTGCTGATTTCCACACCCTGCTTCACCAGTGAGCTAAAAAAACAAACTGGCCTTGGGAAAAGATAGCCCAAAATACTCTCAAAGCCAAAGGAAATCATGGCAGGATCTACACTACTGCTTTAAAATGGTTTATAATGGGTTATAACAGTAGTGACAACTGTTGAGGCCCAGGACACACTCCATATACAGTTTTCAAAACTTTTTCAAAGTGTCATATCCTGCTTGGTGTAGATCGGTCCCATGTTCCAAAAGAGAAAAGATAACTCTTGTTCTCTCAAAGGGGAAGCAAGAACCAGGCTGAGTCTGCTTCTCAGAAAGCCAGGCCTGCTTATGAACTAAAATTTCAGTCCCATTGAATTCCGTAGCTACGTTGTGGTAGGCTGACCAGATAAAATCCAGGTCAGGGCTCATGTAACTTTAACAGTTGTACAGAAAAGGGAATTTCAGACAAGGTCATGTGTATGCAATTAGTTCCTGGGGAAATTCCCTCTTCATCACAACAGTTAAAGTTGCAGGCACTATACTATAGTGACCATATACAAAAGAAGGCAGGGCCCCTGCAACTTTAACTGTTGTGATGAAGAGGGAATTTCACCAGGAACTAATTGCATAAAAATGACACTAGCTGAAATTCCCTTTTCTCTACAATTGTTAAAGTTACATGAGCCCTGACCTGGATTTTATCTGGTCACCCTACGTTGTGGTAGGGTCTGAAACCAGGCTGCTTGGTGGTTAAACCAAAACCCAACAATCATAAGGAATAACTGAGAGAATTCCACTAAGGCTAGAGGAGACAGGCAGCCATTTCATTTTCAACATTCTAATCTAGCTGAGGCAGGAGGGAGGGGGAGAGTGATACTACTGAGGATGTGTTGCACTATTCTTGAAGAAAGCCTCTGCATTCACTCTAATAGGATGAATAAATATTATTTAAAAGCAACTGAAGGGAATTTTTAAAAAAGAAAAGCTATTCCACAAATTACAAGGAAGGAGGAAGAAGATACCACCACTGGATTGCTTAATAAGGGCTTATTTTTTCAAAAAATCCAGGACATAATTGCCAGTCATTAATTATCAGAACCAGTTTGATTCAGAGAGAGTTTTTTCGTTTGTACTTTAAACTGCTCTCCTTCCCTCAGTCTTTCACCAATCTTCTTGAAATTTTCAAGTTTTGTAAAACCAACATTTCATTCTGGCACATGTAAATTTCAGGAAGTTTGGTGAAACATTTTCAATTTTATGAATGTTAGTATGACCACCCTCAATTACCCCTTTAACATGGTGGAATGTGTTTTTTCCCATCAGACCTTAACTAAAGAGGCACTGCCATGCTTCTTTAAATACATACAAATGTCTACTATCTATCTGTCTATCTATCTATCTATCTATCTATCTATCTATCTATCTATCTATATCATCTATCTATATCTATCTATCTATATGCCTCATTCCAAATTAAAAGTTTGATTTGGAATCTATGTCCTTCATCTTCTCATGAAACATCCTACTGCTATCAATTAATACATTCATCTACCACCCAGATTGCTATATTTATATGCAGCATGCCACGTACATCTTAGAACATAAAAATACAATGATATATGCTAGTCTCCAGCTTAATGACAATGCTGATTCAATTGGATGTGACTTGGAATTTAGTCATCTTCCTCCACCACACAGATGGCACGCAGATAAACTTCCCACCAGCTCTACAGAAACTAACCATACTCTTCCCTTCTTCTGTAAATCCCAGACACACAGTGCTCATTAAAAATAACCAGATTCTTCCTTGTAATGCATTTTGAATCAGCCTATTTCTTAGAGTTGCCAACTTTTTTATTATCTTCTCTGCTTTTAATCATAGCTTCATCTACAGCTATTAGCAGGTGATCATGTGTCGCTCCCATGCCATGAAAAGCTTCACCTATCAATTTCTGCAGATCAAAGATAAAAGTTACAAGAACAAATAATATTTTGCATTTCTGCGAAACAACATATTTCCTTTCTTTCACAAGGGAGTGGTGAGGTTTAGAAAACGTATCCCCCTGGGAGTGAGTAAACTGTTTGCTAAACCCCAGCTATTGTCTGGACCAATTTTTCAAACACATCTTTAAACATGCATCATAGGCCTTTGCACACACATTCTTTCACCTTCTTGGAACAAATGTTTGAATAGGCAGATTTGGACTGAAGTTTGCAGATATTCAATATTTACACATAAGAGCCCATTTATGCATGCAAATCTGGATGCATCTGTGCTCTTGGAAGCAGTGTTCTGAACCCACATTTCACTATGAAACTGCATTCACTATTTCTGTTTTCAGAATCTGGATGAGAATTAAATTTGTCTGTCCCCACATCTGGCATTTTGCTTCTAGGTAGTGGAAATGCATCATGCCTTAGAAAAACATCATCGGAACAACTAATCCCCTCCTATTTTCATAGCAGTTTCATATCACTGAATAGTACTTGTACATGTACTTTATTTTGCCACAGTTGCTAAGGGAACAGTGTATCATTACATAGCACACCGAGCCTTGTAAGCAGACTAGAACAGCACAGAACAACACATGAAGCAGCAGAGTAGTTTATATCTGACCTTTCTGAAAGATGTATTGCTTTGTGTGTATTTTAAAAGGAATGTTCCCTATTCAAGTCTATAATGTGGTTCTACTTTTCCCTTTTCACTGTATACTCCCTTGGGATCAGCTAAATAATATTGTCCACCAGAAGAGAGAAGTTAATGACCCAAGAAATAACTTATTGAAGTTGGCTCAACACAGCAGTTAACTTCAAGAAACCGGGTAACTCAGAGGAGGAGGGAATTGTCATTGGAAGATTTTAACAAATCTATTGCAGCGTCTGTGACAAAAAACTGAAATTAGTCCCTGATAAAGTTGTTATCTAATTCTCATTCTTCTACTCTACCCCTTGAAAGAAAATTACAACATTATACAGACAAATATGGCTTGGATCTACAGACTGGGGAAATTACCCTTTTCTAGTTGTTTCTCTAGATATTCAGTGCAAACCTATACATGTCTACTCAGAAGTATGTCCCAGTGAATTGAATGCTGCTTCCTCACAGGAAAGTGGGTGCATGATTGCAACCTTAATGGACTGTTCTTGCTCAAAAGTTAGTACAGAAATAAGTAAAGTTAAGCAGGCCATTTCTACTATGGTACCACTTCTTTGGAACCTGCTGTCTTCATCTTAGTTCAACTCTGCAAAACCATAGATAATGTAAGGCATTCCTATGTAGAGAACTACAAGCTATAAGCAATATAATTACTATGTAGACAACTACTAGCTATAAGTAATACAATTTAGGCTGCAGTCCTCTACATATTTACCCATAAGTCTCATTGAACCCAATAGGGCTTACATGCAAGTAGACATTCATAGGATTACAGTTATTTAACCCCATTCATGCATTCTCTTCATGTGTAGGATCAACTCAAGAGAAAGGGGAGTAGAGGCAAACACACAACCTCCACCCTCCCTCATTATTCTTGTCACTCTCTACACATGTAAGATGACTGTCTGCAGTGGAACTTCCTTTATCCATCAGCTTTCACACTGTGCTAATCTTTGGACACTTTTCTACTCAACAAAAATGTTGTTGTTGTTTTGAGTAAGATGGATAAATCTGTTGATTTTGGCTTTTCTCATTTTTCCAATGTTAAATTCTTTATGTCTCAAAGTTTGAGAATTTCTCCTGTCTTATGTTTGGCTCACCCTGAACTTTGAGAATGTATTTTTATTTTTTAAAAGATTGAAAATTCAGAAAAGTCTTTGTGCACATTTCTTCTGATACATGCATTTTTGTTTGCATTTTTTGCTTAATACAATTTTCCTAATTCAAGTATTTCTGTGTACATTTTTTTTATTGGTCAGCCCCACTGCAAAATTCAAACAAATTCAATTTCTAAGGATAATTGAGTTTCAGTATGTATCGTGTATAGTGTAAAGGCAGTTTCTTCACATGTGTGGCTTTACTCACACATTGTTTGAATGCATAGAAGAAAACTTCTGAAGGGGCTGTTCAGGTTATTTATTCATTTATTACATTTCTATACCACCAATAGCCAAAGGTTCTGGGCAGTTCACAAAACAAAACTTTAAACCATAAAATATAACAAGGTCTCCTGTATCTTAGGGTCCAGAAAGTATATGGAAGATGTTCCTTCAATTATATGCATGTTGCCCTAAATTCTTGATTCTGCAAACATTCACTGAGTGAGAATTACGATAGTGTTTTGCAGAGCTGATCTCTGCCTCTGTCAATGTTCTTCCCCAGATCTAATGCTTATAAAATATAGCCACATGCATGCTTCGTAATAAGCTAGATGCATTTATGGAAGCTCACACTCTCTGAGTGCACCAAGCTGCCCCTGGTGAGGCTGGAGAATGAAAGGCAAAATTAGAAACCACCTGTATGTTGCCTTGATCACTGGGCTATTGAACACCTGCCATAATTACATTTGGCAGGCAGGCCTCCAAAGCATCCCTATTCATGGAGGTGCTTCAGTACTTATGTCTCATCAAACTGAATGCATATCTAGGTTTGAAAGGATTTATGCACGTGATTAAGTGCTTTCTTGAATCATGACTTATTGTATTTGCTCATCCATGGTAAATGGAGGTGAATTAAACTTAGCACTATTTATTCAAGGTGATTTGAGTCATTGCATCTGAAAACACAGAAGCTTCTGAGTAAAAGATTACTTTGTATCACCTATAGAAAATTGCATCCTCACCCCCACTGACTGCTTTTCTTTGTCCTGGCAGCTTATTATTATTTTTTTATGTCGTTTCCTGCCTCACAATCCTTCCTTCATTTTCTACTATGGTCATTGGAGGGCAGGGGGTGTTTCCCTCTCTGAAAAATAATTTTCACTTTCCACAGACTCAGATACTCGTCTCTGCCAGATACCTTGAAACGTTGAAGGATGACATTTCAATCCTATGCATTTTTGCTCAGAAGTAAGTAACTTACTGATTGTCTTATAAATATGTTTAGGATTGCAACCACAGAGTAATAATATTCAGTATTTAAATAAAGATGCCAAGTGTTTAAAGAAATTTACACTAGAGATGTGGAAATCAGCGAAACTTGAGCTCACTGAGATTCTTCAAGTTCCACATTCAGGTTTGGTCTGACTTATGCCTGCATTATATTGCAAGCCTCATTTTTTTCCCTTTCACATGAAAATCAAGAAGTACTTGGTTGCATACTTGGATACATACTTGGATACATACTTGGTTGCACATTCAAAAGCACTCAATCTTCTCCCATTGGTTAAAGTGTGTTTGTACACACTTCTGAAAAAAAATACACGTCTAATGTGCACATTATTCAAACACACACTTTTATCTCCACAAACAGCATTGAAAGCTTTAGAATATACATACGTTGAGTACAGATTGCAGTTGTGTTTGGGTTTGGGAGGTGCAAACAGGATAAATTCCAGTCATGAACGATCTGAAACTAATTTCTCATATATCCCTACTTCACACACATTATTTTGGTAATCATTAAAGCAACCCAGTGTGAGAGACAAACTACACATGACATTCATTCACAGGTATTTCCCCCATTTGTTCTTTTACAAAAGTAGCCATGTGAGCTGAAATCTGCAGCAGAAGACTGACACAAAAGGCGGGCATGGACTCTTCCCACATGTACCTGCCCAAACCCTAAATTCATTTCCACAGGTCCTTGTCTGTGAGCCCCTGCCACAGGAAGTGAGGCAGGTAGCTATCAGAAGGAGGGCTTCTCTGCTGTGGCACCCTGGCTGTGGAATGAGCTCCCTAGAGAGATTCAACTGGCACCTATATTGTACTCCTTTCGGTGCCAGGTGAAGACCTTTTTATTTTCCCCAGTACTTTAGTTTTTTAGCATCCTAGTCTGTTAGCTCTGTTGTTTTAAATCTCTGCATTGCTGCTCGATTTTTATTCTGGCTATACTTTTATATTGAGGTTTTAAGCTTCCAAATTTTATATTTTATGCTGTACCAGAGATCTTCAGCTATTGGGTGGTATAGAAATAAAATGAAATGAATAAATAAATAAATAAATGGACACCTTAATGCTTTCCCTTCCAGTAGTCTGTTTTGTTCAGCTTTTACTAAAAATCCCCCCAAGCTGCTTTTCAAGGGGACCCTTTCCCATGAGCTGGTGAAACAAACAACAACAGGTGAAAATAACATGCTACAGGGCATGATGTGAAGTTTGATGTTCAATGAGATCCTTAATACACCCATTTTGCAGATGAGATGCCAAAGACTGAGATTGTGACTTCCCTAACATTACCCAGTGATGGCATCATGATGAGGTGTGATTTGAATAAATTCACAACTCATGTTCTCAGCTACTGCACTACATCCATTCTCAATAGTGGTGCTCTGATCAATTTGCAGTCGCCTTTCAAGAGGGCAACTGGGCTTTTTCAGTTCTATGCTTTCTTCATTTGGTAGAATTTTGAGCTTCATCTCTCCTTTTTTGCTTTTCTGCCATTTTGATCTCTCTCTCTCTCTTCCCTCCTTTTTGCTCTGGTCATTTAACAATATTCTTACCTAGATACTGCTTTTTATCCTATAGAAGTAAAAGGGGAGTGCCTATACCCAATTATCTGTCCTGGGATTGAGACAGAATCTACCCAGAGAGTAGAGGACATGGCAAGAACAGTATAAAAAAGAAGAGGGAAGATAGATATTGAATTGCAATAGGCTCTGTACCTTCAAGGCTGCCAAGGGATTACGTAGATAGTAGTGTCACAAAGGTATAACAGCAATGACAATGCACTAATCTATGCTTTAGGCGGACTACTGGCCAGACACCTTAAAAGAAGAGGAACAATCAGCTGAATTGAAATTCAAGATACCTTTGTCTCTCACATAGGAGATTACATATTTGGATCAGGGACCAAAATCAGTATTTGCTGCCAGAGCTGTTGCTTATTTTGAATGAAAATCTGATGACAACCTATAACTCATTGACAGGAAGTCTATCTGCACTATTTAAACAAATGTGATTTGAAATAAACTCAGCCCAGATCAAGATAGATATACAGAATATAAGTGACATAATGAATATCTTGAGGCACATGATCTCATTGAGTTATTAGTTTTCCATTCCTCCACCTTCCCTATCTCCCCGATGTTCGCTGATATCACAAACAACCCCATTATCTATATTTTCAGCAAATGAAGGATAAAGCGACTTATCAAAATGTTTATCCTTGTGATATTTACTGTTATCAATCAGCAGCTTTCTCTCCCATTATATTTGATGTAGATATAAAGCCCTTGTTTTGAAGAGGCATTATCATTTTGCTATATGTTTAAAATGGTCTGGTTTTGGCTACAATCTGTAGAAAGTATTATTATTATTATTATTATTATTATTATTATTATAGTTTTGGTGTATTTTATGTAATAAAGTATTAGTTAGGTTTATAGTTTTCTATTTCAGAGATGAAATGGGAAACAAAGAGGATGGAGATGACAAAAGATTTTAAAAGGCAAGCTAAGCAAATAAAGCATTTTAACAGTGTCTGCCAACATTGGAAATATATATTCCAAAACAGAGTAATTTACATTTCTTACAAAACATTTAGGTTAAAAATGGAAAAAGTGGAATGAAGAAAAGGTGGAAAACAGGAAGTGCAAAGATTATGCATGATCCTAAATAATAAAAGATAGAACAAGCTAGTTTAACTACCTCACTGTAAACTGATATTTAATTTGGCTTATGCCTCATCCCAAGAGTGTGGCTCATGACAGAGAGCCATCACAAAACCTGAAACGTTGTAAATTTAAATATTGTCTTAAAAAATCTGTATCGTGGGTGTGCTACCTGTGCACTATGCTGCAATCTCACCTTCAGTAGTAAATTGCTCTCAGATTGAGACTGTCTGGTAGTTTTGCCACCACTCTTGTTTTCCTCTAACTTTGGATACTGGAGAATTCCAGAGGTATGAGCTAATTAACTACCTGGACTGGGGAAAAATCTCTAGCTGAGCTCATCTGCACCAGCTTGCGCCCGGTTTTCTCCCCCATAGGCATTGATCCAAATAATATTCCGGTACTGTTGTTAAGTGATAAAGCAATGTGAGGGGAGTAAACCTCTTCCTTTTTTATAAAAACTCCCACATTTCAAACCTCCAGTTCAAATTAAGGGAGAATGTTTACAAAAAGAGAATACCAAAAGAGGCGAGAAGGTAAGCAACGATATAAAACTGTAAACTGAATCTAGAAAATTTACACTGAACCTGTGGAAGTAACTTCCTCACACATAAAGGATACTGGAAAATATGGCATGCACCTCTTCCTTGCCTGGAGGGGCACCTTGGTTTCACATTAAGAGTATGTCCAGGTGACAGTGGACCCCAGTGACAAAGGAACAAACAAACCAAGTCCATTTATTAGGTTTAGCTGGAGGTGGCTTTCCTTGACAGCCCCTATGGAATTAGCCAATGGGTATTAAGGCATGTAGGCAGGAAGTCACCTTGCTGGGCTGAGAGATGAAGCTAGCAAAGTGTTAATTAAAAAGAAAATGGATGTTTTCCCCCCAGTGCTGCTATATTGGTTGCGTTCCAAAAGGCTTTCCAGTTTGTGGATTTGAAAGCCCAGGAAAGACATGACAGGATGAGGGGTACTGAGCGGAAGTCTCTGCCTCTGCTAGTAAAAGAAAAGCTAAAATGACCACTTTGTCAGGTTGTAGGGCACCATGGCAATACCTTTATTAGGGAGCAAGGTGGGTGAGCAACCAAGATGAACACAAAAAGGGAGAATAGGTTCAGGATGCTATAAATGAAAGCTTTTTTTCCCAATGAATTTGTTTATAGCATCCCAAGAATACCTTTATTAGGCCAATTCAAAGGCAGAAAAATACTGTGCAAGCTTTTGGGTTCTCCCAAAGTCTTCATCAGCCAAGATGCTAAGCAAAGCAAAAGGGAGGGCAGACGGAAAACGTGGCTGATGCTCAACCAGGGGGCAGTATCCTATTTTGCCTGTGTACATGTTGTACCCACCCCATGTGAAACAGGGTTTTTGAAGCTCTAAAATTAGCCCAAAATGAGCAGAAACACTAGTTTCAGGAATGGTGCAGGTCACCGGAACTCGCACATGCCTTGATCTAGAAATGAGTGTTTCGACACCCTCCCTGGGGTTGCTGGGGAAAAGAAATAAACAATAGTTGATTCCCCCATTCTTGAAAATATAAAATCCAGCTGTCATTCAAAAGCCATTTCCATTCGTAGGCAAAACATACAGGTTGTTTGGTAGGATATTTACTATGTTTTCCACTTACCAAGGAACCTGAATGTTTCACCTAAGCAACCTTTGGGAGGGTCTCAGGTACAACCTGAAACCATGTTAGAACACAACCAGATTGGCACTTGAACCTTACAGCAACACTGGCAATGGGACAGACTCCTTTACTCCAATTTAGGGCAGCAAGCTATCTTAGACCTCCTAAGGCAAATGGTATGGCACACACACAGCTCCGTCCTCCTAAATCAGCATCTTACCACCATTCCCCACCCACCAGCATCTGTAGCCAGGGGCATATCCCTCATTCTGCCTAATAATAGGGCCAGCCCTACACACATTAGTATTAGACTAAAATCTCACAGAGCCATATGCTAGTAGCGCATTGTCAGTGTCTTCAGTGTTCTGAATTTATTTAGCTGTATATCATGGTGTGATACTTGATGATTAATTTTCAATCCTTTCCTCTGTGTGTGTGTGTGTGTGTGTGTGTGTGTGTGCAACAGTGGATTTGTTTTTGTTTTTCCCCAATACACCCAGCATATTGAGCTGATATATATAAAAAACAATGATCCATGGTGAGTTGTCATCATCATCACCACCATCATCATATTCTGATAGATATTAGTGCTCTCAATGTGCATGAAGTCCCTTCCATATGGGCACACAAGAACAGCCCTGAACGGATATGCAGAAGTGAGCATATTTTTCTCGTCCGTCTTATCACACATCTTAAATGTAGAAATGTAGACAACACAGCAATACTGCTTTTCATGCTCGTAAAGGTCAGATCTACACCTTGTGTCAAATCAGTACGAAAGTGGAATAAAATGCAGGATATTACACTACGAAAGCGGTATATGGAATGTGGATTGTGTCCCAACAGTTATCAGTGCAATTCAATACAGCGATAAAGCAGTGTGTAGGTCTAGCCAAAGTTGTTATTTTCAGTTGATTTGTTGCCATCCATATTATTTTACCTATCAGAAAGAGGACAATTAGTGTTCCTTCTATATAGAAGTGCTCTCAAATAACTACAATAGTGGTCCAAAATGGGCAGGACCTGGGAGCAGTATGGTCTATTTTGCATAATAATGAATCCATGTGTTTCATAGTATGTGATATCATGCCATTGTTTGTAGAATGTTGGCTTTAAACAAACTAGTAATTGTTTCACTTTTTAAAAAGTGTATATATATTAAAGGAAAACAGAAATGTTATATATGACAAAATTCACTCTAGGAATATCTTTGTGCATTTCTTGAGACAGTGTTCAGCAAGACCAAATGGACAAATTGTTCAATTTGAACCTTGGGGAATTAAAAACTTTGCTTCCGACACACACTCCCCCTGAAAGACTGCGTTCGCAGCTTGGGGGTGCTCCTGGATCCGTCGCTCCAAATGACAGCCCAGATAGATGCGACGGCCAGGAGTGCCTGCTATCAGCTTTGGCTGATACGCCAGCTGCGCCCCTTCCTAGAGTTGGAAGACCTAAAGATGATGGTGCACGCGCTGGTAACTTCGAGGCTCGACTTCTGCAATGCGCTGTACATAGGGCTACCTCTGTGCCTAGTCTGGAAACTTCAACTAGTTCAAAATATGGCAGCCAGGTTGGTCACCGGTACATCCAGGAGTGACCATATCACGCCAGCTTTAAAATCGCTCCACTGGCTGCCAATTACCTTTAAAGCCCTACATGGTTTGGGTCCAGGTTACCTGCGGGATCGCCTTCTCCCATACAATCCGCCCCGCACGCTCAGGTCCTCTGGGAACAAGGCTGACAACCGTTACCCAGAGGACCTTTTCTTCTGCCGCTCCCAGACTGTGGAATGACCTGCCGGAGGAGACTCGTCAACTTAACAGTCTTTTAGAATTTAAGAAAGCTATAAAGACTGTTCTCTTCCGGCAGGCATATCCAGTGGAATTTTAGAATGTTTTAAGGATGTTTTTAGGATGTTTTAGGATGTTTTAATGCAGTTTTAATTAGGGGTGTGCATCGGATCGGATCCGATCCACGATCCGAATCCGATCCGACCCAAAATCGGGAAAATCCGATCCGATCCGATCCGATCCGGACAACCTCCGATCCGATCCGATCCGATCCGATGAGGTCCGATCCGGATCGGACGCCATTTTGAATGCTTTTTCCCATAGCCAAGTATTGTTTTACAAAAACGCCTATAACTTTTTCATTTTTAAAGATAGAAGGATGAAACTTGGGCACATTGTAGACTGGTTAGGGGTAGTTATCTGTGAGAAATTTCAGAAAGATTGGTGCATGCATTTTGTGGCAATTAATTTTTTAATAAATACCCAGGAATGCCTATAACTTTGTCATTTTTAAAGTTACACACATGAAACTTTGCCACATTGTAGGTGGTACCTTGGGACCCATGTGTGTGAAATTTCGGAAACGTAGGTGCTTGCCTTGTGTGGCAATTAATTTTTTAATAAATACCCAGGAATGCCTATAACTTTGTCATTTTTAAAGTTACACACATGAAACTTTGCCACATTGTAGGCGGTACCTTGGGACCTATGTGTGTGAAATTTCAGAAACGTAGGTGCTTGCCTTGTGTGGCAATTAATTTTAGAAAAATGGGTAGTGGTGGGGTAAATACAGTTACGCCTCCCACTTTTTTATTTTTGAAGATACAAACAGGAAACGAAGAAAAGGAAACACTCTTTCGTCTCGATCCCTTTGAAGTTGCTAGTAGTATCCATTACAGGGCTCGTGTTTCCTTTCCTCCTTTCACTTTTCAAGCAGAACGGCTGAGCCTAGCTGAGTTTTGCAGCCATGCGTGCAAGGAAGGATCACTCTGGTCTCGATCCCTTTGATCCTTGGTAGTATCCATTACAGGGCTCGTGTCTGCTTTCACTTTGTATTCAAGCAGACACGAGCCCTGTAATGGATACTACCAAGGATCAAAGGGATCGAGACGAGAGAGTGTTTCCTTTTCTTCGCGGGAAGCGGGAGGGGAAGACCTGGCCTCTGTAGAAATTTTTTTGAAACATGTAATTTAAAAATTCCATAGCCATCAAATGCCTGGACCTATCATTCTGAAATTTCTGACACATATCTACCCCTAACCCATCTACAAAGTGAGCAATGTTCAGACTTCTAACTTTTAAAATAAAAAAGTTATAGGCGTTTCTTTCCTCATTGTTTCAAAAATACCTTGCCACCACATGCCTGGACCCAGCTGTCTGAAATTTTACACACATATCAAGCCAAGTGGTACCTGTAATGTGCCCATGTTTCCTGTTTGTATCTTCAAAAATAAAAAAGTGGGAGGCGTAACTGTATTTACCCCACCACTACCCATTTTTCTAAAATTAATTGCCACACAAGGCAAGCACCTACATTTCCGAAATTTCACACACATAGGTCCCAAGGTACCACCTACAATGTGGCAAAGTTTCATGTGTGTAACTTTAAAAATGACAAAGTTATAGGCATTCCTGGGTATTTATTAAAAAATTAATTGCCACACAAGGCAAGCACCTACGTTTCCGAAATTTCACACACATGGGTCCCAAGGTACCACCTACAATGTGGCAAAGTTTCATGTGTGTAACTTTAAAAATGACAAAGTTATAGGTGTTTCTTTCCTCATTGTTTCAAAAATTAATTGCCACACAAGGAAAGCTCCAATGTTTCTGAAATTTCACACACATATTAAGGCAAGTGGTACCTGTAATGTGCCCAAGTTTCCTGTTTGTATCTTCAAAAATAAAAAAATGGGAGGCGTAACTGTATTTACCCCACTACTACCCATTTTTCTAAAAATTAATTGCCACACAAGACAAGCACCTACGTTTCTGAAATTTCACACACATAGGTCCCAAGGTACCCCCTACAATGTGGCAAAGTTTCATGTGTGTAACTTTAAAAATGACAAAGTTATAGGCATTCCTGGGTATTTATTAAAAAATTAATTGCCACACAATGCATGCACCAATCTTTCTGAAATTTCTCACAGACAACTACCCCTAACCAGTCTACAATGTGCCCAAGTTTCATCCTTCTATCTTTAAAAATGAAAAAGTTATAGGCGTTTTTGTAAAACAATACTTGGCTATGGGAAAAAGCATTCAAAATGGCGTCCGATCCGGATCGGACATCTGGTCCGATCCGATCCGACCAGCCTCCGATCCGATCCGATCCGATCCGACCCCCCAGGTCCGATTCCGATCCGCTATCCGATCCGATCCGGGGGGTCAGTGCACATCCCTAGTTTTAATAATATTTGTCATGTTTTAATCAGTTTTATGTATTTTATCATGTTGTTGTTCTCCACCTCGATCCAGACGGAGAGGCAGGTAAGAAATAAATTATTATTATTATTATTATTATTATTATTATTATTATTATTATTATTATTATATTCTCTGGGTGCCCTTGGGCAAGATGCTACTTTTCAGCTTTGGTTCCCATTGCAAAGTGGGAAAAGTATCTAGTTTGAAGTGGTATCCTGAAAATTACTGGAAAAATAAATTCAAGGCATTTTTCATACCAGAATTGCCTTAGAATGGTAATTAAGGCAGCAGCATTAATTGATTAATCAAAGCAACTGATCAATTACAATTTTTTCCCTTGATTAAAAATCAAGCCCAGATTAATAGAGTCAACTCCCCTCTATGCAACTCCCCTAGCCACCAAACTAACTTCTGTCTCTCTCTCTTCGGGTGCCTCTACAAGAGCAATTTAAAGCTCTTTCAAGGCACATTACAGATTTTACCTCTGCAAGAGCGGAGCGCAAATCAGGGGTGAGGCGCTTTTTATCTCCGCTTATGCACATTATCGAATGTGCGTTAAATAGCGACTTACAATTTACCACGGGAGTTAAAGCGCCTTATGACCATGTAAACATGTCAATCGCCGCGTGTAAACAATTTTAAAGCACATTTCAACAGCCCGTAATGTGCTTCACCACTTCTCGTGAATAGGTATTAGGAATAAATGCGCTTATCCGTAAATGCGCATAATCGGGCAACCGGGCATCAAAGTGAAATCTTGTAGAGGGGACCTCTCTCTGTCCAGAAATGATGAGAAACCACTGTTGCTGTACATGAGGGGGAGCCGCTTACCTGTTTAGAGAAACAGCAGTGAGGATAGGATAGGGTAAGATAGAATAAGATCCAGCAGCTGTTCCAAGATGGTCTAACATCAACATTCACACCAGGATTCCCTCTCAAGGCAGAAAAGTTCTAGGAGAGAGATCCTGGTCTGCCCTTGACCTCCCAGTCCAAGTCTAACGGTGGGAAGGAAGCCTGTCAGACCTAAGCTGTAGGCTGCTGCCCAAGATGAGCCAGAAGCCAGGAAACAGGAAACAGGAGTTAGGAAGTCAAAGTGTTATCTTTTCGGTGCCAGGTCAAGACTTTCCTCTTCTCCCAGGCATTTAACAGCATATGATGAGGGTTTTGTGTTGTTGTTGTGCTTTGACCCAGAATTGTTGTTTTTAAAGGATATTGTAATTATGACTTGTTTTTATGCTTTATGGTTTTAAATTTTGTACAATGTTTTGTACAATGTTCAATGTTTTTTCATTTTTGTAAACCGCCCAGAGAGCTTCGGCTATGGGGTGGTATATAAATGGAATAAAATAAAATAAAATAAATAAATAAATAAATAAAGTGGAGGGACAAGTAGGGTAGATAGCTGAGGAACCCATCAAGCGTCCAAGCTGAGGAGCAAACAGAAACTAGAACCAAGGAACAAGCCAGGCATCAGAGTCAGAACCAAGGAGCAAAGTGGAAGTTGGAGTTGAGGATAAGGCCAGAGCTTGTCATCAAGACTGCAGAACAAAGACAGGACCAAAAAGGTGATATGACAGGATCACATCACAGCTCAAAGTTATTGATCAGGCAAGAGCCCAGCCCAGCAGGAAGACTTTTATGCTCTTCCTGTCCAGGAGGGGCAAATGCCACATGCCAGCTTGGGCAGAGATAATCCACAGCCTGAGAGTACTAAGCAAATGCTACAACTTACAGCTCTGTAGCTTGCAACACAGAGCAGCTCCACCCATTAATTCTTAATAGTTGATGCCAAAGTAAAGAATGTTCAGTGCAAATTTTTATTTTTGCCCTTTTTTAAAAAAAAAAAATGCTCTTATATCTTCACACAGTGCATAGTTAAACTATGGAATTCACTTCCACAAGATGTAGTGAAGACTACCACTTCTTTTAAAGGGGGATTGGACAAATTTATGGAGGATAAAACTATCAATGGTTACTAGTCTTGATGGCTACATGCTACCTGCAGTATTAGAGACAGTATGCCTATCTACACCAGTTGCTGGGGAACATGGGATATTGCATTCAGGTCCTGCTTGCATTTCCTGTGGGCAGCTCATTGGCCACTATGTGAACAGAATGCTGAACTAGATGGACCTTTTGTCTGATCCAGAATGGATCTTCTTATATTCTTATTTCTTATTCTGACTCTGGTTTTACTGTTTGGATGTCCTGTTCTGCCAATTTATAGCTGTTTAGGGTATTGGTAATTTTATTGTTGATTTAACTTTTTTGATTTGTGAACCTCTCAGAGAATCCTTCAGAGTTAAAGAGAGCAGGATAAAAACATATGCAATTAATTCATAATTTCAGAGACAAAAGGTTTATTTATTTATTCTGTATGCTTTTAGTTAGTGTACAGCTAAAGTACCTGTAGGGTACTTCCAGCGGGCCTTTTTTCTTTATAGCTTTGTGATCGAGATGCATTTATTCAACAATTAGCACAGCTCATTTTCCATTATATGTTACATTGATACTTCATTTGCTAAGCCATATTTTCTGTTCATCACATTATGTCTTTGTGTCCTCTTTGCTCTTCTAATTTTAAAAATGACTCTTTTGCTGTGCACCATAATTTCACTTGAGAACCGCCATCAATTACTTTACATTGATTATTGTCTAATTTGGCTGATTCTGACATCTCATCTGATGATATATGCCTGTAACTTTTAAAAGTCTCCTCCATTAATATATAGTTAATGGAAAAGAGACAAGTGTAGACAGGATGTCTGAAGTTCTTCTTTTATCACGCAAAAGCATTGATTAAGCAAGTTGAATCTGAATGTAGTGAAATGAAGATTAATCTATCATAATAATGGTACAGTTTTAATTCTCAGGGGCAGAAGGGTATGAGACAATTAAGTGATACCAAATGGCTTGCATTTCGGGGGGGGGGGGAAGTCCCTTTGCATTTTAATATAGATGTAGCTTCTCCGTGTATTTGCCATTGCCCGCGTACCCAGGGAGCTTGTCAATAGCTCTGTTTCGAATAAGAAAGAAAACCAAAAAGGGTGGCCATAGTTTTAACCAGGTTCCAAAACACAGCTTCTGCTAGAAGACATATATTACTTGGACTGTTTTATTACCAGCAGGACAGCTGCAAAGGCAGGTATATGGTGAGTGGCTCTCTTTTGTATTTCGTTTTCCTTAACCGTAAGGAATGCAAGTCACAGTATGAATTATTTTTTTTAATGTAGGGAAAAGCTTTAAACAATGTCTCAAAATAACTCAAGTCTATTTTCAATTCAATTTGTGAACATTTTAAAAGCGAAAGAGGTAAATTTTAGCCATTGTCCTGTGTTTTACTTGTATGGGTGACATTTGCTACCCCCTTTCCTTGTACAGCTACAATTTCAATGGCAATTAGCATTTTCACTCCTATTTCTTTTCATGCATGGGGTAGGAGAGAAATATCACGTAGGAAAATAGGAACATAGGAAGCTGCCTTATATGAGTCAGTATGTTCACACTGACTTCTAATGTTTCAGCTGGGATTTTTTCCAGTCCTATCTGGAGATACCAGGGATTGAAGATGGGATCTTCTTCATGCAAAGCTTGTGTTCTACCACTGACCTATGGCCCTTCCCTAAACTGTTCTAATTCATAGGAACAGAGGAAGCAGCCTGAAGCATACTGAGTTGGACCATTGATCCATCTAGTCCAGTGTTGTTGACACTGACCGGCAGTGTCTCTTCAGGAATTCAAGCAGGATTATTTCCTAGCCATACTTGGAGATACCAAGAATTAAACCTGAGACCTTCCACATGCAGAGCATGTACTCTACCACTGAGCTATAGCACCTTCCCAAGGGGAAATCCATCATAAAGTCACACTTCATCATACAGTCTAAAATTCCCTTTAGCAGTCCCTTAGGGTGTCTCTTTCAGGGAGTCTACACCAGCCATTTATTGCAGGATTGTATCACAGTGATTACTAATGGGGCACATCACATTCAGCTCCAGTTTTTCCGGCTCTCTCGCTTCCATTCCAAAGAATGTTTGCGATGTGCCCCTCCCTTTGTGAGGCCGTTGCTGTTTGCCATGAGTTCTGGGCTCAGCAAACAGCCAATCAGCTGTGAGGGGCATGTGCATGGGTATCAGAGGTGTGTGGGAGTGGAACTGTCCACCATTTTCGCCACATATTTTGGATGGTTATCGACATGTTTTACCGCTGAGTGTATTTGTTTTACATTTGTACATTTTTAATACAAATGTATCTCTGTGCAGGAGCACATATTTGATGGAGTCCCTGTTCCCCCCCCCCCCATATGTGACTGCACTTGTGTGCATCCCTCAGGAGTCAATAAAAAAAGAACCTCTGCTCCATAGCCATCTGCCTAACCCTGCCCACTTCTACTGTTACACATGTGGAAATGCCCTATCGGGACACATGTGCTCCTGCAATGGCACTCCTGCAATTGTGGTACAGATCAATCACGTGTGCCCCATGAGTGCTGATCATGGAAGCAGGGAACTTTCAGAAGCATTCAGTAGCAAAAGGGCTGCAAGTGTAGATTAGCCCTTTGTGAGCATTCATGTATAGCCTTTAGTCACCAAGTGTTAATAATTTTGGATATTTGTCTTGACCATTCATCCTAGTGAAACTCAAAAACATATGTACAATGCAGAAGCAAGCTAGTTTAATAGACATTCTCTCCTCTCAGAGAACTATAAATCAAGAGGGGTGGGGCTAAGTATCTCACATAGAAAATTGTTCACACTTTGAATGTCATCAGACGAGCCATTTATCCCGTGATTGCGACTGGCCACTTATGGATCTTTGTGGGTCATTTCGATGATGCAATGGTCCTGCCATGTGTCTCCATTTCCCTGTTTTCACATCTTAAAATAAGCCACACAAAACCCAAATGTTTTTAAATGAGTTAGGATTTGTTGGGATTTCCTGCCATGTACAGGAAGGTTCTGATATAAAGGGTGCTGTTCCCATTGGTCTGTAGGGGCCATGTGGTTTCTGCACACTCCCCCATGTAATTTGAGCTCATCCCCAATGCAGACATGAAGTGGGGAGCAGAGCAATGGTAGATCATGGTAGGGAAATGTGATTTCCCCCCCCCCCCGTCTGATGATCCTCTTTGTGCAAACAGAAGGACTCCTTTGAATCCAAGCCAACAGGTTGCATCCAATGCAGTAGAAAGTGTTTCCTCTTATGCACATTGGGGCATTCCATTTTCACTGATCCTTCCAACCCTCTTAACCCTCTCCCTGTCCCACCAACGAGGGGATGATTGGGGACTCCCTAGAACAGAATGGGGCATGGCACACAGAGCCCCAGGAGGTAGGAGGCACAGAGCAACCTCTAATGCCCAAGTTGCTAAGGCAAAGAAACCATGGGATACAAGCCAATAAGTTTAAACATCACAAAGCCTCACTGAAGACTCCCTTTTGAAGACTTTAAGGGAAGGGGACACTTTATTTTCAGTATTATATAACATACAATTGAATGAAAGAACATCGTTGGGAAGAAAAAGCAGATTTACTTTAATCTTCAGTCTTTACTCTAACAACTTTAATTTGAGAATATGGAATATTTCTTCCAGTAACACACGAATATGGTTTAAAACAAAACACATTCAAAATCAGTCAGTATTGTAGGAGATCCAAATCTAAAAAATGAATGGTCATTCGGTATTTCAGTTTCCTCTAGTTGTTACTGTTAGAAGAGATGCCGTAGTAGTTTTGCCATGAAAGCTGAACTCTGGATTCAAACTGGAAGGAAAAGCAAGCTTTAACTTCCTTCTTCCTTCCTCCCCCCCCTTTTTTTTCCTTTTTTTTTTTACTGAATCTGTTACAAAGCGGACAGAGCTAATCCATCTGATTGGCCTTCATTTTTGGCAAGTCCCTAGCGACAGAGTTGTTACTTCTTGTCAGCCTTGTAGATTAATGAGGGTGAAGAGATATTAATCCACAATTCAATGTTTAGTTGATTAAACTAGCTAATTAATTGATTAAATTGTAGAGCAGGCTGTGTAAATTTCTTCCAAGTAGCCCAAAGAATGGTTTGGCAGTACAATTTCAGGCTGACTTCAGTGCTGCTTCAGACTGACTTCCTCCATTTGGTGAGCCATATTCCTTTTAGCAGCTTAGAAATGCTTATCCCAGCCTGAGATTCAAACCCACAATCTTTGAGAATGTGGTCAAACAACAGAGAACTGTTTTTGATGGCAATCTTGGCCTTGTCATCCTGACAGTAATCTTAATTTCCACAAGAGGTTCCACAGGCTTCAGGTTCGCAGCAGGGGACCACTTGTAGTAGAAAGGGCTGAAGGATCAGGTCTGTGGTCAATGATCACATTCAGCATTTTTCACGTAGTGTGGTTCTTTTGAAATGCAGGCTTATCCATGAGCGAGAGCACTGAATCACCCACTAATCACTAGTTACCATTTTGGTTGCACAACTAGACCATCTTGGCTATTGACATTTTGTTTTGATTTAAAGGGTAGGGCAGAGAGTCATACCAAAAGATCCTTTGCCAAATCCATCCCAAACCTCAGCTCCTGGCAGCTCACTTGACACTGACTGCAGCCCTCTAGGCCCTGAATCACCACTTGTCTTTGTATTTCCATTTTTTTTTTATTGATGGCTTCGGTTTTAATGACCCAAGTGACTCACTCAGCATTTGAGCTTTTGGAAGATGAAGGGAAAAAATTGGGTTTCTCTTGTGTACACAAGGGATCGTTTTCTCTTCTTTAGATGGGCTTCTTTTCATTTTAATAGGGATTACACATCCACATTAAAGGGGAGAGATAGACCTCAAAAACGCCACCAAAGGATCTCAGTCTCCCTCTCTCTCTCCCCATCCTTCTCTCTGTACTCACACACAACTAATTGTTCTCTTTCTTCCCCTTTTCTCATCTGCTTCAAACTACTTCATACTGCCTGTACAAGATACAATGAATTAAAGGTTATATAGAAAAACAGGATGTGAAAAAAAGAAAAGAAAACCCCACTACCGTAATAAAAATGTGTGATTAATCATTGCATGTGCTGCCAGAGAAAGGTTTGCTTCTGGTAATTATAGAAAAATATAACCTTCCCCTGGACAGAAAGAGAAAGAAAGAAAATGAGAATAAAAATAAATGGTGAAGCAGAGCAACCACAAGATTATAGTCGCCCTGCCTTTAGCAAGTTATCAAAGTGTCCTCTTCGGATGCTTCCTCCAATCCTTCCTAATCAGTTGGTTCTTATTTATTTATTTCCTTCCGCTTGGAATGATTTTCACTATCGAGGGCAACAGGCACAGCAGAGAAAATCCCCTGTAAATAATAAATGGCCTTCTGTCCTGACAGAACTCTTCTCCAAAATAAATAAATATAAACTTTACCTGACAAAAGAATATAGTTGTTTGGAGGTTGTTGGGTGTTGGGTGTTTTTTTTAAAAAAAAGTTATCCTCTGTTTACTTTGATTTCCTTGTCCTTGTTGGCTATGTCTTATGCTCAGTATCACAGAGAAGCAGAATGCTTTAGTCATTGTTAGTGTGGTGAAAGGTGGAAAAAAGATAAGGGTCAGGTTCCTTCATTCAGTTTGCCCCAGGGTTTGGATATGCCCATGGAATTTTTGCCTTTCCCCCGCCTTTATTTGACCTGCAGACACCTGTGGCATATAACAAACTACTTTTGAAAGGACCCTCAAGCTTCAAAAATGCCTTGCTATGTGGCTGTGGTTGTCATGCCCTACCTGGAGGAGGGTTCCTCTGGTGAAGAAGAGGAGGGGGAGAGCCAGCCAGCAAAACAAGGCCCAACCAGAGCCAGGAGTAGAACTGGAGGCTTCAAATGGCAGCCCTCCTGTGGAATGATCAGAAAAGCAACCTGGCCCATCCTGTGTCATTCCTGAACTCCTCCAAATGCAAGAATCAGACCCTGACATCATTCATCCCTCTGAATTCATAGGCTAGGACATGAGCAGCAAAGGAACAAAAGAAGGCCATACCAAGGGACCTCCCTTAAAGCAACAAGCTGACCGAATTAGCTGGCTATAACAACCAGCTATGAATCAGCACAGCTGAAGGGAGGTCTCTGCTGCAAACAATGGCACTTTAACCCTCATGTTTTGCCTTGATCTTCTGGACCTTCACAGATTCCTAGACTCTTGGCTACCCATCTGGGCCCTTCTCTTGGACACCCTCTGACTGGCTTTGACGCTCAGTATGACTGACTTCTGTGGACTGAACTTGGGACTGTTTTGACTTCGCCTCTGCCTTCTCCTACTAACGCTATTTGGAATCTTATGTATGACTCTGGACTGGACTGGTTTCTCTTTCTGTAACTCCTGGGGACTATCTGAGCCTTGTCTCGGGCACTTGCCAATCTTAACGCAGGACATCGATGGCTGCTGTTGCAAAACACAACTCAGATCTGCATTGGAACTAGTGGAGTTATTCACTCCCCTGTTCCTCAAGCTCCACAGCAAGTATGGGTGGTGGTTCTGTGTTCAGTGGTGCATGTGCACAAGGGTGAAATCACAGACTAATGGGTGCAGGGTTGGGGCTTATAAGCCAATTTCTCACTTCTTTCTGGTGCAGTTGGAAATTCTCTATGGGTATCCACTGTCCACTCACCTGAGGGATGCAGTAAAAGAACAGCTTTCTGTCAAATGGTGATGGTGTCCAGCTGCATCCGGTCCTGGAGAAACTGGACCTGGGCTCAGTCATTCATGCTCTAGTCCAGGGTTGGCAAACTGATGTCCTCCAGCAAGACCAAGGGATAGGGATTCTGGGAATTGTTGCCCAACTTGCTGGAGGGCAACTGGTTGCCTACCCGAAGTCTATTCAGTCAATCACGTCCAGCCAACATTACTGTAATGGGCTGTATGAAAGGCTGTCTTTGAAGACATTTTTGGAAACTTCAAGTTTAGAACACAGCTGGCAGGGTTTTGACTGGAGATGGTAGAGCAAATCAGGGCATTTTTAACATATAAAGTATGGGGAACCCCCCCCCCCTATCTATCTGTCTGTCTGTCTGTCTGTCTGTCTGTCTATCTATCTATCTATCTATCTATCTATCTATCTATCTATCTAAAACATTTATTGGTCACCTTTCAGAGCAAAATCCCTCACAAGGCAGTTTACAACAATAAAATACACAAAAATATTAAAAGCAATAAAATATTTAAACTATTAAAAGCAATAAAACAGGAATTAAAACAATAAAACCAGCCGGAACAACACTAGCACCAATAATAATAACTAGCCCTAGTTGTTATTATTATTACAGAGTCTCTTAAACCCGTGTGAAGTAAGGAGCCTACTTAAACTAAATGTTGAGTGGTTTTATTTATAACTGTTGTTACTAGACTATGACCTCCATTACACCTAATTTTTCCCCCTGATTTGCCTCCTCGTTTTTTACCTCTGATGTAGAAGCGCGTCAAGCTTATTATCCCTTTCACCTAAACAGCTACTCTTTGGCTCCTTCACTCATTTGCACTTCCATTCCACTCCACTCCACCCTCCCCTTCTTTTTCTCCCTCCAGTCAGGTCCTGACAGATGAGCACTTCAACCAGACTGCCTTTCTTCTGGGCAAAAGTGGAATTACTTTAGTCTGGCTCTTTGAAGGCATCGAGGGAGTACAATCCTGTCTCTGCAGAGATTCAGGTGTTGTATGATTTTAAAAAATGCTTTTGAGCCTAGGATGCAAGATTTGTACAGGTTTTATGTTGAGGCTTGGAGCCAGCTGCTGAGAGAGATCACTTTTCCCTGCCTGACCTGATTCAATCCATTCAAGCCCCCAGTTCCTTTAAAACTACACAGAGGCTTAGGGCACATTAAACGTGCTTAGGAAAAATAATCCAGTCTTTTAGCGTTCTAGGAAAAAACAGAAATGGCTGGGGAAGAGGTGTGGTGTCAGCAGACAGGCACGGCATCATGGGAGTACCATGCTGCAAATCCGCACACCAAGCATGGTGAGAGTGCACTAAATCAGTGGTTTGATGGAGCTCTATAATAGAACTGTGAGTCTGGAACTCCATTTCCCATAAGGCTGTCCTGCTGGAACTCTTCCCCTTTCCCAACAGTCCTGCCTTTTGAGAGAGAAGGGTTTGAGAAGCAAAAAGAGGTTCAAGGACCTGGATGGAAGAAGGCTTTGGCTCAGGAAAATCTTATCCTTTTGAACTCTCCAGTTAGAACTTTAAATGACTGCACTGAAGGAAGTTTGTTACTATGTTCCCATGTAGGCTTGCTACTTTTTGTAAAGCCCATGCCTACATGACTGGAATCTCAATTGCAAAGAGTCAGGGAGAAATACCACACTATACGGGCTGATTAAGGAACACATCAGACATAGGGCAGTACTATTTGTCCATAGGGAAACCATGAAAGGAAGCTAGTGCAAGGTAACCTCTGGCCCATGCAAAAACGTCTGGCTGCAATTGCAACTTTCTCAGCGCATTCAATGCAAACTCAAAGAATTGTGTCTCTGCATAATCCTACAGTGGATGACGCATGAACACGTATGACAAGACAGACAGTTAATGTCTGATTAAACATAGCTCTGAATGTGATTGGTACAGACTTTTATGAACCTCAGCCTGCTGTTGTCTGGAGATAGGAGACCCTGCGCTGTCCATCACCTCATTTCCATTTGCACTAAATAATGACTCTCCAGATGTTATCTCATGTTCCTTCTCAATGCCTTTGTTTCATAAGGAAAATATTAGAATTATCATTTGATCAAAGAAAATAAAAAAACAGCCATTCCATGTAATGCTCCATGAATCATTCACAACAAGCTGGTTGTGAATTCTCCATGGCATTTTGCTATTCATATTGCTGAAAACAGTTATGGCAACTGCATTACCTCAAAATTAGCCCCAATTAGACCTCACAAACACAGTTGAACCATTTTTTATTTGATTGTAAGCCAGACAATAAGTTTATTCCATTCATGCAGCATTGTTGCATGACATTAAAAAGTTCAAAATGTAAATAAAAATGATCCTTGAGGACAATTTAATTTAGTATGGAAAAATAAAATTGTGGATGTCAAGACAAAAACCCAAAATAATAATTACAAAAATAGAATACAAGCCAAAGTGTGAATTTAAAACGGTTTAAATATAATTTACGACAGTGCAACAAGAGTTCGTTGCATGGAGAGATCAATCCCATGGTCCCTGGAAGAGTCTCCCAGAGATCATAGGATTGTTTAGAGTTCCCTCCTGAGGCCATAGACACTGCTTTGGCCTGGGGAGGAACTCTGAGTTCCAGTCATCCTCCCTCACCCCCTTGCAGCTGCCATGGAAAGAACCACACCAGCTGTTTCCCAACTCGAGGTTGCAAATACAGCCTCAGGGGGAAGGAAAATGGGGCATTCCAGTGGCTTGGGTAGGGAGAGGAGAGAAGAGAAGAGGCCAGGATATGAGAAATCCTACAGCCTCTCCAGGCTGGCCTAGTTCCCACTAGCATGCCCTCTCTAGATGTGGGATCTAAGGCCCCTCTAGAAGGGGAGCAGAACAGAGAGACAAAGAACACCTGTGTCATGCCTCCTGCCCTGCCAGCAGCAGCCAGGCAGGACACTGAATATGCAGAAGCCTCCAAAATTGGAGGCTTCCTTCTAAGGAGAGTGCAATCCATAGGGTTTAAGTGATCCTAATTCTGTGTTTGACAGCAGCATTGTTTTGAGTCAATCCAATACATTACCAATTGAGTTCTCAACATACAGATAGTAAGACAAAGCTTGGTTGTATAAAGGAATTGAAAAATGCCTGGAAAACCATCAGACTTTGATGTCAAATTTGAAATTAAACTTTAGTTAGTGTGCTCTATCATCCCAAGCTCCTACATCCATGAATCCAGAATCTAATATCTCTAATGTCCAACCTGCTTTCAAGTTTTGCTGCTAAGCATATACACAAGTATAGTCTTTTAAGTGAACAGCAGCTTTTAATGAGTATATAGCTGCCCAACAATCCAGATTGGAAGTCAGTACAGTCTCTGGAAAACATATTTATTATGCCCCACAGAAGAGACACTAATTACGTAGCAA